>BMAU01018999.1:0-362500 GCA_019973935.1 Trichonephila clavipes
TTATTGATGGTAAAATAGAACAGAATAATTCATACGGGAAACACATTAAAATGCAGAAAAAGATAAAATATTGGCATTACAAACTAATCTAGAATCTGAGAATTATTATTTGAAAAGTAGAATGCAAAATAATTTCAACAATCTTGCTTTTAAAGAAATGTTATCGTGAAATTTTGGGAGTTGATGCTGGGTTAATAGAAGACATTGAATTTCTATATGTGTTCAAAATAATTGCTTATGGTTTACCGATGTTATACAAACTATAAAGAATAAATTAAATTTAATACTGCTTATTAACAAGAGAAGACATCCGAGACACATTGTTAGTCGACATTCTAAAGAAAGATTAACAGTATGGAATAACAACACAGTGTTGTGCCGTGAGTGGTGAGTTAATATTAACGTCACTGTTCAGCTACACGAGGGAGCTTTTTGGCGACGGACCACGTAATTTTGAACCATGGTCAAGTGACGTGGATGACACCTGAGCTGGCACCCCACTCTCTCCCAACTACCACACCAACGGGAGGACGTTTCAGCTCTCGACAGATTTAACGTGCATCGCTGCCCTACACGGCGGGTCTTTAGTGGTACTGGGATCCGAACTCATGACATGCCTGTCATGGTTGGATACATAACCACTGGGCTACCGCAGCCCCAGTGTTGTGCCAAATGACAACAAAGAAATTAACAGTTTAATCAGTTCGCTTCACTTCATGTTGCCACAAAGTAATTTATAGATTTATTAATTTGTATCAATAAGACAGAAGTTCTAAACTACATTTTTTACACACACACATATCCAGACACTCGCATTCGATCCCTTGGAGTGTTAGGGTCGACTCCCAAATAAATCATCCATATTTTTCACACACCAATGAATAAATGGAAATATAATTTTGTATTCCTTCAGAAATGGAAATCTCCCTAAATGTGCACTTGAAAGACTTCGAGAAATATCGACCGCACGATAGAGAAGTTTGTGAATAATGGGTTTCCCCATGATAGAACGTAAACAAATCAATAGGAATGAATCACTGAATTTGCACATCGTCAATACAAAACAACACGCTCATTTCAACTATCAGTAATACTAAAGAAAGGTCAAAAGTCTAATAATGGGAAATTACAATCGATCGTCTTTTATAATTTTTCAACAACAAAAAACTTAACATCAGGTTCAACACTGGCAATCGATTCTTTTATTTGGTTAATAAAAGCGATTGCATAATATAAAAACAAACAAACCATAAAAGTAAACAATAGTGTTATTACATTAAAATGTAAGATCAGAAATGATTATTTCTGGTAAAGTTGTACTATGTAGTACTGGAATAAGAGAAAATAATAAAGAAATGCAATAACTGTTCAAAGAGCATGGAATAACCATGGTGACTGCATTTCGAACCATAATTTTGAATAAAAGTGTGAATAGATGATTTTTGGATATTTACTGTCAGCTGAATCAAAATGTACATGCAAAATTGCTTTAAAAAATATTATTACGATAAAAAAAAAACATTTGAATGCAGTTTTTTTGGCAAAAAAAAAAAAAAAATTAAGTAGGGTATTTTCAAAACATTTTTTACGAAAAATACTTCTATAATAATAATAATTTGTATATACATACATAGGACCTCCACACCGGGAATGAACTAGGATTTTTGAAAAATTCACAATATTTTAAGAGTTACGACGCATTGAAGTAATAACGAGTGTTTTTGTTAAAATTTCTCTACTTTGATATAATAAAATATGAATAAATCCACTTATAAATTTTGTGTTTAAAAAAATCTTAGTTCAACCCAGTATAGAAATCTAAATATGTATACGTAAAACATTATAGAAGCATTTTCATAAGAAATGTTTTGAAAATAAATGTTTTTTTTTTTTTTATTTTTGCCGAAAAAAATTGCATTCAATTTTTTTTTTCTTTTAATAATATTCTTAAAGCAATTCTATATGCATGTTCTAATTCAACTGACACTTAATTTCAAAAATTTATTTATACGTTTTTCCAAAATCCTTAAGCATTTTTTAAAATGAAATTTCAGTAAAGAAGTTATGAATATAAACCAGAAAAACATAATTAAAACGAAGTCAAATAAAAAGAAAATAAATTTAAAAAAAAGAATGCAACCATTTTTTTTTTAAAAAAAAAAAAAAAGTTTTCCCATCAGAACATAATACATAAATTAATGAGAAGTAATTATTTAACGACGTTTCTAATAAATGCTATTTTTTTATAAAATCTAAAAAAAACGTTTTTAATACTTAAGTATACCGATGTGTAGTATAGAATGCATTTTAAACTAATCTACAAATCACACTTAAAATAAAACTCTCGAGAACCTCAAAACAAAATTAAACTTTGCAACTGAAGTCGAGAAAAGAAACATTGAAAACAATTTTTAAAATAATGATATAACAATAATCTGAAAATTATCATTCACTTTGAAAAGTGGATTTAATATCAATAACTTTTACGCTTATTACTGTGATTTTCTTGCACGTGGAAAATATCAAAATCTGTCATTTCACAAAAAATACAATGAAGTTCTCCAAACTGCAATAACTGATTCGTTACAACTTAATTTTTTACAGCAAAAAAAAATTCAATGATATTAAAGATTGCGCGCAAAAAACAAGACAATCCTCATTTTCCTTTTTTTTTTCTTTTGACCGATCTGTCAAACTCGGCAAGATTGACAGCATAACATTCATATCAATATCAAACGCGAGATTTCTCGCTCTAATCTCATTTTATTAATCTCAACTCTACTAAAGAAGGAAATTGCCATAGATAAAAAAAGAAAAGCGTTAACACATTAATAATAAGAGAAAGAATCAATTCATAACTGCATCAAAGACATTTCTCGCCTTACATATAATTCCACACATTACATAAAAACCGATACGAAACAAACAAAAAGAATATTCTAACTTTATACTATCGTCTGCTAAAAGAAACAAAAACTTCTAAAAAGCGGATTTGAATAACAAAGTTAAAAAAGAACGTGGATCGTTTTATTCGATTTCTAGTATCGTTTCGCGGACAAGGTCGCAGAGGTGTTGTTTAGAGCGTCACGCTGCCATGGCTACAGGAGAGAAGGGGGAGGATCTACCGCAATGCACGTTCCAAGAAAAAAAAGAAAAATTACTCACCTGGGTCGGCGTCCATTGGGGGTGCGCCCCGAACACTGCGGAGGCAGGAATCGAACAACTAACAAAGGGTGCGCGCGGTAAGCGTTCTCAATGCACCCTTCTCCGGAGTATTCTGTCGGTGTTGGTTCTACTCGCCGGACATCGATCCCTATTGCGCATGTGCGCAGTTCCATTCACGTGTAGGGGGGCTGCTCCGCACCGGCGCGACCTGCAACGGAACTTTTCGCTCGCCATCCGTGAGGGAAATGCGCAATTGAAAGTTGGTTAAGGTTTTCGCCGCTCGGAGGATACTGTATTGGTCAACACCGGACCAGTGGGTCAAGGTGTCATCATGAAGCTGCTCCTACTTAAAAAAAAATTGTTTACTTTTGTTTGCAAGAAAGCTCATAAAAGATTTCCTAACGGATGAAAATTTTCTCCTCAATTGAAACCAAAATATTTCATTTTTAAATAGGAAGGAGGTTAAAAGTAAGTTTTGCACCTTACACAGGGGTCAGTAAACCACGGCTCTTTGCATAGACGGTTGAGGCTCTCCAGACTTACCTCTACGTATTCTTAAAAAAGCGCGTCTGCTAAGCAATCTCTGTTTTTCTTTTATAATCATCTATTGAAATAATTTACACCTAATATAAATGTCGCATGAAAATGATGAAATTAGGACTTTCATCGAATCCCTAAGAGAGATTGACGCAAAATAACATCTCTCTGAGGTCATTTCCCTTAGATAAGTAAGTGATCGGATCAAATCCTCGAACTGTTTTAGTGAAGTGAACAAGTCAACCATTTTTTTTAAAGATGTGGGGTTGATATTTAGGGGATCGATAGTACTACCTGTATGGCTAGGAAGTACAAGGACTGCCCCCCCCAGGTGTCTCCCTCCCCCATCCCTTAGGGATTTCACGTCATCCCTAAGGGATTGGATAAATTGACGGTAGGAGATGTTAAAGTAACATCTCTTCAAGGTCATTTCCATGATGAAAGTAAGTGATTTTATCAAACCCTGAACTGTTTCAGTGAAATGATGAAATGAAGTTAGTCAGGATTTGCATTGACAAAATGCTCTCCGAGTTGCAGACACCTGGGAGGGGGTCGAGTCCTTGTGCTTCCTAACCATACAGGTAGTGCTATCGATCCCCTAAATATCGACCCCATATCTTTAAAAAAAATTGGGGGGCTGTGGTAGCCCAGTGGTCAAGGTATCTGATCATGGCAGGCATGCCATGAGTTCGAGCCCAATACCACTACAGATCCACCGTGTAGGGCAGCGATGCATGTTAAATCTGTCAAGAGATGAAACGTCTTCCCGTTGGTGTGGTGTGGTAGTTAGGAGAAGGGTGCCAGCTCAGGTGTCGTCCACGTCACTTGACCACGGTTCAAAATGACGTGGTCCGTCGCCAAAAGCCCTCATGTAGCTGAACAGTACGACGTTAATATTCACTCACTCACTTAAAAAAATGGATGACTTATTCATTTCATCATTTCACTAAAACATTTCGGGTATTTGATCAAATCACTTACTTTCATCAGGGAAATGACATAAAAGAGAAGTTATTTTAACATCTTGCATGAATTGATCATCTCCCTCTAGGATTCGATAAAAGTCCTAATTTCATCATTTTCCTGCGACAGATACAATAATACCCCGAACTTACGCGATAGTTGGGTTTGAGTGATAACCGCGTAAGTCGAATTCACGTAAGGTGAGGTATGAATTCGCTTATAAACAGATACAAATTATTTTTAGGCCGGAGAAAAAAGAAAATGTTTAATAAAATCTTAGATAATACAAATATGTACAAAATCGCAAACCAAAGCTATGTGGATGTAGAAAGTTTTACAAAATCTTACGAAGTAATCTGCCGGCTCAAAGATTTTTTTTCCCTCCCTCGAAATTTTTTCATAGCAAGTAATAATTTTTTTATTCCTTATTTTGAAAAAATACGCTCTTCGTTAGAATCTGCATTTCCTAAAATTTGTAACCCTTTTTCAATTAAACTGAGGCCTTTCGTCAAATTATCGACCGTCATTCGATCTGATTGAATTGGTTTCTAAAGACTAAGTTCTTCAATGGCTTGCTCTTGCTCATGCATTTCGATGAGCTCATCCATTGTCAGCTCCTAATTCCGGAAATACAGCAGTTCTTGAACGTCATCCCTATCCACTTCTAAATTTATTTGCCTTTCAAGATCGACAACTTCTTCAATCCCATTACCAATTTTGCTAATTATTTTCCTCAAACAAAAGACGAATCGATGAGATTTGAAGATCGCGTAACTCCGGGTTCTCTCGTAAGTGGAGGTATTACAGTATACATTGCAAACACATTTGAATGACTTGAGAACAGTTTTACGTGTGCATGAAATTGTTCTCTTTCAACAAAGTTTGTGAGAAAGTATGAGAACAAGCAATGTCACTTTTTCATAAAAATGATTACGCGCATTCGAAAAATAAGCCTCCCAATCTTTATGTGCAAGAAAACTCCAAAGATAATTTTAATTATATATTCGTGTAAATAAGAAATTACAAAATATTCTGCTTACTTTCATATTCGTAGGGGGGGTCACTAAGCTTTAAAAGCTTTATTCCGAATATTATATTTTGACATCGGTTGCATTGAGCCACAGAAATAAAAATAGTTTCAATAGTTCTTTATTTTTTTAAGAAATACAAAAAAATTTTACTTGTATTTTATTTAAAAATTTAAAAAATATCAATTGGAGCAGCTGTTATTAAACTGTGGATCCCCGGGGGTCCCCAACTCCTCTCTCCCTAGGGGTCCTCGAAGATATCTCATTTAATGTTAAGATTTGACTTTTTCACAGACTGAAAGGCCTCGAGGTAAAATTGAAAGATGTGGCATCTTAGACTGGATCGCTAATTAATACAGTTAAGTGCAATAATTGTTTCTTTGAAAGTAGTATTGTGTCATATTTTTGATTCAATGTTTATTGTCTTCTTAAAGGAAAATAAGAAGTGCCACAAAAAAGTCTGTATAAATAGCAGAGACAGTCTTAGGATTATTGATAAACCTTTGAATCCCTCAGCCGTGAGTCCGAGAGGAGAGCTCAAAATTTTGGGGGGCCGCGATTTCAGGCTGATACATAAAAGGGGAGGGCCGCGGCGATCAAAAGTTTAAAGCCACCGAATAAGATTAAGCAGTCATGATCTAAAACAGTGGTCCTTACGGACCCCCAGAGGTTCCCGATATTATTCAGGGTTCCGTGGAAAATTAAAATTGATTTGGGGGTCCGCTCAAAGTTTAATATAAAATAAAAAAAATTTATTTTTATAGAAATTTAAATAAATAACAATCAATTACTAGGATATTCCCGACTGGGTGTTGAACCCTTTTGCTCGTGGACTGACTCAGATCCCGAACACAGATGAATCCGTAGCAATACAGGAGCACATTATTGCAAATGAGGGACATAAACCATTGTTTGAGAAAAGATACCACACATTCTGGTTACAAAAACCGATTTATATCCTACATTATGGGTTATTATACAGAAGTTGTTGACTATACTTTCCCGTCTTCCAAATTGGTAGAACGTGGTCTCAGTGCCGTAAAAACCTCATCCAAAAAAAAAATCATGACTAAAAACTAGTGCTCGTGGGGATTTGCGGTTGCTACTCACAAGCATTGAGACAGACATAAATGCACTCGTAACATCACATCAAGATCATCCAAGTCATTAATTTTTTCAATTCCTACACTATTATAACTCACACTCTCTATTTATCTTGGTGGAATTTTCAATTGTTAATAAAATACATTTTAAAGCGCTCAATTGAGATGAAATTTTATATACATGATTATTTTGGGTGACAATACAGTAATTCAACTATAATTAATAAAAATTAATTGATTAAAACTAATTATTTAAAGAATTACAAATACAGCCACGTTGGCATCATTTTGGGCAACTTAGTGACCCTTTTGGCGATTTGGGTCAAAACTTCAAAAGGGTTTTTTCTCACGTTTTAAAGCATTCGGTTGAACTGAAATTTTATAGACACGATTGTTTTGGATGATGATACGATACTTTAATGATAATGAATAAAATATAATGACCACTTAATGTTGTGATTCTGTCCTATGTATATACATTTTTATATTAATTGTAACTCTTTAATAAAAAGTAGCTAAAATAAAGTTTTTCTTCGTTGACCTAAATAGGAATGACTTAAAATTTATTTTATTTTAAACAAAGGTTATAATTTCAATAAATAATTCTTCAACGATTTTTTTTTTTTAATTTGTTATTTTTATACTATGCATTTATGTAGCTTTTTTACTTGGGGATCCTTGGGAAAGTGTGATGTGCCTCCCCTTGAAAGTACATCCCTCGAAGCATCAGCGTGAGCTAGAGGTGTAGGGTTAACGAAAGAACTAGAATCAAACATTATCTTAATATGACTTTATTAAGATATTCAACTTAAACTTTGAACAAATATAATACTAATAACTAATAAGAGAATCTACGATGACGCAATACGCAACACACAATATAATTCAGACCAATCTCAATAATCGAACCGCCTAATCTTCAAATATACTAATAAGTAATCATTCCTACCTTATATTATTCTATAATAAACTTGTCTTTATCTACAATGGTATGTAGCTTGACGTTTAACTTCTAATCGATCACCAATATGTTTATCCACGACACGTAGAACTTAAATCTTGAACAACAAACTTCAATAATCATCAACTGCCACAACCCACGTCAATTGTCTAACATTCCTTTACATTGCCATCACGCTTACTCTAAGATCCTATATTTATCCTATATTATTTGCATCTCTTGACTTCTCGTTTCTTGGATTTGGTTGGAAAAGAGTTGCCATTAATTCTGGCCCAAGGAACCCAAAGGACTTGTTAAAGAAAAGACGCGTAAGACGTCACAAAACTTTTCGCTTTAAAAAGGGGTCCGTGGGCAAGTTTTTATAACAAGGTTTAAAAAACGTCAGCAAGTTTTATCTATAAAAAGTGGCCCATGGGCTTAAAAAGTTTGGGAACTACTGATCTAAGCCATTACCGGAAGGCCAATGGCGTAACGAGGAATATTAGAGTCCCTGCCCCCGCAATTCGGGGGTTGCAGAGGTGTACGTTATGCCACTGCGGAAGGCTCAAGTGTTATTCTCATCAACTGACCATTGTTCAAAACTTAGATATAGGAAAACCAATAATTCTCTGGCGATATTAATTCAAAACAAACCAGGAAAAAAAAATTCTACTTTCAGAAAGGATTTCTCTGTTCCTAAAACGGGTCGTTTCGGTGGCTTAGAGGTAGCATGCCCGCCTCGTAAGCCCAAGGTTTCGGGTTCGATCCCAGCCGGAATCTATAGATTTTCTGGATGCGAAAAACGTAGACACACATGCCATACGATTATGTGGCATGTAAAAGACCCCTTGAGTATCAGTTTGGTTCTGGTATTCTGGAGCAAAATTAAATCACGGTAATATTTAGCATCCGACGGAAGCTTGAATTGAATAAATTCAAGCGTCAAAAATTTGGTAGCAGGAGCCACCCCTAGATGGTGCCCTCAATAAAATGGCTCACACACTTGGAAACTAGTTGTGTCTGCAAAGGTTAATCTGACAAAACGCGTAGCCCATTTGAGGGGGTCTTAAACTTAAGCCTTTTCGTAGCTTGACCTAATTATCTAATTCACCAAGAACACAATTAAAATTTCGAATGATTCTTGTATGGTTTTAAATTAAACATGCCCTTTTAGCTACTTTTATTCATTTTTTTAGCTTTGTTACATTAATAAAAATCAAAATAATTTTTTTAATTTGCAAGAGATCAAGTCATACCATAAAATATTTGTTTACATCAAACATAAGTTTATGCATCTAATTTTGTATAAAATTCTTCTCAAAATTTTGTAACCTTGTATTCTAAGAAATACAAATTGAGCTTTCAATGAAAACACAAAGATAAGTTGAAGACGATCAATGAGAAAAATCTTTGTTTTTAAATATTTTCGAATACTGTACATTAGAGAGAATGTTCCTCAAAACTGCTTCTATGAACGACACCGCGCACAATGCTATGCTTACTTCTATTTCCTTAAATATACAATAATAAGTAGTTAAAGGTGTTATTTATTTATTACCAGCCACAGTCACACATGCAAGTGACCAGGACGACATGCAAAAGCTGCCAACCCTCTCTCATAATTTCTGTACCACGCCTGCTTTGAGTTTCAATAGACAACGCAAACTTGAAAAGATTCCATGCAGGTATGAAGACCAGATTTAATATGATTAACTCCTGCTACTCACCGGACCTTTAGTGAAACTAGAACAGTGATTCTCAACCACTGTGCCGCGGCACTTTTGTGTGCCACCAAATTCTTGAAGTGTGCCGCCAAATTTTTTTTTAAATTATTAATTATATTTTGAGAAAAAAATAAAATCCGGAACTGAATTATTCGACCATTTTATAGGAATAAATTAAGGGTATTGGTGGCATATTTAACTTATCTTTCGTGGATAGATAGATATAAAATTTTGATTGGTTTCGTAATCCATTTGTGATAACGGTTATATCTGTATATGAATTCACTTTGAAGGAAGAGGAAGAACTAATTTCGCGCGCACGCTATGTAATAATCCAGATTTGATTTCAAAACATTCAATTAATTCATTTTGGATTAAAATTAAAGACAATTACCTGATAATAGCTTAAAAATCCTTAAAGATATTTTTATAATTTTCTACATCTTATTTGCGTGAATTTAGATTTTCAACATTAACAAATATAAGAATGAAAAAAATATCTAATTTTTGATCATAGATGACTAAAAAAAAGGGCGGTATTATCATTTTTACGACCCAATATAAACCAAATTATCAAAAATCATCAAGCTCGAACTATTTTATATAGTGTGTGTGTATAACAAGTATAAGTAAAATTCTTTTAAACTTATTTTATTGTTAGTGTGCCGCCAAATTTTGAAATTTTAAAAAGCGTAGTGCAACAGAAAAAGATTGAGAATCTCTGAATTAGGACAACGCCACTTATGAGAAATGTGCCAATGCACCTATCTTAAGTTGACATTAACAAGAATCCCTTTCGGCATTGGAGAACATTGATACCCCTCCCCCCAACATTGATATCTGATACGTGTGTCTAATTAAAATGCTCGAGAATGTTACAGAAAAGGAATATTTAACTTTAAATGTCATAGTCCTGATGTGGTAAGGAAGAAAAAAGGAGGTTCAAAGCAAGTCATTTCCTCCACCACTCAAAATTACAAATCAAATATCCCTAGTACATCATTCAATGAAATGCAGAGGATTTGATACGCGTAAAATTTGTCGAAGCCCAAAGTCCTCACGCTGGAGTAGTGTTAAAGATCGCAGAGTATGCTTCCAGAAGATGGCTGTTAGTTCCAAACCTTTGCTAGTAAATATCAAAAAAATTCTTTGAAATCATGATTTTTATTTAATATTTAACCCTCCGTTAGACGCGCGAATTTCTCAGATGCATAGTAAAAATCGTTTGATTGCTGCGTCTCTCCTTTTTCTATCTGCCTTTCATCCCTCGCCCTAGGATTCAGTGTCAAGGACAAAAGCAATTTCTTCGTATTTCGGGTGACAGGGCCCATTGAATCAGATAGATGTAGCGCGCCCAGAAACATCAGTTTTTATGACTTTGCACTATTTTGTTAGTTTTGACTTTTTTTTCCTTGTAAAATAGTGTATAATTTTTAGTTTTATATAAAAATAATTCGAAACAAGTATTTTGTAAATTCTGTATGATTTCTTTTGTATTTTTTTTCTCTTTAGCTGGGAGTGTAGATACATTTGAGGGATGCCGCGTGCCTAGCCAATTGAGATTCAATTTCTGATTCTATTTTAAACATCATTTTATGTCAAATACATATTTTAGTGTCAAATATCACCAATGAAATGATTAAATCATCTTCAAACGTAGGTATGAAGTGATGCATATGAGAGACGCAATGCGCCTATAGATGGAACTTTTTGAAGTGCGCCTTGCGGAGAGTTAAGGTCAGGGTAAGCGAATGTAAGGGTCTCGGTTGCGAGCTCGTGGCCAGTGTTTCTGGTATCGAGTTTAGTTCCACTAAAAGCACACCTCGTGTTGAGACGCTGATGCGTGTTAAATCTGTCGAAGCTCAAAGAGTTCACGCTGAATTGGGGTGGTAGTTTGGAGAATGCCCAATCCTGTGTTGTCCTCGTCACTTGACCGAGGTTCAAAATTAAGAGATCCGTCGTCAGTAGACTGCGTGCAGTCTTAAAGTGCGAAATTAATCTTAAAGAAATCAGACCTCGCGCACCTTCTAGTGAGTGTTAAATTTCACGAAATAAATAATGGCCTTGAAGATTATATATCTAGAATTTTAACATTTTAAGTTGTGATATTGCAACTCGGTGTTCAATTATACTGTCTGTTTGGGGAGGAAAGGGTAAACGATTCGATTAACGTAAATTATGCATACCAATCATCGGAATTATTTACATATTCATATAAAATAAAGAAGACATAAGGTAAGCAGGAAAACTATTAAAGCCGACTGAACGACTAAACCACCTCCAGTCCAACACTAAAAAAGATACGATTTCCTTAATCTCGGTATTGACCGAGAACACTTGGATGTTTCTCTTAGCGTGAAAAAGAATGTCTTCCGAAATCCCCCGAGAGAGAAAGGTCTAATGTTTTCGGGGGTTCCAAACAGTAATTGCGGGGCCGAGATGCTTTTCTCGCGATGGCTGAAGAAGCACAGATGGCCGATTCTTTTCATCTTCATCTGGCGACGCTCCAGACGTTCTAGCCAGACGAAACGAAGGCACCGTTCCAACTTCCATCTTGCTATTCATTACCGAGAGGACACTCCTCCCCCCCCCCTTGGAAAAGGGTTAGGTCCTCCTCCCCCTCCAGACCTGCTGTCTGCTCCTCAGGGTGAATTGGCCCGCAGATACTGACAAAGTTCCAGTAGATACTGTTCCTCAATCCAAGATTCTTACCAAGCTGTAGCAAAAAGAATGTTTTTGGACGCTGTAATACTGATGTGAGATATGTTGTTATTTGTTGTTCTAACGAATGCGTTATTGTGGTTCCAGAATGACAATAGCAGTCCAACCGCGTTAGAACAGTGAAACGACCAGACTTGCCAGTTTCTGAAATTCCATGATCTGTTATGCAAAACTTTTTATTGTGTGTGTATTAGCTTTATATATATTTTATTTAAATACGATATATTTGTTTTTTTAGCATTGTGAAAGTCGAAACATCGTTCCAACTGGAACGAATGACAAACATTCGTAAAATTAAAGGTCTCTGAAGTGATAATCCTTCTTACCTAAAATTAATATTAAATAATAATTAAATGCATTGCACTCTAAGATAATATCCCCTTAAAGTTTTACTCTACACTGTACTTTTTTTTCAGAAAAAAAAATTAGAGAGAGAAGCAGTTATAAAAAAGAAATAAGTTATTTTTATTTAGAGGAGAGAAGTATTTTTTTAGTTTTATCCACACCATGAACTGGTGGTCAGGACAAGTTTTCCGCTTAGGCACGCAAGGCATGTGCCTAAGGCGCAAAAAACCGGAGGGAGAAAAAAAGAGAAAATTAAAATTACAGCGAAAGTACCTCCACCTAGCGATTCGTGAGAGAAACATTTCTATCCCCAAGAGAGTAAATACTGAAATATCTACTATGGAAAATGAAAAGCGTAACAGTTTGATGGGTGCTGTGCTCTCAAAATGATATTGCAATGGAAAATGAGATTACAATGAAGCTATTAATGATTTTCTCAACAAAAAAAAAATCATTCGTTTTTCGAAGAAAATCTTTGTTCTACAATGACATAAGAATATCTCAACAAAGCTCTTGCTGAATATCATGACATCTCAACAAAGAATAAAGATATCAAAAAGTAAAACATAATAAAGCGATAAGCGATGAAAAAGACGATAATTAATAAGTTGAAAACAGTTCATGCAATAATGTATACTCTATACTGTAATTTCAAACGCTTTCATTTATTTACTGTACTAATTTACAAAAGGGTGAGGGGTCCATGATGCCGTAAAGTGAGAAATGAACAAGAGTGGCCAAACCATACCACTGTTCTTTCCTTACCACTGTCAGTCCATAACAAGGCGGTTCCGTAGGTGCTAGATAATGGAAAGACTATTCAAACAGCAAAAACAAAGAAAGGGAAAAGAGTAAGAAAGTTAAGGAAAAATCTCTCCCGAAACAAAACAGGACAAGTAAGAATTGAAGGAGGAAAGGGGTGCTCTCTCTGAAAATAGGGGGGCGTAACTATTAAAGTACCTTGGGCACCATGGAAAGTTATGGAGGTTAAAAACGGTCCTGGTGGTGACTGCTGCAGCTAAGTGGCCATGGTCGTCAACTCGTAGTCTACGTTGCCGAGTTGTGGCTCCACTGAAGACCCGTCGTGTAGAGGGGCTGAAGAACGTTAAATCTGTTGAGGTTCAAAGTCCTCACGTTGACGTGGAAGTTTATAGAGTGAGTCATTGGCCGTCCTTTTAACTTAATCGAAGTTCACAAATTCAAAATCCATCATGATTAACTCTCACGTTACTAGAGAGTGCGACGCAACTAAAAATCAAATCAAACATGTCTGGTCGATAAATGGAGAACGTTTGACTCACAGTGTACCACATTAGATCAGATCCTTTTAGCTGTGGCGTGTCAATGTTTTTTATTAATATGATTCTGCGTGCCACACAGGACATTCTTGAGACAATTTGATTCTCGCGATAATGCATGCAGAGTTAGAGAATAGAGGTCAGTGATACAGATATATTTATGGTTTTATTACACATTAATTTTGCATCATTTAAGGTATCCGACTACGTTCGGAACCGCGATTTTGCAAAGGCGTCTAAATGGATATTATTTACGATATTTAGTGTCACTTGGATTAGAAAATGTATATAAAATTGTTTTAAGAATAGTATTACAGTAAAAAATTATTTAAGTACAATACATAGAATAGCCGATTTTCAAAATATTGTCCTTTCGCGAAAAATGCTTTTATTATAATATTTCACCTGTATATAGCTCAGACCTCTGTACAGAGGCTCAACTAGAATTTTTGAAATATATAACTTAGAAGTGGGTTTCTCCATGTTTTAAGACAACAGAGGGGAGAAATTTTAAGAAAAAAACGCCGATAATTATTTCAATGGGTTGTAACTCAGAAAAAAAATGTGAAATTTTCAAAAATCATGGTTGAGCCTCTGTACAGAGGTTTGAGCAATATACAGGCAAAGTATTATTATAATAGAAGCATTTTTCATAAAATGAGAACATTTTGAAAAAGGTTATTCTAAGTTAATTTTTTGCCGAAATATTGTATTTAAATAAACTTTTTTGTCAAAATGTCCTTTAAACAATTTTATACTTGTATTCTAATCTAAATGATACTAAGTATCTTGAAAATTATCCATTTATGCGCTTTTTTAAAATTATGGTTCCGATTGTAGTCAGATACCTTAAAGGTATTTCTTAACACATAAAAAAACAACAATTTCTTCAACAAAAATATTAAAAAAATTAAAGTGTACATATATTGTGTATTTTTATACATATTTATTAAAATAAGAAATAGACAACATAAAGTATAAGTATTTCCTTTCATTAAAGTTAAAACTTTCAATGAAAACCTAGTGCTTGCATCGTTTTACTGTCGAATCGCAAAACAGGCGTATAATGTGTGACTTTCAATTAAACACGATTCTGAGTATTGAGAAGTTAAATAATTTCTTTGCGGACTCGAAACATTTTTCAAGTGAGCAAAGATTTGTTTACCAAGTACCAAACGTATAGTACCAAAAATGGAAAGCAAAATACATGCAATATTCTCTCTCTTCAAACAATTAAATCTCTCCAGCAATGACATTAAATCATTTACAAAATAGCTGTAAATTTAACTTTAGTCATCTTTCAGATTTTATCGTAATATCATAAATGTCCGTAATTCTGAAGATGTTCGTCAAATAAAGTCCATTACAAAAAAATGTACCAACTTCCATTCACTCAAAAATTGACAAATGGATAGAGCAGTACAGAGTGTCACTGAGAATTGTACCACGTGCAATAGCTTGCCAACCCCTGCATTAGATCAACTTTGATAATACTTGAAGACAGTATAGATGACCATACCTCAAAAATACATCTGAAATCTGTTTCATTTGATGCCGAAGCATGTAACGGCAGTTGTTGCAACACTCAGTAATAATTTCAGCCTATTCCTTTCCTCACAGAAAAGGCTGCATTTTCATTCATTTCACTTTTGTATTGTTCTTTATCTATGTTATAAATTCGGCTTTGATATATCTTGCTGCATCTTAGAAGGTCCAGCAGTATATGGGTGCCTCTTTTCAGCAATGTGCCAACTTAATGAACCGGCACAACTTTAGGCAGAGAAATTGAAATGCAGACAAGACATTTCTTGCTTATCAAGTCTTTCTGAAGATCAGGGATTCCGATCATTTAAAAATCCCGTTTGTCCAATAAGCATGACTCTACCATCCGATATAGATTTGCTGAAGATCAGGAATTCTGATCATTTCCTAATTCCAATGGTCCAATAAGCATCACTCTACCATCTGATATAGTTTTGCTGAAGATCAGGAATTCCGATCATTTCCTAATTCCAATGGTTCAATAAGCATCACTCTACCATCTGATATAATTTTGCTGAAGATCAGTAATTCCGATCCTTTCCAAATTCTAATGGTCCAATAAGCATCACTCTACCATCTGATATAGTCTTGCTGAAGATCAGTAATTCCGATCATTTCTAAATTCCAATAAGTATGGCTCTACCGTCTGATATACTCATGATATCTTTTCACTACTTTTCAAAACCAAAAACTCCAAATCCCTTAATTAAGCATCTGTTTTATAATAAAGCTCTTCTAGGTAAAGTTAATATTCTTTTCCAGCCTTCACTTGACAAATAACTAATTTTAGTTGATTCCCTTGTACATAAATTTAAAATATAACAAATCAGTTCCTTTCCAAAGAACTCTATCCTAAGTGTCGGCAGTGTGCGTTATTGGATTACTTGCTCGGTTCTTAAAGGGAGTCGGGAGATTGAGTACTTTACAACTTAAAAGGAGTTAACGAACAATGAATTGCATTGAATTGTGTAATGATTGATTGATTGAATATTAACGTCGCACTGTTCAGCTACACGAGGGCTTTTGGCGACGGACCACGTAATTTTGAACCATGGTCAAGTGACGTGGACGACACCTGAGCTGGCACCCCCCTCTCCTAACTACCACACCACACCAACGGGAGGACGTTTCAGCTCTCGACAGATTTAACGTGCATCGCTGCCCTACACGGCGGGTCTTTGGTGGTACTGGGCTCGAACCTGTGACAAAGCAAGCCACAGTCCGATACCTATACCACTCGGCTACCGCGGCCACATTGAATTGTGTAAATATAATTGTTAAACATCGTTAGGAGAGCATTGTTTGCGTCCGTACTCAGCGTTAGCATAGCGTCTTCTCTTTTGAACCTCGTTGGGTTACAATAATGTATGAATATAGCCAAAAGTATGCGTACAAGCGGGGGCGTTCTGTCGCCAAGACACTTCAATACGGAAGAGACGATAACCTTAAATACTTTGAATTATTAATATTTATAGAGCAGGAACTAAAATGGACTGTGAGTTATTAAAAGACATTTATTTTTTTGGTGTTGATAGAGTATTTTCTAGCACTCGAAGATGGACTAACCATTAAAGGGAACAAACGCAATAATCAGTAAAATTTTTTTAGTGGCCTAAGATGACTGGCTACATCCGGGTTTGATTTTGAAAAAGGCTATAAATAATTTTTTTTTTGAGATACTTAATGTCTGTTGAATTAGAGCACATACACAAAATTGTTTTAGGAAAACTATTACAAGAAAAAATGATTTAAATGCCACTTTTTAACAAGAAATAAAGAAAGAATTATGTGTTTTCATAACATTATCCTTTTATGAAAAAAGGCTTCCATAATGAAAATAATTTTCTTATGAATATAGCTACGACTTTTCTACAGAAACTAAACCAAAAAATTCAAAAATTCGCATTATTTTTGATTGACGATCAATTGAAATGATAACGGGTGTTTTTTGTTAAAGGTTCTCGACTCAGATATATTAAAATATGAGTGAAGGAAGATAAGAACAGGTACCTTCATATCCGAAAACGAATATTTTAGCCAAAACGATCGTCATCGCGGGGAGGCTATTACTGGTTTATATCGATATCACACCGGCACACTACCCCCATGCCAGTGATTTGGTGAACAGGCGAACGAACGATACCATATTCGTGGCGAGCGTGTGAGCAGTTGCGTCACTTTGAGTGCGACGGCTTTGTAGGTTGCTTCATTCGTGTGTGATGGCTTAATTGCGCCATGCGTCTGCTTGGTTGCATTTGCGGTGGATAGAGGGCACCACGACTGCTGCGAGTGAAGGTTGCGAGTCTCTTTGTACAGCCAGGGTTACGAATGAAAGATGGATTCGATCTGGGTACCTTCCGATCCGAATACGAATATTTTAGCTACCACGCCAAAACGATCGTCATCGCGTGGAGGCTATTACTGGTTTATATTGATATCACACCGCCACATGAGTAAATCCACTACTCTATTATGTAACTCAAAAATCTCAGTCCAGGCTCAATAAAGAAGTCTTAGCTATACAGAGTGTTGCCAAATTCAACCAACAAGTTCAGAGGGTTGGTAGTATGCTGCATGAGGATGACAAATCACTGTAGAACATGGGGTCACAAAAAAAAATTAGTCGGTGAAAATAGAGATGATAGTAGCCATCAGGAAGACGATGAGCCAGACAAGGAGAGTAACCAAACAAATACGGGGATATACATATACTGCCTGAATGTCTGGCGCAAAATACTTATTTTCCTCTGTAGCATGCCCTCCCGAAGTAGCATCAGGGAGTATCAGCCACTGCGCATCAAAACATATGGCTCATGCACACTGGTGCACCAGCACATTTTTGAATTGCGAGGTGTAACCACCTCTATGCTACATAGGAGGTGGACTGGATGTGGTGAACCTGCTGATTGACCTCCATGCTCTCCAAATCTCAATCCCTTGGATTTTTTCCTTCTGAGGCCACCTGAAATCACTTGCGTATGAGACTCCGGTGGATACTGTGGATGATCTCATGTCACAGATCATCGTCGCTTCAGCTGGCAATGCGTGCAAAGTGGATTTGTTTGAACGTGTCCGGTAATCCTTCTTATGTCGGTGTCACCTGCACTATGACCTATGTGGCCGCAACCTCAAACCATTCCTGTGATAATGCCTTGTAACGGGTCTATCCGCGTTCCTCTCGTTAATAATCTTCTTGGGGAATATTGGGTCTTTAAAAATTATTCAATTATAAACCTTCCTCCGAAGAAGAAGATGTGGTTATGTAAATTAAGATTTGTTATATCAAGATTAAACTTTCGAGTTAGAGAGAGAGAGAGTGAGGTTAGACTGCTAACGGATAGCAATGATTGATTTAACGTGAAGTTAAACGTGAGCACTTTGTAGCTTATTGGTGTAATATTAAAATTAACGATTTGGTCAATTATAAGAATTAAATTGGATTAGGTCGCTTGGAATTAGAAGGTGAATTGCCTGAACATAAGTTGTTCGATTTATTAAGTCTTCTAGTATCGCGTCTACCTCGCTATTACTTTCCATGTTTAGTAATTGGTGCATTTCTTAACTTGGGTTATAGCATTTGCGTTGTTGTTCATAATAGTGAGTAAATAGAAGTTATTTTGAATATGACTAATCTTCCTTCCGACCCTCACACATTAATGGACGTCGCGGGGCAACTATTACAACCTTGTCGTTGTATTTCTTATGCTGAGCTGTGATGCATTGTTTGAATGGTAAATATGCTATACAACCAATAAATGCCATTTTCATTCCACTCGACATCACACATTTCATAAATGGGTTGTTTTTTTTTTTCGAATTTCTCTGACTAAACGTGGTTTGCTACCCCATGTTCTATGGTAATTTGTCGTCTCCATGCTGTAAACCTTGTGAGAGGCTAGGACCTCTCTCGGGCACCTTGAAGTGTGGGGAAGGGAAGAAACACTCAATCATCTATTTATTTACCACACAAAGAACAGACGCAATTTCAACTAATAATAGTAAGAAAATGTCTCAGTGTTAATAGTGAAAGTGGAACAACCCCGGTAAAAAGCGAACGATTAAGAGACTATCAAACTTAATCCTTACCTTAATAAAGGATCAAACCTATTATCTGATTTAATCTAATATCAAATCAATCGTAGTGAACAATCGTCACTTTAAAGTTTCCACCTAATAAGAATCTAATCACAATAATTCTAATATCATACCTTCAGTAGCAATCTTACCTGACTCGAGTATATCTTCTCTCCTACTCTCTATCAAGATAGAAAACTTCAACTATATATATAGTAAGAGTAAGTTAATTTAAATATCACGATTCTCTTCTTCCGAAAGGTTGGTTGTGAATAACACGAATGGATAGCCCAAAGATTTCCCAAGAAGATTAATTGGAAAAACGCGTATAGATCCGTCACATCCTTCAATATGAATTTGTCAGTCGAATTCGGCAGCACCCTGTATATAAGCAAAATATTGTCATAGAAGTATTTTTCATTAAAGAATGTTTTGAAATTTATCATTTTTTTTTTCATATTTTGCCAAAAAATTACATTTAAATAATGTTTGCTTGTAATACCACTCTTAAAATAGCTTTATATGTATATTCTAACTCAAATGGCAGTAAATATTTAAAAAAATTATTCATTTATACGCTTTATCAAAATCGTGGCTCCGAACGTAGAACCATCGTCTTAAAACTTAGTCTACTTTTAAAAAATACATTTTTCTGGCGTCCTGAATAAGCCCTGTAACGTCTTCCGACTCCCAGCTATGAATCGGTATCACCTACATTTTAAAATTATTGCGTGGTCCGCCTTGAACTTCCCCCCGTAACCACAGGGACCCCCTTCCCGCCACTAGAAGGATGTAACGAGATACTAATAAATTATAGTTTTTAAAAAAAAAAGCACACTTTTATAGTAAATAGAACTAAAATTTAAAAAAATAATTCTTAACATAAGAATAAAATGATTAACGAAAAAATTGATGTCATTGGAATAAAAGCGCGGGGTGCTCTATATTAATTGTTATAATTTCTTACTAGTTCTATTCCGAAATGCTGAGTTAGTGTAAAAATGTAGTACAAAGCACACTCCACGCTTTTACCACAATGACATTAATTTTCTCGTTAATCATTTTATTCTTAAATCAAGAATTTTTTTTTTACTTTTTAGTTCGATTCACTATAAAAGCGTGTTTTTTAGTTTTTTTAAAACTATAATTTATTTTTCCTTTTTTTTTAGTTCGATCTACAGTAAAAGCCTGTTTTTTTAGTTTTTAATAACTATCATTTATTCTTTGTTGAATTTATCCTTGAGTTTGATATTTGGGGCCAGCTTAATGTGGCTGCTGGAATTAGTCTTGCTCTTTGATGGATATTAATTAATGGATCTGAAGGGCATTTATTCTCTCCGTAATGTTAATTCGTATCATCATTTCTAAACGTATTGCTTTACAAAAATAAATATTTAGCAGTTAGAACGCAGATTATTTTTATTCACATGCACGAATCTTTTTTTTTATTTCCATTTTCAGAAAAACTACGCACCCACCCACCCTACCTTTTTTCACATATAGAACACTTTTTTGTTTGTTTTTTTATTAACCAGAAGCCTATTTTGTGGTTTTAGGATTGCACCTTAATCTTTTAGTTACTAAATCTGGAATTAGTCGCCAAATCTAGAAATGGCATATGCAATTAGTTGCCAAATCTTAAAATGGTTCATGCAATTAATCGCCAAATCTAGAAACGATATAATGAATTAGCTGCCAAATCTAGAAACGATTAATGAATTAGTCACCAAATCTCGTAAATCCTTAATTATTAAAATCCTGATTAGGACAAAGAAACAAAATTGTTGTATTGTCATGGGTCCTTGACAAGTGTACGAAATTTGGAATTAGTCTGACCTCTTAAAGTGGGTAAAAATCGAGTTCAAAGATTCCATTACATACAAGTGAAACTTATAAAAACGTGTTATTAAAAACGTCACTGAGATACCGGAAGCAGAGAGAGAGAGATGCTTTGAACCTTCGAAGTGAGCGGACGCCGAAAGAGAACTCTCCTCTCACAAACCAGTGTTTTGAACTTTAATAATCTTTTAATAAGTTGAATAACTTCAACGTATAATCTGTAAATAATAGATGTGACGTAAACAAACAAAATGTTTACATTAATTAATATCACGCTACCATTATTTATCTCAAACATCACAGCCCTATTGAATATGTCGAAATATAATCAGAAAATTAAATCAAATAAGCAATATTCGGAATTATCAATAAAAAAATTACGCTTATTCTTTCGATTTGGAAAAAATAATTTATTAGTAAAAAAACTGCTTTCGTTTCATTAAAACTTTTTTTCTCGATAGAAATAAAATACCGATCTAGAACACAAAGACTTATCAGAGATTAGGTATTACAGATTATGCATATTTTGGCATAGATGCATCAAAATTGAGTTAATATTTTTTTAAAAAAAAGATATTTTCGAGACAATTTAAATTTCCTTCCTATTTAAGTACGTCCCAGATGCTCCCATACAGATTATGTTTCATTTTAAACCACAGTAGTACCTCGACTCTCTCTTATGCGATTTTCAAATCTCGTTTTTTTCTACTTTTGTTTGTTGTTCTTTTGGATATAATTGAAACTCAGGCGAAATTAGTGCCAGAACCTTATGAAATCGGTAATTTAATTGAAGAAGTTGTCAATCTTGCCAGACAAATAAATTTAGAAGTGGATACTGATGACGTTTAAGGACTGCTGGATTCCCAAAATCTGGAACTGGTGATTGATGAGCTCATAGAAAGAGCAAGACATAGCAGAAGAATCGTTAGATTCATTTCAATCAGAAGATCGAATAACGGTTTAAAATTTGACGGAAGTTTAATTGAAAAAGGGTTAAAAATTTTAGAAAATATAGTTCCCAACACAAAGAGCATATATCTTCAACCAAAAAAAAGAATAAAAAAAATTATTAGTATGCTACGAGGAAATTTTGCGAAGGAAAAAAATCTTTGAGCTGGCAGAGAGAGACAGACCACTTTGTTTTTATGAAGTCTTCAACATCAAAATAACTTCGGTTTGCGATTGTGTATTTGTGTGTTATCTAAAATTTTATTTTAAACACTTTTTTTCAAAAATATTATTTTCTTTCGTCTTTGGCCCTAACTAAAAATAATTTATATCGTTACGAATTTTGTATAAAATAGTGTAAATAATTTGCAATTGGATGTGTAATGCGTTTAAATTACTCTACGTTATAATTATTTTATGTTGAAGTTGTAATATGCGCAAGCAAAGCCGTCTCTTATGTTATAATGATAATTCAATGGGAACTTGTCGAAATCTTGGCGATAGAGCCAAGTTGGCATTATTTTTGGTAACCAAGTAGGAGACCAAAAAAAGAATAAAAAAATTATTAGTATGCTACGAGGAAATTTTGCGAAGGAAAAAAATCTTTGAGCTGGCAGAGAGAGACAGAATGTTGGCGAGTTCGGGACCCTCTGGATTCTCTTAGAAATTAGAGGAGAAACTCATTAATTTCAAAACCTATGATGCAAGCGGATCTTTCTCGAATTATCCGCGAGGCATATAAATAGGGAGGAGCTCGCCAAGCTGAGTCATTCTGGTTTTGACTAGCGATCAGTTAGTATTGCTTTGACTTTTGAAGCGATTAGTCGTTACCTAGGCTGTTGAATGAGTGATTGCTTGTGAATAATCTTTTATTTACGTGTATTTTAGACATCAATAATTGTGTCTGAGTGCTGTTGAAGGTGTGAAGACTTTCTGAAATTTATTCTGCGAATATTGTTGCTGAATCCTGTATTTAAAGGATTGGAATTTCTACAATAAATTCTCATCGCACTTAAAGAACTGTCTTGTTCTTTGCGACTGATTTACACAAAATCCTCGAACCCCGATCAACGTAACATTTTGGTGTCAGAAGTGGTTTATGCCAATAACAAGAACGATGGATGAGCAACTGAAGGCTCTGTTGGAAGCTGTCAATGCTTTAAAAACCAGTCCTGTTCTTTACAACTGACTTGCATAAAATACTCAAACCCCGATCAATACAGTCGATTCTCGATAATTCGAAGTTAGAGGGACCAATGAAAAACTTCGAATTATCAAGAGTTTGACTTATCAAGAGGGTAGGAAAAAAACTCTCAAAATACACGAATAGAAGTTTTTTCTAACACTTTTAAATTTAAAACTATGTAATAAAGCAACAATTGTACATAATTTTTTTAAAATACATTTTACACAGTATAAAAATAAAACAGAAGTCAAAAGTCCTATATTAAAATAATACACTTATGTCTTGAAAAAAACTATTAAAAGAATATACATATTATATATAATTAATCCTTTTTGTCGAAAAATCTGTTATCTTATTTTTTTTTTAACTGTCTTGTTCTTTGGCATTCAAAATCTAACTTTGTCAATAGATTTTTCTAGAACAAATGATAGTCTGTAAAATGTCTGCATCAACATGATTTTGAAGGGAAAAGTTGCGTAGTTCGTTTAGTGACACTTTAGCTTCAGACAGAGTTACCGGAGTCAACTCCTATTCGTCTTCATCACTTTCTGTATTATTGTGATCCAAAGCCACAATTTCAGCGTCAGATAGAGAACCCATACAGCAATGTCCGTGTCAACCAACACGAAGTCGTCAAACGTCAAATCTTGTTCTGGAAGAGCTTCCTAAAGGGATGGTTCAGAATTAAATTCAGTGAGTGTACCGTCCACATCAACCAGATTCGGCGAGGGGAAGCCTTTCTTTTTAAACAGTTCTCCAAGCCTTGTCAATCATGATTAAAGTTGTTAAAATAGAAATAGTAGTTACATTCTGCTGATTTTCGAGGTTATTCAAAACGCTTTTAACGACTTCACGCCGATAAAAAGTTTTAAAATTATGTATGATGCCCTGGTCGGTCGAGTGGCTGAAGTTTGGAGGTTGAGTTTGGAGGGGAAAATTGAAGTTTCACATTTGATAAAGGTGGTGCGTTATTGTGCACAGTACAGTTGTCTAAAAATAAGAGAATATGTCGTTTCTCTTTTTTCATATCCGAGTTCAGTTGGACCAACCATTCATTAAAGAGTTCGGAGGTCATCCATGCCTTCTTGTTTGAGCGGTATTTGGTAGGGAACGAGTTTATGCCCTTGAAACACCGAGGTTTTGCAGATTTTCCTATAACGAGAGGAGTAATCTTTTCTGAGCCGTCCATTTTTACAGCCAGTAAAATACTTAACCTCTCCTTGCTATGTTTTCCTCCATGGCATTTTTCTTTTTTGAATGTAAATGTTTTTTCTGGTAAACACTTGAAAAAGAGTCCGGTTTCATCCGTGTTGAAAATGTTACGTGGTTCGTACTCCTTTATTAGATACGAAAGCGAGTTCAACCACTTAGAACAAACGTTAATGTCGACACTTGAGCTTTCCCCACACATTTTTTTGAAGACTATCCCATTCCTTTTCTTAAAATTTGTAAGCCATCCCTCGCTAGCCGAAAACTCGGTTGCTAATTCTTTGGCGAATGCTTTAGCCTTTTCCTTCAATAAAGAGCCACCCATCGGAATATTCTGTCATCGACACTGTGTCTGATCCATGAAACTAAACACTGTTCAAGACGTGGAAAATTACCTTTACTAACGCGTTTTCTCACTCTACTCGAAAAGATGCACTAAAGATTTTCTCTTTATTCTTCAGAATAGTGGAGAGCGAGCTCAGTGGGATTTCAAATGCTTTGGCTACATCGACCTTCCTCTCACCTTCTTCAACTGATTCTATCACATTTTGCTTTCCAGAAATTGTTATAAGTACTTTTACTTCTTAAAAGAAGACATGTCATTCCTTTCGCGTGATAAGTCGACACTGAGGTGAGGTGTAAAGTAGTGGCCCAAGGTTTATCGAAATTAACAGGTAGGAAACGTAAATCACCACAACTTTAGTAAAATAATATTTTTAATTTAAAATTTGGAATCTAAAAGGAACACAAGGCGTACTCACAGTTCACACTCAGCTACGGGTTATACTTAATAACAGGGGTCGACAACTACGGCACGTGGAGCAATTCTTAATGGCACATTACAGCTCTTTTTTAAAAAAAATAATAGAATAAAGTTAAATCCCTGTCTGTCCTGTCTTTGCCTCGTACATTTTTATATAAAGTTTTTATTTCTCGCTTTCAATTCTCTGCCATGAAACGATTCTGCTGAATAATCTTGTATGTAATTTGAGTGCTTTATATTTAAAAAAAAACATCTGTTTAAATGTGACTCATTATTAGTAATAAATACTCAACGCAAATCAAAATTATTGTACAATACTTGTAAAAGGAAGCATCACTCATTACTGCACAGTGAATAAAAAAGAAAGCAGTTTTTCCTTTATCCATCTAAAGTAATCCTTTATACATAAAAAGAAAAAATAGATGGCTTAGGAATAAATCAAAATTCTGCTTAGAAAATACCGGAAATATAATAAACAAAGTAGTTATTCTATCAACATGCACAATTTAGACGAAAATAAGTTCAGTAAAAAAACCGCTGGTGAATCTAACTTCATAATATTGAAGGTTCGAATTATCGAGAGTTTTATAGGATAACGAATTATCGCGTGTTGTAGTCTGGTCAACCACAAATTTTACTTCGAAATATTGAGAGTACCAAAACGTATGGTTTTAGTTCGAAATATCAAGAGTTTTCTAGGGGCTGAGCATATACTTCGAATCAGCGAGAGGTTCGTATCCCTGTTCGAATTATCGAGAGTCGACTGTATTCGAAATTATACTCCGACTTACGCAAATTCGACTTACACGATTATCACTCAGTGCCCTATACCGCGTAAGTTTGGGGTATTACAATCTTACGCATGATAACATTTTCGCCCTGATTAAATTTTGCAATATCAATGCAAAATTTATCAACTTTCCTCGCATTTCTCTGAAGCTTGCTGCTACTTCTTTGCGATAAATCTCTTTCCTCAGCGCACACACACATATAAATTCACATTGTGAACACAATGAGCTGTATAAAAATGATATATTTTTCCTCGACCAACCCGTAGTAAGTAATCAGTTTTAATCCAATAAGCTTTCTTCAAAAAGACACAAACATAAATAATCTTCATTAAGACTCTGCTCTGACAGATCACAGAATTGGAACAGTTTTGCAAATGATATATAATTTTTTTTCATGATAGGGGCAGAGATGTCCGCTTTATTAATAGCAAATAAATTCTCATTCGTGTTCTCAGTGCTAGCGAGACACATTTCTTATAAGGCGGCAGTAGTGTCATTTTTCTCCATCGTTATTCCAGAAAGAAGCTAATTAATTGGCTCATTTTGACCTCTTAGCGACAAATGTAAGCAGTGAAGCTGTCAACGAGCCCTCAACGAGGAAAGCAAATTAAGAGAAACGATGTTAATCAGCTTTCCAACTCGCTAAAATAGCAAATTTGAGAATTCTGTTCAAGCATTAACTTGACTTCAGCAAGCAAAAAAAAATTGTCGAAAAGTGCGATAGGGTCTATAGCTAAACACTCGGTCTACAGCTAAACACTCGGTCTACAGCTAAACACTCGGTCTACAGCTAAACACCCGGTCTACAGCTAAACACCCGGTCTATTGATATTGAATAAAACTGTCACTATTTTATTCAACGCTAAATTGTACCAATCAATAAGAATTTGATTTTCACACGCATGGTACAATTTATACCACGCTCGATTCCTTAAGCGCGTAACATGACCACTAGACAAAAATGACTACAGTATTCTCCCGCCTCATCAAAAAGGGGCCCAAAAAGAATTTTGACACAGAGCCTACTCAGTACTAGCAACAAATGCGTATAACACTCGCTTTTGATGCTCAAAATAAATTAACTGGCCTACTCAGCTATTTTTTTTCTCTTGCCACAACTCATTCTTTTGTTGTTTCCAATCCCTTTGGAGCAGGGAAGTCCATTTGACCTTTCCTCGTAATAGTGTCACACACCAGGTCTTGCTCTTCATACAACTGTCGCAGGGAAATGCCCAAGCAGTCCAGAAGATGAGCAGGAGAAGCAAGGAGAGAGCAAGGACAGGTAAAGAAAGACTTTATCCCCTGCACAAAAGGCGCGCCAAGGCCGTCTGATGAGCCCTGGAACTCCTGCACTGTATATAGATAGGCCAGGACTCTTAGCTGTGTACCAGTGGTGAGCAAGAGGGTTTCGCCAAGTTAAATTCATTTAATTTTTTGGAAGGAAAGAATTTCCGTATGGGTTAAGACAGTGGAACTGGGGTTAGGGAGCCAGCTCATCAGCAGCTTCATTCCCAGGCACACCCACATGTGAGGGAATCCACCGGAGACATACATGTTTCCTCTGACCAAGCCTAACTAGTTTAGATAAAATATCTAGACCAGTACTGTCCATAATTTTTGGCAAATTTTTCAAATATTGGATGGAGCTTCTGCTGTCTGTCAGGATCAGATACTGTCCTTATAAGAGTCGAGAGCATGATCGAGAGCACCACTAATAGCAATGAGTTCCGATCTAAAGACGGAACAGTGGTCAGAATTCCTGATGCTGATTTTAACACCGTTCCCAGGAGTGTTACTAAAAATACATTTAAATCATTTTATTACTGTTACCAGTTGTCTGAGTAATTCCGGATGGCTGCTATGCTTGGGAGTACTGGTCAATAATTCCTCCCGGAATTCAACATGATTAAAAGAATCAATAGGTGAGATGCAGCTAAAAGTATCAACATTGAAATCAATAAAACCATGTTTACGCATGTAATTAAGTGGGCTGTCTCGCTTTAAACGTTGGTTATGTAACGTCGTCAGATGGTAGCGTGGAAAAAATACATCACAGCAAGGTTGTGGGAGTAAAAAATACTTTTAATTTTTTTCTCCAATATGAAACTTGATTTTAGTTAGATTGTAAAGTTAATAGTTTCCGTGCCTATAGCCGGTATGGAAGCCCCGCTTTGAAACAGCTCACTCCACAGCTTGTCTTCGTCCAGTCCGCAAGGCGTTTTTTCTCATTCGCGTTTCGGATTCCTGGTCAGCATCACCGAGCAAAAAACTCTGGGATTCTCCTCTCCGCTTCCTCAAACGATCAGCCCTCGTCTTTTCCGAGCTCTTTTCCTCGACCTCTCCTTTCGGGTCACCTCCTCTATTTTTTCTTTTCCGGGTCTCCACCTATTTTTTCTTATTCGGGTCTTCTCCCGTCTCCTGAAAAAGAACCCTTTTAAACACCAGGGGTGTGTTCACAACACGCCCCTCTCCCTCTTATTCGCAGGTCACCAAAGTCTCTCTTGACCTCCTCCTTCTTCCTATTGGCGCATAACACGCCAAAACACACCCGAGCTGTCTGGCCCAAGGCGCCATAGTTCCTTGTCCATCACGCCACCTGTTTCTAGTATTCCATTCACAAAACCCTAGAAAAGATGACATGATTATTTTAAGAAGGCTTCGCCTGTTGTCAATGGGGCGCCGGCTCTACTTCACTATTATGGCGACCCGTCTGTCTGACTTCACTCCCTGAGTTCAGACAATAAACAATGGCCCCCATGGCCACGTGCACTGGTCACTCCCCAGCTGGTTGATCACAACAATCCAGGGACAATAGATGGGTGTCGTTCTTGTCCTTGACCAGCTGGTGAAACCATAAAACCTATTGTGAATCGGAAGATGGGAATTTACTCCCATCGAAGATGTCACAGTTACTTGTCCAATTTATAATGAAAGAAGAGGTTCTATTGAAGGATTCAAAGCTTTTAATTTTGTTAAAATACACATATGAGTTGACTTCAAATCTTATAGTAAGAGGTTGGATGTCTGCCTCGTACAGAACTATGTCAGTAGGGCAACTATATCTAAGGCCCGTGATAATCCTCGCAGCACTGAGTTGCACTCTTTCCAGTTTTTTCAAGTTTGTAGGAGATGCTACTTGAAAGATTTGGTATCCATATTCAAGGACTGGGCGAACCAAGGTTGTATAAGTTATTCTAAGTGTGGAGGCGTCTGAACCCCAGTCTCTGTCAGAAAGATATTTTAAGATCTTAAGTCTCTTTCTTGCTTTATCGGCTATTTTCTCAATATGTTTACCACAGTTCACTTCCGAGTCTAAAGTGAAACCAAGATAGGAATCAATACTCACTCAATTTCAAGCACTCACTCCTTAGAAAAAATTCAGGAGAGTAGTTGTAAAGATGCCTATTAGTCGTGAAGAGGCTGACAGTAGACTTTGAAGCATTGAAAGTAATTTTGTGGTTGTCTGCAAATTCCTGACTAAGGACCTATTCAGCTGGGATTCCCTTTTGCTAATATTTGCATCACTGCACCACAAAACGACATCATCAGCGAAAAGTCCAATTTGAGAAGGGGGTTAACATATTTTTCAACCCCGGAAATAAATAATGAGAAAAGAGTTGGACTCAAAACGCAGCCCTGGGGAATACTTTGATAGGTTTTGTAAGAGTCCGAGAAAGTAGCATGAAAGTTAACACAAAAATTTCTGTGATTTAGAAAGTTTGAGATCCAGGGGGCAGAGCTTTACCTTTAATGTCAAAAACACCAAAGCGCACTTGATTAACAGCTTATATTTCCATACCCTATCAAAGGGCTTTGACACATCTAAAAATGCCGCCATGGTGTGTCTCGTTGGTTTGTGATTCTGAGAATCTCTAACACATTGGGTGAAATATAAAATTTGGTCAACAGTGGAATGACCCTTACGAAAAGCAAATTGCTCCGAGGGCACTAAGTTATTAGTGTGTAAATGGTGAGTCAATCACCGCAGCACCATGCATTCCATTAATTTGCACGTGTTGCAGGTAAGAGAAATAGGATGATAACTTGTCATAAGACCGGCATTCTTGTTAGGTTTATGAATGTGAATAACGATGGCCGATTTCCACTGTCTTGGTAGTTTTCCAGTTTTCTATGGCAAGTTACATATGTATAACAGTCTTTCTCAACCCAAAATTCCAAGGTGGAGCAAGAAATGTCCAGGGATGCTGTCTGGACCAGGTGATTTGGTGGTGTCCAGATTTTGAAGGTAAGGTGAAATCAACATTGAATAATGGGTTATCTGCCGGCCGGTCCCTACAAGATTTTACTTGATTTCTGGTGACTCTGGCGAAGTGCTTGTCATAACTACTAAAAGCAAGCCGACTTTCATTTGCGTAATGCTGATCCAGGGCCTCTGTTGCTTCCCAAGCATCCACCGAGACATGGCCATTATCACTAATGATAGCGTTAGTTTCTTCGTTACTAGGCTTTAAGTTATCAATTTGCTTAGCCAGTTTTTATAATTTAGTAATTGAAGCTCTATAGTCTAACTTTTCACATAGATTCTGACAGTTTAATCGTTTGACTTGTACATAAATTTTCTTAATTTCAGCATTCAGCTTATTCAATTCAATTTTTTTGTCCAAGCCGCCATTTTGGGGAATTACTTTTAAGAGTTCCGTCCTTTGAGCCATCAATAGCTTAATAAGGTCTGAATTGTGGGAAAAGAAAGTACAGGTCTGTTTACTTTTCCCCCTAGGGATTGAAGACTTAGCAGCTGTAAAAATGGAGTGCTTGAAATGGAACCATTCCTTTTCCAAGTTGTCCGAAATAGGTTCTTGCGATATAAGATTGTTAGAGATATTTTCAAACAGACTCCAGTCGGCTTTCCTAAAATTCCAGTGAAGGTTCTTCACACCATTACAATTTACTTTGAGATCTATTTGACTAAAATAGGAAGGTGATCGCTGCCAATATTGTCCAGTACTTTCCAGGAACTGTAAGGAAATAAACCAGGACTTATAAACGTAAAATCCAAGACATCAGTAGAACCGTAACTGTTAGATCGGAAAGTGTGAGTGCCATCATTTAGACACAAGAAAGCCTTGTCGTTGACCAAGTTACTAAGCATCAAACCTATTGCATTTGTAATAGTGCTACCCCAGGTAGTATTCTTGGCATTAAAGTCTCTTAGTATTATAGTGATGTCATCAAACACACACAGACCTTCCATCCTGTTTGTATCAAGATGTTGACTATTTGGAGGATGATAGAGGTTCTTGATGGTAATAGTGCGATCCTTAGAGAGGACAGTTATACCTAGATATTCGAGATCAGAGGTGTCATTGCCAATATCTGGTAGTCTATGAAAATGGACGTCACGAATAAGAAACATGAGTCCGCCTCCACCTGAAGCTCTGTCCCTTAAGAGGATATTATATCCTTTAGCATTCAGAAGTCTCTGCTCGCACAATTTAGTTTCCTGAAGAGCTATAATTTCCACACGTAGTCTATTAGCTATTTCCAGAATCTGGTCTAACTTAATTCTTGTAGCTACAGTATCCATTAATATTGCATTGCAGCAAACGAAGATATTTGGAAGGTTTTTTACTTTGTGGAGACAGTAACATATTTATCACACAGGGCTCTCTACCTAATTCCTGTGCACGTCTCTGATTTACCTGCGCGACGGACGATGCAGTGTGAGAATCAAATAAATGCGGTTGGTCCTTGGCGAAGGGTATTATACATTCTGCCACCTATTGGAAAACCAATAGAGGCATTCCCCGATCCGCCACCAGGGGACGCGCCCTATAGGGGTTACAGGCCCCCTTCTTTTAGATTCTTTTAAAAATCGAATTACTACAAGTGTGTGAGTATATTTTGCTAGAATTAGTGGCATAACGTACATCCCCTCATTGCGGTGGGTAGGGGGCATGATTCTAGGGGCTCTAAGCCTGAATGTCGCATTTGTAAGATCCTTTTTAGGGCCCCGAACCTGGCTTTGCAGGAAACCCTAATATTTTCCGTTACGCCATTTACTAGAATAGTATTATTCGAAATTCGATAAGAGATACATAAAAATATAAATCCCACAACTTCAACCTTATGAGTAATAAAAAGGTATCGTTTTACTGTTCTCTTCTACTGGATTTTAGAAATGGATGTCGGATTTTGCTGTTACAACAAAGCGCTGTGCTTAGTTTAAACTGAATTATTCGTCAATCAATAAGATCGGGAAATGAAAATAAAATTAGCTTTAAAGCAGTCGTAAAAAAATTCTAAAGTAAGCATCTACAGAACAGAACTCAAATAACTGCGTGTTCTATGAATGAAGAGATTCAAATTGGAAGGAACATTTTTATTTTTGTTTCCTCGCGCAGGTGTTTCCGTTCACAGGAATCTTGATCCAGATGAAAACATTTCTCCTGTTGAAATTGCATTCGATATCAAATTAAGCTTCTTCGGTTTATATTTTTTCTGGTTGCGTTGCCATTCTCATTACTGCTGTTTTATGAACCATTCAGGTATAGACGAAATCGAAATTCCAGTTTGCAAAACGATGCGGTTTTTTTTCCGAATGAGATGCTTGTGAAGTTTCTGACGTTTCGTGAAGAAGCTTTGGAGTAAATGTTATTACAGAAAATGATGGCAAGGGGCTTAGAGTATGCATTAGAAAAAATGTTTTTACTCTCCGAAAAATGGCCTTTTCACACGTCATTTGTATTTTATTATTAAAGATTTCAGCGTTTAAAAACTTTATTAATACTGTATGCGTATCCGAATACATTCGGAACCGTGATTTTGCAAAAGTGTATAAATGGATAATATTTATGATATTTAGTGTCCCTTAGATTAGAAAATGTAGTATATAAAATTGTCTTAAGAATAGTATTACAATAAAAAATTATTTAAGTACAATATTTAGACGAAAAATTAACATAGAATGACCAATTTTCAAAATATTCTCCTTTTGTGAAAAGTGCTTCTATTATAATAATATTTGTCCTGTATATAGATTAGACCTCTGTACAGAGGCTCAACGAGAATTTTTGAAATATATCACTTAGAAGTGGGTTCTCCATGTTTTAAGATAACAGAGGGGAGAAACTTTAAGAAAAAAAACGCCGATAATTATTTCAATTGGTTGTAACTCTGAAAATAATGTGAATTTTTCAAAATTCATAGTTGAGCCTCTGTACAGAGGTCTGATCTATATACAGGCAAAATATTGTTATCATAGAAGCATTTTCAACAAAAGGAGTACATTTTGAACAAAGGTTATTCTAAGTTAGTTTTTTGCCGAAATATTGTATTTAAATAAATTTTTTTGTCAAAATGTTCTTAAAACAATTTTATACATGTATTCTAATATAAATGACACTAAATATCACGAAAATTATCCATTTATGCGCTTTTTTTTTTAAATCACGGTTCCGAACGTAGTCTGATTACCTTATAGCAAAAAATAAAAAATCTAAATTATTTTTTTAAAAAGGTCATTTTTTTCTTCCTAATTTTAAAAATAAAATTTGTTTAGAAAATTCTTTGCTGTACTAAAACTTCCATTTGCCATCCATATCTGTATTCATCTTAAGATATCTCTAACTGCTGTCTTAATTGATCAAGTGTTTCATTTTTAATTTCCCCTTTCAAAGGAACTTGAGGCTTTGGCTAGTTAACGAGCCCAGAGAGTTATCGGCTACCGTTATAGAACCCAAACATTTTGAACTGGACAAGGAAGATATCTGACTTATACTTATACATATATATATATAGTCCCCTACACTCTGGTACACTTCCACACCAAGCCAAGCCAAGTGTGGACTTAGAGCCTAGACAGATTTAACTTACTTCAGCACATCTATAGGATGGATCTACAGCAACACCTGGACTCTAATTCCTAATGCGACCGAAACATTGCCGCTCACGAGTTCACTGCCATAACTACTTGGACACAGCGTATAGTTAAAATTCAGTCTAGTTTTACTTCAGTTTCAAATTACTAAATATTAATATTGTTGCGTAGATCAAGGTTTGTGAATTTTATGCTATCAGCCGTAAAGAGCAAAACATTTTTTTAAGAGGGATGAAATGTATTGTAGACAAACCAATCCTCAAAGTACAGGATATATAGCAATAAAATACAATAAATTCCAAAAGATTTTCACACCTAAAGCCCTCCGACACCTAAAAATACAAGTACGTAATGTTAAAGATTATCCACAAGTAATCGCTCAATAGTAACAAGTGAAGTCTTCAACAGCTGAAAGAAGACTGACTCAGTTTCCACAAGTAACTGCTACTTACCTTCACGGTTACCTTCCAGTGCTTTTTCTCGAAAAGTCCATTTACGGTCATAAAGTAAAAGACCTTTCTAGTAATTTCGCGAAGCATCCATAGGGTCACCAAGTCGCTAAAAATGGTTCCAAAGTGGCTGTATTTGCAATATTTCGCCATATTCCCATTGACACAGCATTATAATGTAAGGGACCGCGTTGCTTCCGAATATTAATTTTTAGCATAAAATAAATGCAACAGAAATTAATATTAACACTAATTATGCAAATTTAAATTATTTCCACTATTTTAAGATAAAATTAAGCATTAAGTGCACAAGATTCGTAACAATATTTTCTAATAAAATTACGAGATTCTTTTATTCGTTGTTTCGTTATATATGCTCTACTCCGTCGAAGTAATAAGAGAAGAGAAGCGATTTAAAAATTAGATAAAAAATATAAGTACGGGTTCTTACTGGAGAAAAATAATCCGATTAAAAACTTAATCACATATTTTGATCACAGTTTTTATACTTTCTAGATTCTAATTATCTTCCAGTTACAGTACTCGAGCAGCGAAATAAATTATAATTTGAATGTGGAGGAAGTTCTTCAAAATGAAAATTAAGAAACATTTAATGTAAACACTGTGACCAGTACTAAAACCGTTGAGAAAAAAATATTTTGGCAATCTCATTTGTGCCCTTTCGAATGAGAATTTTTTTTTTCCAATTATGTTAAAAAAGTTGGCATCAAAATGTAATTAGAGCTTTCGAAACAATGGGGAGAAACATCTCCATCCTAATTCGTATTAAAAGAGACGATTACTGAGAGGAACTCGATTTGTGAAATTAGTCTTAAAATGCTGGCTTCTTTGTCAAGTTTTTTTTTTTGTCCTTTCTGCATTTATGTAAGATGTTAATATTTTTACATTCAATGCCTCTTTGTTTCTCTTATTGTGAATTAGATTATAAATTTATCATCACCTTAGATAATCGTGAAAGATAAAAAGATTCTATTTGACAATTTACAAATTCTTATAAAAATCTCTCATGAGGATATTCTCTAATTAAACAGTAAACTCGTGTTATTTTCTTATCCATGCGTACTTTTTACATATTCTTGATCCCTTTTCCGAAAAATAAAATTTGAAATAATAAGAAAAACATGTTATTGCGTTTTTATATAAATATACACCCCCCCACACCTTTTTTTTTTTTTTTTTTGTCTTTTTCAATCGACTCTTGTTTTTCATAGTTTTAAACTGCACTAGAAGGTTCATCGGCTATTAACTTCATTTTTGAAACCGTAATATTGGTAAATAAACCCTGCAATCGTAGTCCTAAGCATAAGAGTTCGTAAATATATTACTGTAACTCTTTTATTTTGTTGAATGGCGGTGATGTATTTCGTTTCCTGGTTTATCACCAAACGCTTGTACACCTCCATGTGGTGCCACCAGGAAACTTTGGGGAGTGGTACACTACAGGCTATCGAACCGAAAGTGTAGACCTTTTCCTCCCCACATGAGTAGAAAGCCCTAGCCAAGAGCCAATCTAGCTAAGGCTGCGAAACCTGCTTGAAAGAAGGTACAGGTTCAAATGGGCAGGGATTTCTGAACCCCACAAGGCCTGTCCAACTAACTGCAAGCTACAGCCACCCAACACAAGCTTGGATGCCTCGTGACAAAGAAATTCTCGGAAGTGGCGAAAAACTAATGAACCGCGATGTAGAAGTTAGTAAGATCATATGTCTTTACATCTAAAACCCTTGCCTCTCCAGTAATGGGGAATCCAGTGCAATCCTGTTACCACTGGTGTACCTAGTTCTGAGTGGGTCCCGTATCAAAATTTCTTGCACATCCATTTGGGAGCCCCTTAATATATAGCAATTTTTTCCTGCTGAGACCCCTATAGATTGGCACCCTGCATCATTGATAGAGCTGATACGCCGGTAGCTACGCCCTTGCTGTAACACTTGTGTAAGAAAGTAACTTAAAGACAATGCGTGAACTTGACAATTTATCTCGGAAGTTCAGTGAGATCGCCAAGCCCACAAGGAACATCAACATGGAACACCACCCACAATTTTGGAATCTGGTCCAGATCTATTCCAAGGCGATGTTCTCAAACTCTCGGAGAACTTTTCGGGAGGCTAGATTTTCTGGCCAGTGCTGGCGGAAGCTCGCTGAAAAGAGTTTTACATAGGCATGAATGTAGTCTCTGCTGAATGAATTCTGACCTAAGCCCAGTCCCATGACGGTGCCATCCTCTCAGTTCCCAGGTCAAGTCGGTGCGTCAATCTGCTTCAACAGCAATCAGACTTCCCTGAACCTCAGGGAGTGCTTATGATGAACCCGGGATAATGTCCAAAACGACAGAAACCTGGTTTTTTTCCTATAGTGGTTTTTCAGGTATAGGAGAGCCCGTGGGACAATGATATCGCTTGCCCCGGACCCTGTTATCGGAGCCATAAGATGCTTTCTACAAGCACAAACGTGTTGAACGGAGAAACTTCCTCATCACGACAACGTGAAGACTTAAAGCCTCGACAGATTTAACCTGCATTATGCTCTCTGCAAGACGGAATTTTAATGATATCAAATTTACAGAAACAACATCGGTCATAAGTTTGCGATGACCATTCGACCACCATGTCCACTCATTGTAGGAGAAAGAAATTTGTAAAGTAAGTAATATGAGAATAATATTGAGTTCTCACACACATTTTTAATTTCTTTTATATTTTTGAAAATCTCTAAAAATTTCCTTATGGGTTTAGAATAAGAGAATAATATATCATCTCTTTTTTAGAATAGTCAAATGATGACCAAGTCTTCTCAGTGTTGCCATGCAATGGTTCAAACAATTAAGAGTTACTTTACTTTTACTTGATAAGTTCAACTTTCAATGTAAATAACACATTCCCGATAAGTGCCAACATGTTCATATTTTTACAAATAACAAATAATTTGAAGTAAAAATAAAGAAAGAACAATCAACGGAAAACTTCCAAATATGAAAAGTTTCAGAAGCATCTTAAATAAACATATGATTAATAAAATTTTTGTAATTTCTCGCAAGCGAAAAAAGTGTCAATATTTAATTGCATGGCCTTTGGCTTTTATAATGAATTATAAGCGTTAAGTCTCCAATTCGACCAAATTTTTGTAATCTGAAGATATTTTACCCCATTCTTCTTACAACACTTAAATGAGTTTTTATTCTAATTTTGTGTTTTTAAACATCTGTTTTGAGTGTGGCTCCCAGATTTCTAATGAAATTAATGCCGGAGATCGTGATGGTGAGCGTAACTGCTTTTTACCATTAGAAATTTTGACATTAAGTGACATTCTTTTAGGATCTCGTTGGAAAAGGAGATTTTTCAATGTAAGAGCAAACTTTTCACACTTTCCTTTAGATTGTTCCGAAGTACACTCATGTCCATAAATTAAAGATAATGAAGTTCAGGCAAAGAAAGAGACAGAAGCAAAACAAATTTGACTTATATGTAAAGTCTATTTATTAAACAAGAGGTAAAGAGCAAAAAAGATGCTATATGTTTGACATAATTAATAAAAATTGCGATTTTTACTCCCTGGAGCAAATTTCAAAAAATAACCTATTTACAAAAAACAGTATAACATGGTTAGTATAATGGTTAATACGGAGTATGTCTCCCGGACGATGCAATACAGACCTTACAACGCCTAGGCATGTTGAGTATTAAATTATCAATCTGATCTTGGAGAATATTACACCACTCATCAAGCAATGCCCTCCGAAGTTCCCGTAGACAGGTGGGAGGGGATTGACGGGTTGCAATTCGTCTGCAAAGCATATCCCACACATGCTCTATTGGATTCAAGTCCGGTGAATATGCTGGCCAATCCATACGGGTGATATCCTCCGATTGAAGGCATTCGTCTACAATGTTTGCACGGTGAGGACGGGTGTTGTCATCCATAAACAGAAATTCAGCACCCATGGCACCCCGAAACCAATGTACATGTTGTTCCAGAATGACATCCCGATAGATGTGGACTGTCATCGTTACACTCTGAACATGCAGGTCAGTTCTGGAACCAAGAATAATTCCTCCCCAAACGAGCCATCCTGCACCATCGTAACGGTGTCGTTCAATGGTGTTCTCTTGGTGGTAACGGGTACCTGACGCTCTCCATATTAATGTCCGGCGAGAATCAGACTGCAAACTAAACCTGGACTCGTCGGAAAACATCACACAAGACCACTGTTGTGGTGTCCACAATGCATGATCTCTACTCCAGGTTAATCGCAGGCGACAGTGAGTTGCGGTAAGTGGAACACATCTAACAGGCCTACGAGCATATAGACCAATGTGCCCTAAGCGTCTGTACACGGTCTGCCTTGAAACTGTCGTACCGGTAGCTGAAGAGAGCTGACGAGACAGGTCTGATGCTGTGCTCCGTCTGTTTCTTTTGGCAGTAACTGCCAAATATATATATATACCGGTCCTCATTCGGCGTTGTAACTCGGGGCAACCTGTGCTGTAACATCTACTCACATTACCATCATCTTGGAATCGTTGCCAAAGCCTGGAGACGACACTCTGGGCGATTCCAAGTTCCTCGGATACTTCCAGCTGGGTACATCCACATTCCAGTCGTCCGATAATTCTACCACGTAAAAAATCATTCAAATGCTTCCTTTGTGCCATAACTATGCGGTTGCCCTGAAAGGCTTTTAAAGCGCTTGTGAAGAATTTTACTTCTTTGCCTCCATTCCTAGTATACCCCTCTCTTACACTCTCGTCATTGTGACGTACTATCCGCGCCATCTGGTGGTTTCCTGTAATTTGCATATTCTTCTTCAAGATGTGTGTGATAATTCTACAGGTGAAATTTTTATTTTAGAGTTCAATTTCTGTGTGATTCTGAATTATCCTTAATTTATGGATATGAGTGTATATCCATATGGTTCATAATGCCATTTATAAAAACTAAATTTCCTACCTTGGATGAAACCATACAATCCCAAGCCATGACTGAGCCCCACCATGTATAACTGTAGGACGTAAATTTTTTGGGTTCAAAGCGGTATTGGGGGCTTTCTCCATACTGTGCGACGTCCGTCTCTGCCACAAATGTTGAATTTACTTTCATCGCTAAATATAACTTTCTTCCAAAAGTAATTTGTCTTCAGTTGATGAGTTTTTGCAAACGCTTTTTCTGATTTTAAAAGCTGATGAACTGTTTGTTTCTAACAACTTAACTTTTATACCCAGTTTGTCTCATTACAGTTCGCACAGTCTCAGCATTTTCACTTCTACATACGATTTAAGAAGTTTCTGTAGCATGGTTTGACTGCACTTACTGTAGGATCTCAGTTAATATTTCTTTCAAAATTTTCCTTTTTGCGACATCACTCATAGTACCTTTCTTTCCTCTTCCACATTTATTTTCAATAAATCCATCATTTAAAAAAATTTTCAATGACTTTCTGAACACAAGTGTGTCTTTTACCAACAATTTCAGCTATTTCACGGTAAGATTTTTTTAAAAAAATAATCTTAATTCGAATTTTGTTACATCAAACTGGTTTCTCTTTGAAAAGCGATTTTCCAATTAAAAGATTCGTTTTTCAGAAACAATCGCACAAAAACGATCGTTGACATATTTTAAGATAAGGTTACGCAAAATTGGATTAAAACAGCTGTTAAGTAGATAATATTTAGTGGTAAATATGTGTTTTTCACACACACAAGTCTATTCTCAATTTTTTCGAGGCAAAAATCTGCATATGTTTATTTAAAATGCTTCAGAAACTTTTCATTTTAGAAGTTTTTAGTTGATTGATCTTTATTAACACGCTTTTATAAGTTTCACTTGTATGTAAATGGAATCTTTGGACTCGATTTTTACCCACTTTAAAATGTCAGATTAATTCGAAATTTTGCACACTTGTTAAGGACCGATGACAATACAATAATTTTCAAAATTTTGTTCCATTGTCTTGATCAGGATAATCAGGAATAACGATTTTAAGGATTTCGAAATTTGGCGAATAATTCATTATATCGTTTCCAGATTTGGCGACTAACTGCATATACCATTTCCAAATTTGGCGACTAATTCCATGTATGACGACTAAAAGACCCTACCCCTTAAAAAGGTGCAACCCTAAAAAGGAAAACGCTTGTTATTAATACAAATAAAACAAACAAAAAAGTGTTCTTTATATGGGAAAGGGGATAAAAAGACTCGTGCACATGTGAATAAAAATAATTTATACTCTAACTGCTAAATATTTTTTTTATTTTTATAAAGCAATACGTTTAGAAGCGATAATACGTATTAACATTATAGCAATACGTTTAAAAGGTGAAAATACGATTGACATTTAATATTTCTTCTTAGCACACTTTTATTAGTTAGACCTGTATCTACAGAGACGGATTCTTTGAAATATAACGGTATGGGACTCATCCGAGGCCCCGTGTGTGTGAACGGAGAAAATAAATACCCTTCAGACCCATCAATTAATATCCATTGAAGAGCAAGATTAATTCCAGCAGCCACAAAATTCTGGCTCCAAATATCAAACTCAAGGATAAATTCAACAAAGAATAAATGATAGTTTTAAAAACTAAAAAACAGGCTTTTATTGTAGATCGAACTAAAAAATGAAAAATAAATTATAGTTTTAAACAAAACTTAAAACATGCTCTTACAGTGAGTCAAAGTAAAAAGATAATTCTTAAGATAATAAAATGATTAACGAGAAAATTAATGTCATTGAGATAAAAGCATAGGGTGCTTTTTTGTACTACATTTTTACATTAACTCGGAATTGTGGAATAGAACTAGTAAGAAAAACTATAACAATTAATATAAGCACCCCACGCTTTTATCCCAATAACATTAATTTTCTCGTTAATCATTTTATTCTTATTTTAAGAATTATTTTTTTTTTTTTTTTTTTATATTTTAGTTCGATTCATTATAAAAGTATGTTTTTAAGTTGTGTTTTTTAAATATAATTTATTACTTTAAATTAAACCATTTGTTATGTGTAAACAATTTTTTTCTTCACGATGGACTGCATTTTAGCAACTTAGCCTTTGCTGACACGACAAGTCCCCAAACGTGAAAGCCATTTCATGGTGGCACCATCTAGTGGTGGCCTCGCTGCCAAATTTGGACGCTTAAATTAATTTTTAATTCAAGCTCTCATTGGATGCTAAATATGTGCAAAAATATAAGCATGCTTGCACTTTTTAGTAATGTGTTATTTACATTAAAAATTGAGTTTATCAAGTAAAAGTAAGGTATACTCTCAATTGTTTGAGCCACTGTACGTACATTGACATTGCAAGGTACAAAAAATAAAATAAATAAATTTAGAAGAACTATTTCAATTCGCGTTCTAATTCTTAGCTGTGACAAGAAGCCTGCTTCAAGCAGTTGAACAGTCTCTCTTACGAAAAAGTGCTTTGCCTGCTATTTTTAAAATTATCTAGATAAAACAAATCTCAAACGATTTCAAAATTCTATATAATTTTCTTCAAACGTAAAATACGTGGGTTTGAACCCAAAATTAAATACATTTTTTCTTTATACTTCCATGAAAGATCCAGGTCGTATAATGCAATTCCCAATTGTATTAAAAATTGGAATCTGGAGACCTCCCCCCTCCCAGATTGTGCATATAATAGATTAAATCAGAGACTGATGCTTGTCTGTTCTGTTCGTTCTAAATTAATCTTGGCGGGAAAACCAACAAGAGATTTCGGCGTCTTTGTTTGCCCATTTCTGTGCAGACACAAAAGCGCCTTTGTATTGAACAGCTTCTCAGAAAAGGATGGTCGATTATTTGATCTAAATGATTTTCGTCATTGTTCGCTTCATCATTATGCTTCATTTTTCGAAAATTAAAGATTATACTCAGTGGATATCCAGCAAACAATCAAATGTGCATCTAAAAAGAATGCATAGTTCTACTCAAATAAATATTAGACATTCTTGCGAATTCATATTGAGACTGTTTGACATTTGGAATTTTTAACAAGCGATTTACGGTCCAAAGATTCATTGATTTTCAGATTAAACTTTTTAACTACTTCCTCAAGTTCCACACACAAAAAGAAAGTAAATCCTTTAAAAATCTTTTGTGCATGTGTATGCGACTAAACTCCTAAGCGGCTGGACCGATTTGGATGAAATTTTTTTTGTGTGGGTTCAAGTGGATTTGAGAAGAATCACAATTCGGTCCGATATCGCACATTAATTAAAAATATTGCCAAAATTATGTAAAAAGGGCGTGTCGAAAATCGATTTTTGTTCTTCATTGTTACAAAAATCATGACGAATTATGCTTTTTTTTTAATTCATTCCATCAATCAAAAATCCACACATCATTCCATTAATCAAATTTTTTGTGTGGGTTTGGATTCGAGAATGAGGTCACTATTTTGAGTGGCAAACAAATTCAAGGTGAATTTTCGCCGTTTTTTTAAATTGTCAGACAAAAAATGTATTATTCATTTCACCATGATATGAATAATACCGTGTGTATGTGCAGATCCCAATGATTCTTTCAGACTCACGATTGTTCTTAAAAAAATCATGGGCAATATTCCCTTCAAATATTTGATTCTTTCAGACTCACCTTTCCAATTCACTTTGGCATTTACTATGACCATTAATAAGTCACAAGGTCAAACAATGACAATTTGTGGCTTATATTTAGAAAATCCCTGCTTTTCGCATGGCCAATTATATGTTGCATGCCCAAGGTAGGCAAACCATCGCATTTGTTTATACCCCTCAAAGATTAACCAAAAACATTGTACATTCAATGGCATTACGATAAATTTATTTTTGTGCATTAAAAAGATATACCTGTTGTGAAAATAGCTCGAGTTTTATCTTTTCTACCCTTTAATAAAAACAAGTTTAAGTTTCTATTCAGAATAGCTTCTATATTCAACTTAGTTCATAGTAAATACATACTCACACGCAATCGATAGGTCGAATTGTGGTAACTGTACATGTGATGACGTTAGGTATTTCAATAACTTTCTTTATAAAAAATTTCATCAAAAAGGTCTAGATTGTTACAACTTATTCAAAAAAAGTTTGTAATTTTCGGATTTACGATGTGTGTACAGGACAACGTCTGTCGGGACCTCTAGTAGAGTATAAATGTATAGTTATATATATATAAAAATTAATTAGAAACTTAATTTTCATGCTACTCAAGAACGTTCAAAAGCTATTAGCAATAAATGGTTTTTACGCACTGTAAAATTCAAAAGTTGATATGAAAGTATTTTTATATGTTGTATGTGCACATATACTTATTAGATTATATGCACCCAAAATTTGGGATTTGACGAGACAGAATTTTAAATATAAGTAAATATAAAAAAAAAATTTAATTCCTACTTAGATCAACAAAGAAAAATTTTATTTTAGCTGCTTTATATTAAGTAGTTACCATTAATATAAATATGTATATACATATGACGGAATCGCAACAATGAGTGGTCATTTATTTTTATTCATTATCATTAAAGTATCGTATTGTCATCCAAAACAATCGTGTATATTAAATTTCAGTTCAACTGAATGCTTTAAAACAAAAAATTTAAAAGTTTTGACCCAAGTCGCTAAAAATTAAACCAACGTGACTGTATCTGTAATTCTTTAAAAAATTAGTTTCAGTCAATTAATTTTAATTAATTATAATTGAATTATCGTATTCTTATCCAAAACAACAGTGTATAGAAAATTTCAGCTCAAACGAGTGCTTTAAAATGAGAGAAAAATCTTTTTCAAGTTTTGACCCAAGTCGCCAAAAATGATGCCAACGGGGCTGTATTTGTATTCTTTGAATAATTAGTCTCAATCAATCAATTTTTATTAATTATAATTAAATTATTGTATTGTCATCCAAAATAATCCTGTATATAAAATTTCAGCTGAATTGAACGCTTTAAAATGTATTTTATTAACGATTGAAAATTCTACCAAGATAAATAAATATATAGTGTGAGCTAATAGTAATATTAACGTCACACTGTTCAGCTACACGAGGCTTTTCGCAACGAACCACGTAATTTTGACCCATGATCAAGTGACGTGGACGACACCTGAGCTGGCACCCCTCCCATAACTACCACACCACACCAAAGGGAGGACGTTTCAGCTCTCGACAGATTTAACGTGCATCGCTGCCCTACACGGCGGGTCTTTAGTGGTACTGGGATCGAACTCGTGACCAGGTAAGCCACGATCCGATACCTATACCACTCGGCTACCGCGGCCATGCAAAAACGAGATGAAGCTTTGCTTATGGATTGACAAACGAGCTTTCTGATCTCCCAAAGAGAGTGCGAGGTCTTGGGTCCCACAGATTCAGTTCAAATTTTGTAGAATGTCAGATTTAGTTTCCCTGTTGGTGAAGATAATGGCTATTGGGGCCACTACTCAATTTTTTAGATATTTGTAGCAAACGATTACACATAATGGGTTGAGCTTAGCAGCAACGGATCGGTGTTCCTCGTCGTTAGGAGCCGCGTTCGAGTTCGTGGAAGGTGAATAACCTTTTTTTTATTTTATATCTAATTTTCAATTCCTAGTATTGATTGATTGATTGATTGATTGAATATTAACGTCGCACTGTTCAGCTACACGAGGGCTTTTGGCGACGGACCACGTCATTTTGAACCATGGTCAAGTGACGTGGACGACACCTGAGCTGGCACCCCCCCTCTCCTAACTACCACACCACACCAACGGGAGGACGTTTCAGCTCTCGACAGATTTAACGTGCATCGCTGCCTTACACGGCGGGTCTTTAGTGGTACTGGGCTCGAACCTGTGACAAAGCAAGCCACAGTCCAATACCTATACCACTCGGCTACCGCGGCCACCAATTCCTAGTATTAGCTCACACTCTATATATTTATGTATGTATCTTGGTTGAATTTTCAATCGTTAATAAAATACATTTTAAAGCGCTCAACTGAACTGAAATTTTATATACAGGATTTTGGATGACAATACAGTAATTTAACTATAATTAATAAAAATTAAGTGATTAAAACTAATTATTTAAAGAATTACCAATACAGCCACGTTGGCATCATTTCTGTCGACTTGGCGACCCTTTTGACGACTTGTGTCAAAACTTGAAAAGGTTTTTTTCTCACGTTTTAAAGCATTCAATTAAGCTGAAATTTTATATACACGGTTGTTTTAGATGACAATACGATACTTTGATGATAAGTAATAAAAATTAATTACCACTTAATGTTATGATTGTCTCAAATTTAAATACACATTTATATTATTTGTAACTATTTAATAAAAAGTAGCTAAAATAAAAATTTTCTTTGTTCATCTAAGTAGAAATTGACTTAATTTTTTTATATTACTTGTTATATATATATATATATACATAAAGATACACAATGGAGTTTAAATAAATTGAAAATATGAAATGTCTTAATGACTAGAAACCTTGTAAGAGTTTTATTTTTCGTTATCATTCGTATAAGAACAGAATAATATTTATCAAAAAACAGTAGAAGCATTTCACAAGAACAGGAGAAAAGCCTTTTAACTGCTAGTTAATCGTGCATGGAAACAATAAATAAAAACAGATTGACAGAGTTAGTATAAAAATATGACTAGCTTCTTACCTGTCCTTGCGATGGTGAAACTTGTCATAAAAGCAAATGAAACAATTTCGGAAAGCATCGAATTAATGCAGTATTGTTGCATAGGCTGCTGCTACAGAACTGAACTTAGAGTGAATTTCAAATATCTAAAAAATTATTGAGTAGTGGCCCCTATAACTAGGGATGGTGATCTGAGATCGATTAATCGAAGAATCGATTTTTTAAATCAATATGTAGCGCTAAATCGATATTTCATCCTAGAAAATCGACATTCGATTTTTTTCTGTTTTGGTAAAAACCATAAAATTTGTCACAATTTGTTGAATGTACTATCTTAAAATACTATTTATCGCAGGCAGTTGTGCTCCTGAAGTATGATCCTATATTTTGCAGACAAGAACAAAAAAAACTGTATTTATCATCACGCTCACTCAATAGCCAGGATGTATATGAGTATCGTGGGATCATCTGTTCCTTGTGAGCGCCTTTTTTCGATTGCCGGCAGCATCGCAAGGGATGAGCGGAACCTCTTGGATCCCAGTAGACTTCACAGACTGTTGATTTTAAAAGGCTTAGATGTTAAGCATTGGGAACTATAAGCTATATTATCTGTTTTCTAAACTTTTTAATGTAACAAATACATTTTGCAAAAAATAAATCTCTTCTTTAATTCCCAATACTTTGATGATGTGAGAGTGAGTGAATATTAACGTCACACTATTCAGCAACTCGAGGGCTTTTGGCGACGAACATCGTAATTATGTACCATGGAGAGGGCGACACCTGGTTTGGCAGCCCCCTTTCCTAACTTCCGCACCACACCAAAGGGAGGACATTTGGGCCTCGATAGAATTAACTTGCATTGCTATTGACCATTTGACAATACTAGGGGAGATAGAAAGTTATTCATTACTTCCCAGATTTAAGTTCCAAATTTGATTGAGTTCATAATCCTTTTGTAATAACGGATACATCTGTATATGAATTAATTTTGAATGTGAAGAGGAAAACTGCACACATAATAAAATAATTGTAATTATCAAATTCCCTGAACTAAACAATTTCCTGATTTTACTAATAACTGTTAGTTTATTATGGTATCTTTCTTGTTTTTCATAAAAGGGATTTATATTTACATAGCAAATGCAGACTTGGGAAAAAATCGATTTTTTATCAACCGATCTTTTAGACCTCGATTTTTTTGTGTGTGTGTGTATCGATTCATCAGGTTACGATTCGAATCGATTTAAAAATCGATCTTTTTCGCGGAAAGAATCACCATCCCTTTTTATATATAGCCATATATCTTCATCAACAGGGAAACTAATCCTACCATACTACAAAAGAACTAAATCCGTGACCCTAAAGTGAGTGAGTGAGTGAATATTAACGTCGCACTATTCAGCTACACGAGGGCTTTTGACAACGGACCAAGTAATTTCGAACCATGGTCAAGTGACGTAGACGACACCTGAGCTGGCACCCCCCTCTCCTAACTACCACACCAACGAGAGGACGTTTGAGCTCTCGACAGATTTAACGTGAATCGTTCCCCTACACGGCGGATCTTTAGTGGTATTGGGCTCGAACTCGTGACAAGCCAGCCACGATCCGATACCTTGACCACTCGTCTACCGCGGCCTCACAATTAGCGACGGAGCTCGTAATTTCGAACATTGGTCAAGCCACAAAGGAGGAGTTGAAACGAATGTTTGAACAAGGATACCACAGATTTTGGTTTAAAAAACAGATATCAATTGAATATCCTGCACTATGGGTCACTGTACATAAATTGTTGATTTCTTTTTCCCGTCTTCCTATTTAGTAGAGGGTGGATTTGAATGAGTAACTGAGTCGCACTACTTAGGTATTTGAGGGCTTTTGGCAACGGACCACGGAATTTTGAACCATGGTCAAGTGAGAGCGTGGATTTAACTCAGTTATGAAGGGGGGTATCACGGAGAGAAAGAAAGAAATAGACTGGAAATTAGAGTGCTCGTGGAGACTTACGATTGTTATTCACAAACATAAATCCGATTACAGGTAATCTCATATTAACCCATAGTTTCCTCTATCTCAATAAAAAAAAATTATGTTTTCATATTTTAAAGCAAAAGCTGTGTTGCTCAAATCATACTATTAGTTCACAATCTTCCTATATATATATATATATATATATATATATATATATATATATATATATATATATATTGTTCAAATTTTCAATCGTTAATTAAATACTTTCTATTCATCCATTCAAGTTGAAATACACTTTTTAAACGTGTAGTGAATGACACTTGATGCTAATACAGTTTTTTTTCAAATATTAATTCATTAGGTAAACTTAATGAATAAATAGTAACAAACAAAATAATAGTCCAACATTATATATAAAAAGGAAAATCGATCATTGTGTCCCTGTGTAGCGCGAGTTATTGAGTGAATATTAACTTTTCACTGTTAAGCTACATGAGGACTTTTGGCGATGGCAAATTTTAACCATTATCAAGTTACGAGAATGACACCTGAGCTGGCACTCCCTTCTAACTATCACACCACACCAACAGGAGGACGTCTGAGCTATCAATAGATTTATCGTGCATAGCTCCCATACAAGGCGGGTCTTTAATGGCACTGGGCTCGAATTTATGACATGCTAGCCACGATCCGATGCCTTGACCACCAGGCTACCGTAACCATTTGGTCATCCCTGTAGCACAATTGATAGTGTGTTGGACTTCTAATCCAAAGGTCGTGGGTTCAAATCCTACATGGAATGGCCTAATTTCTGATAATGGGATTTATGAATGAATAAATAATAAACAAAAATAAGAGTCCAACACCATATACAGAAAGGAAAATCAATTTCTATTTTACCACTTAATATTGTGATTTCGTCATTTGTATATACATGTTTATATTAATTGTAATTATTTAATTAAAATTAACTAAAATAAAAATTTTCTTAGTTGATCTAAGTAGGAATTTTTTTTTATATTACTTGTTTTATTTTTACGTTATCAATTACTATGCAGGAACTCAAAGTCATTTTTCTATTATGTATTGTAATACAATTATTTTTCATGGAAGTTCATTAGCAAGTTTTTAGTATAAAAGAGGGTCCATGTGCGCAATAAATTGGTGTAGAGCGGCTCTTTGAGGCTAAGAAGTGCTCACGTTGAATTTGAAAATTTGGAGAACTCAGGTGTCGACCTCGTCCCTTGACCGCGGTCCGTCGCCAAGAGCTCTCAAGTAGCTGAATAGAGTGACGGCGTTAATATTCACTCACTCACTCGCATCCGAGTCTAAATAGAGTGCAACTAGGTTAAGGTATCTGAGACTCTTTCAATTGTGTGCATAGTTGGGTTTCTTCGGGAAAAGTCTCGATTTTGGAACCTAGTACCGACATCAGAACGTAGTAATGTTTTTGTCTCTTTTGAAACTTCCCCGCTATTATAACACTACTTTCTAATTCATTGATCTTGGAATGATCGTGGTGTAATTCTTGTTCTGGAGAATCCGGAGGATTGTGACATGCGCAGAAACTTCTTGTAAACTACCTAAGAACGTTCACTGCGAGAGTTTATTTACGTCGTACTATAAAACAACATGAGAGATATTGGCCAAGAACCTTGAAATTTTGAACGTTGGTCAAATGATGAGGATGACACCTGATCTGGCATCTCCCTGTTCTAACTTCCACACCACGCAAACATGAGGACATTCAGCCTCGATAGATTTAACATGCATCGGTTCCTCTACACGGCGGGCACTGGGGCTCGAATTCATGACGAGTCAAGGGCCCTGATAACCTATCAAAGTGTTTGTTACATGAATTACATAAGGAAGGGTTCCAAATAAATTTCACTACACTGGGTGAGGCAACCTATGTTAATTTAACTTTTGAAAACTTGGATAATTGGTCAAAATTTTCCGATTTGGATGTCAGAATATTCCTCAGAATCCTTAGCAGCTGACCCAAAAGGTCGATAATAACCCCAGCCATGGTATTATTAAAAGAAAGAGGAATATTCTCATCAAAAGACATGAGGAATAGAGATATAAATTAAGAAGCACGCTAGGAAACGATAGCACAGGGGTTGGCAATTTATGACACACGTGTCGCATATGGCAAGCGGTGCAATTCTCAGTGTGTGGCACTCTGCTCTACTCTACAAATTTGTCAATTTTTAATTGAATGGATGTTGATAATTTTTAATGGGTCTTATTTGACAAACATCATCAAAATGTTAGACTTTTTACAGAATTACGAAAGAATCTGAAAGAAAATAATATATAATTAAATTATAAAAATTTCAATCTATTTATTTTGTTCCAATATTGCAGTGGTTTCTTGAAACAAAGCATTTTATTGAATTTCAAAAAAAAAATTAAATAAAATAAAATTATAACATTAATTTCCCTGATTTACCGATTTTTTAACACTGAGACAATTTTAAATATTTTTTACAAGGCTTGAATAAAAGAATCATTATTATAAAAAAAAATCTTGTTTTTATTGGTTGGTTCCGTGAGAAATTCCAAATTCGAATAAATTCATATAAGAAACATTTAAACTGAAAAACAAAATTATAAAAATTATTCGAGAAAATGCTCTAATTTGTGCAATTTTAATATACATACTTAATTATTGCAGACGATAATTACAGAATATATAAAATTAGCATTCAGATAATTTAGAACATTTGTTAAATTAAAGCAGGCGAATATAAATTGTTATTGAGTTGCCCGCAGCCTTAAAGTAAGGTTAATAATTTTAAGATTTATTCGTTATAAAGAACTAGAATTCTAGATGGCAGCACAAACATTTTTTAGAAGTGTAAGTTCTTAGTAAATAGTTTGGATAATAGAGGGCGCCATGAGAATTCTCAGATATTCTGGTTGATAGATAATTTAGATGACGTTAACTTTGTTGGGCTCTTTTCTCGGATTTGAAGTGACTTTAATAATGTCCAGTTGTTCAAAATTACTTTTGAATTATAATATAGTGCCTGAAGTATAAGGAGTTAAAGTGCTAAATGCTTTAAACCGGGGGTGGGCAGACTTTACCCCGGTCTACTTCTAATTTTTTCAAGCTGTTGTGGTTCATCCAGAGGCGTAGGTGTGGTGAGGTAAGAAAACGATCTCCAACAGGAATACTCAACCTTTTTTCTGCTGGGACACATACATATGTCAGCCATTTCACGCGGGCCCAGGGCCAGACCGTGACCTTTGGGGGCCCTGGGCTAACAATACCTGCCCCCTAAAAGATTAAAATTTTTGTAATTTTACTAAAAAAAATTTTGTGCGGGAAAATTTAAAATATATTAAACTTTAAGGGGTTTTTTATTTCATATAATCTAAATACGTTATAAACAATTACACAATTTACAAGAAAAACTTTTCTACACTTTTGTGCGGCAAATTCTTTTATTTGCTCGTCATATTTTAAGTCTTTGGGGAGATCAGTATTAATAGAAAGAAGTGATAAGCCTAGTATTTGCCATTGTTGTTTTATATTTGTTTTCTATACAGGACATTTTAGAGAACGCACGCTCCACTTCACAGCTAGTAATAGGGAGTGTTAGAAAAATCTTTAAAATGGTATACAAATTTGGAAAAACGTCAACAAGTTTCTTTTCAAAGATTAAATTGAACATATCACTACATGTATAGGACTCTAGTCCAGTTTTTTTTATTGTTAGATAAACTTTGAATTGAACATCTTCACTTACTAAATGTTGGTCTACATCATGTGAATAGTAATCAATAGCGCGTACACTCTCCAGGCTAACGTTCTTCTTACTTTGATCTCGCAAATCCATCACAAATTTAAATTTGTTACTATATCCTGCACATATATACTTGGTTTCTTCTATTGAAATCAAGGGTTATCTTATCTAACGCAACAATAAGCGTGTCTCTTTTAAATTTTTCTATCCCATACACAGCTTTTTCTGTGGATTTATCTGCAAATTTTGAAATAAGTCGTCTCTTGCCACACATCGCTGTATTATATTCCTACTCTAGGACTAAATTTTTTCGCTGCGTCTTGATACTTCTTTAGTTTTTGATATGACTCGTATCGTACATTGCTTATAAACGTTTTTAATGACATAATTAACTTATACCCTTCACACAGATATCCAAACCAGGAGTCGGTAATTCTTTGTTTAATTGAATTAAAAAAATCTTTCTAAAATTTCTTCCCAAAATATAATTAAAATGGTAGTTTCGAGTTTTGTTAATTTATTAAATAATTTTACTGCCTCTTTTCGAAAATCAATTTTCTCATTTTAATTGTCACTAAATATCTGAAGAATATTCATAATATTACTGAAGGAGATTAGAGAATTCAGCACCTTCAGTTCCGTGAGCACGTAACTTAACCACTAGACTAAAATGTGATCACTTCAGTCCGGAGGCAGTTGCTGGCTTTTATAGACACCGCCGCCACACTTTCCCCTACCAGTGAGTCGGTGGATAGGCGAGCGAACAATATAGTTATGGTGAGTGCGTGAGCTGTTGCGTCATATGTGACTGACGACTTGAATGCTGCGTCATGTAGATCTGACGGCTTGAGTGTTGCATCACGTGGATCTAACGGCTTGCGTCATGCGTGTCTGACAGCTTTTGGTTGCTTTTGCGGTGGGTAGATGGCGTCACGACAGCTGCGTGAAGGTTGAGTTTTTTCGAAGTTCAGCCAGGGTCACCAATGAAGGAGATTAGAACTTGGCACCTTCGGTTCCGTAAGCACACAACTTAACCACTAGACTAAAATGATCACTTCAGTCTAGAGGCTGTTACTGGCTTATATAGACACCAACGCCACATTACTATAATTACCTTTTTAGGCCTCAACAACATCGTAGTGACAAAACCATCTGATCTGACTTAAACTTTTAAAGGTAAATTTCAGTTTAATTTCACGATTTAGAAGTTCCCACTTATGGCTCGAAACATAAAAGAAAACATATGTGTTGCATTAAACTAAAGAAGTTAACAATTTCAATTTAACTTTAACTGATTCTGCACCATCCAGATTAAGAGAATGTGCAGCACACGACGGATAATTAGTGAATTTATTTTTTTTTCTTTTAAATGAGTTTGCACACCATTATATCGACCGGACATATTAGCAGCGTTGTCAAATGACTGTCCCCTACAATTATTCAACAGTAATCCATTTCTTTCTAAAAATTATTGTAGATAATCAAGTAAGCATAAGCCAGTGTGGCTGCTAATCTTAATTAATGAGACTCGTCTTTTATACACTTTTCCCTGAAAGCAATATCGTAGTACAATAGCATGTTGATCATTATAGAACAAATCTGGGGTTTAATCCATCACAATTTAACAGTACTTTGTGTCATAGTTATTTATTTGAGTTGTAATTGTTTTAATGACTTGCTTGTCCATGATCTCAATTACTTACTCTTATATTGTTTTTGATACGTAGAATATTAACGATTTCGGTCATAATTCTCGCTGTTCAATATCTTCACAAACGAATGAATGGGTTGAACTCTGCTAACAGTTCCAGAGCACTCATAACATTATCACTATGAGGAGAACCAAAAACTTCCTCGGTATCCCTCTAATAGATAAACCTCTTATAGCCAAATAGTTTACTACCGAAATAAACCGTTTGAGGATACTGTGGTAATATTCTGTATCTTTTCTTAGTTGCTCCTGTTAGTATATTTTCTTTTCGAGTCAACCAGACTAACATCGAATTTTTGTGTTCAATAGAATTTTTATGATTTTCTTAACAACTGTTTCCAATCACTGTTACGTGTTTCCAGTCAGAAAAGCCGGCTGTTTATTGAGAATTTGTTTTATAGAAAAAAGTTTTCAGGTCAAACAAAAAACACTACCAATTGCATATTTTCATCATTAATATTTGCTTGTTGAGTTTCTTCATTTTCTTTGGCTAAGTTCCTTTCCCTTTCGCTTGTTAATGTCTCTGCGTTTGTTATATTCTTGTAACTTTGTTCCATTGTAAAAAAAAAGTCAAATTTTTGACACATTTAATTTTTTTTTCTCAATTTAACAGTAGCTTTCGTTTTTCCGCTACACTTTTATATTTTCTGCATATTTATATTGTTAATTAAGTACTTGATTTTTCTGAAAATCAATTTAGTTTAGGTTATAAAAGTTTAGGTCATAAAAGTACGATAACACAACCGATGTGCTTAATAAACTAAAAATATTCTAACGAATTTTTACAAAACAGTACAGTATATTTCTGAGATAATTGAAAAAAGGTACCTATAGTTAATTAAAAAAAATAAAAAATCCTTGTCTATACTCGCTAAAACCTAAAACACTGATTATTATTATTTATTAGCCCATCAGTTTAAAGGGGATTTTATAAAAATAAACTTTAGAATTATTTGCCCGACTTTAAATAAATATTGTTTTTCCGTTGTCATCCATTATTTGCTGTTGCTACCTATACTTAAAAAACCGACTTATTACGAAAATTAAGACTATTTTACATTTATCCATAATATTCGCGATGAATCTCCAAAATCCACATAAACTGATTGTTATTTTTTATATCCTATAGAAGTAATTAAGTTACTTAACACAAATTTTAAGACAACATAATATTTATGGGAAATTATGATGTTTTCAATCTTTGAAAAATTGAAAACATAATTTCCCATAAAATAAAAAATACAGAAAATATAAATATAAACAGAACATTTAAATTGAAAATACAGAAAATACTTAAACACTACTTCAATATCTTCCTACTTAAATAATTTAGAAATGTGTATCGGCACTTACTTTTTACTTGAAACTTGAATAAACAGGTACATATGTATGTTTTAATTGCATGTCGTATGCACAAGACACTGCACCAAATCAGTATATTATTGTAAATTAGAATTATTGTTGGACAAAAATAAATGACTTCAGAAATAGGGCCACTACATTTGTATTAATGGTTGAGGCTCGCAGGCGCCACTCTATGACAGAGCCTCTGTCTATTAATTATTAATTTCCGCGTATTCGGTGGACGAACAAAAGGGTAAATTGCTCCTGCTCTTGAAAATGAAAATAAATTTGATATGATATTTCTGGTAGTTTATTTTTGATTTTTATTCTTTTACTGGGGTTTATTATTTTATTACATCTTTTCTGTTTGTTATCTTCAATAGAGAACGGGGCCCCTAGAAACTGGGGGCCCTGGGCTGCAGCCCATTTAGCCCATACATAGATCCGGCCTTGCGTGGGCCGCATACATATGTTAGCTATTTCACTCGGGCCGCAACGTGAGATTTAACAGGGGGGGTTAGAAATGCTTAAGACCAAAATAACATTGGAAATTTAAAATATGGAACATTGATCAAAATATTATATATAACTCCTGTTTTGCTTTTTTAAATTGTTTTTTTTTTTTAATTTTATTTTTGTGTTCCTAACACTAAATTAAAAGAATTTAAGAAACACTCCTTCACAATTTTTGCATAAATAAACGGTTTCATATAATTACCAATAATATAATAAACTTCTTAGGATGTCTTTGTTACTACTGTGGCATTACCACTCACGAAACACTTTGTTGCTGTTACAAAGAATATTCAATAAAGCCTATTTATCACCTCTTGAAAGAGGAAAAATGTCGTTAATTCCTGATTATTAGTATTTTTTAAATACAGCACTCTCGTGACAAATCAAGCAATTATTGATCCATGTTTGTTTTTCACTACAAAACAGTCAACCTCTAAATCATTCGAATATTTTTCGCTTGCAAGGTAAGAAAGATTGTTCAAAATTATTTCCACCCAAAAAATTGTTGTGTGAGTGAGTGAATATTAACGTCACACTATTCAGCAACTCGAGGGCTTTTGGCGACAAACATTGTAATTATGAACCATGGAGAGGGTGACACCTGGTTTGGCAGCCCCCTTTCCTAACTTCCGCATCACACCAAAGGGAGGACATTTGGACCTCGATAGATTAACTTGCATTGTTATTGACCATTTGACAACACTAGGGGAGATAGAAAGTTATTCATTACTTCCCAGATTTAAGTTCCAGATTTGATTGAGTTCATAATCCTTTTGTAATAACGGATACATCTGTACATGAATTAATTTTGAATGTGAAGAGGAAAACTGCATATATAATAATAATCGAGATTTAATTTCAAAACATTTGGAAGAGTCAATGAATTCCTTTTGGATTAAAATTAGGGGCGATTATCCCATAACCAAAAAATCTTTAAAAATATTGTTACTATTTTCTACATCTTATTTCCGTGAATTCGGATTTTCAGTAATAACAAATATAAAATTGAAAAAAAAAATTTTAAATGTAGGTGACGAAATGAGTAAGTGAATATTAACGTCACACTTTTCAGCTACTCGAAGGCTTTTGGCGATGGACCACATCATTTTGAACCATTGTCAAGTGACGTAAGCGACACCTGAGCTGGCAACCCCCTCTCCTAACTACCTCACCACACCAACGGGAGGACGTTTCAGCTCTCGACAGATTCAACGTGCATCGCTGCCCTACACGACGTCTCTAGTGGTGCTGGGCTCGAACTCATGACATGCCAGCCATGATCCGATACCTTGTCCACTGGGCTATCGCAGCCCAAAAAATTGTTGCTAATCCACTATTGTCTGTTACAACTAACCGTAACCGTTGCAAATTGAAAAAAGAATATCAATTCGCAGCCGTACGACATCGACAACAAAAAAGAAAAACCGGTATATTTGATTTCTTGTAAATCAAAATTATCTTGTAAATAAAAATTCCCCACCAAATTTTTAATACATTGTCTTAAATAAAAGAATTTCTCAGAGCAATGGGTCATGACCGGGCCACTTAAAAAGGCTCGGAGGGCCACAGGTTGAGTATTGCTGGTCTACAATATTTAATATAACAATAATAAATACAGAATATGTACTTTCCTACATAACTACAATGAAAAAAATTCACACTTTTAAAACCACGTTTAAAGCAAAATGGAAAATGCAAACTTAATAACAATGGCCGCAAATATACTATTATCAGACAATTGAAAATGCATTAAAAATATAACATTTTCATCTGAAGTTATTTCTTGTAGCTATAGTCAGTAGAAGACAGTCTGGAAACAGTCAGCTAATCTTGAATATATCGGTGTATAATTAGAAATTCCTAATCTTCTCAGGTGGGCATTTCAAAATGTCTTGGAGGTTCACCGGTCGATCGCAATCAACTTAATGCCCACCCTACTCTTAATAAATCATAAAAATGTAGAAGAAAAGTTCGACAAACGCTTACAGACGGCCAGGACAGATCCTAAGGTATAGGCTGCCCGCTTGCACAGACCTCATGTGCTACCCCTCAGAATTTTTCATTTTTGGACTTAATATTTAACGTTGACGTTATAAACTCATCTACCTGTATTAGAGTAAAAAATAAAACATTAATATTGTTGACTAAAATAACTAAATGGACTGTAAATTTGACAATTTTTAATAAGCGAAACGGATCCCAACCATATTTGATTACTACACTTTTCGAACTGTTTACAAAAAGGTTACAACAGTTGGCTCGGAGCAATCTATACAAAGAATTCTCGCCAACTGGCGCCAACAAATATAAAAATGCAAATATACACAGAAATAACTTCTTTCCTCCAATTTGATTCTTTAAATTGTAAGGCCATTATTAAATTGAAAACTTTTAATTTTCCCAACTGTATACTGAATTTAAATACTCCTATGCGTTAGGTAATATGAGCCCTATTAGATCCTTTTGTAAAGCAATTTTCGCAAAAATCATTTCTGAGACGCCTTTTTTAATCGTCGATCACAGTAGTGACGCTGATAAAAAAAAATTGCGGTACGGTCCTCTCTGCCACGAATTTTGCCTGCCAAATGAAGGATGTGTGTAAAGAGTAGACGTTAATGGACAATGTGTATGTGGACCAATACACAATGCACTAACATTCTATTTTTCTTAAGCTGTACTATGCCATCGGAAAATCGGGACTTATTTTGATTTTTTAATCACTCAGCCAATTTATTCGACTTATTACAAATTTTATTTTGAGAAATTCGAAAAAAAAATTTGCTCTGATACAATAGGGTAGGGTCTCGAATTTGCAGCCAGCATTGTTTCTGTCGAGTCATTGGTTCGAGCTGTGGTGCTATTAAAGACCTGCTGTGCAGAGGGGCTGATGCAGGTTAAACATGCCGAAGCTCAAAGTTCTCACGTTGGTGTAGTAAGAATGTTGGGAGAGCAGGAATTCAGCTCATATGTCGTCTTCGTCACTTGACCGTTGTTTCATACCCTTACACACCCTCATGTTGCTTCTAAATTTGACGTCAATTGTACATTTACCTACTGTTCGTTCATCAGTGGTAGAATGTCTTTTTTCTTTTGGATCCATCAATGTTCATATCATTAGAGTAATTTGACTCAATTTCAGTTCAGTAAATCATCGATGACGTGTAAGATTAAATAATAAGTTTGATGGAATATGGTGTGCGTCTGCACTCGGTCACGTACAGAAGATCTCTGGTGTAAACAAAGAAGGTTTTTACAAGCAGCGCCCTCTATACTGAGGGGATTCTACCATTACTTCCCACTTAAACTCCTATGGAGTTTACATTAAGATAATTAAAATTCAAAAGTAATTCAAATAAAATTCATGCAATATGAAATAATACAAATAAAATTCATGCAATGTGAAATAATAAAAATAAAATCCATGCAATGTGAAATAATAAAAATAAAATCCTATAAATTCATTTCTTAAATATCACATGCATCATCAATAATTCTGAAATAAAATTAGCAATTTTTAAATAACATGCGCATTATCAATAATACTGAAAAATCAAATTAGCAATTCTTAAATAACATGAGAGATTTATCAATAATACTGAAAAATCAAATTAGCAAATATATAAATAGAATAATATAAAGGTTAAAGTTCAAGAGAGAGAAATTGTAAAATGTTCAAATGTGTTTTGTTCTACAGCTGCAGGATCATCTGGAATAGGCAAAGGCACTACTTTTGTGATGGCTCATTTTAAAATACCTGTTGAGGTTTTAACATTAACTACTCTCACAAGACCATCATTACCAGGGAATACTTGAAGAATACACCCCTTAGGCCAGTCTAAGGGCTTGGTGTTGGGATACTTTAAAAGAACAAGCTGATTCTCCCTCAAGTTCGGGTTCTGTACACTCCACTTAGCACGGGTCTGAAGATGGGTCAGATATTCGGTGCTCCAACGGTTCCAGAACTTATTTCGCAGAAATTGAATGAGTTTCCAACTGGAATGATAGGATAAAGAATCCGAAGCATTATAAGATTCAGGAAAAGATGAAATAGTACTTCCCGTCAAAAAATGTCCCACAGTTAAAGGGTTAAAATCATTGGGACCGAAGAAAGTGGAGACAAAGGACGAGAATTCAGAACTGCTTCGATTTGGGTAACCAACGTAGTTAACTCTTCGAAGTTCATGATAGCTGATTTCGCTACCCTCAATAAAATGCGTTTCATGGATGTTTGCTTCCCACAATCCACCGAAATGGGGAGAAGCGGTTGGAAAGAAGTTCCATTTGATTCCCTCTTCCGCGTTGAATAGCTGAATTGTGTTGGATTTGCAAATTTCGTTCCAATCATTAAGAATGTTTCTTGCCCCCTTGAAGTTCGTTGCATTGTCACTCCAAATGACAGATGGCTTGGATCTCCTTGCTACAAATCGTCTGAGACATGCTAGGAAGGCTTCTGTGGTCGGAAACAACTTCTAAATGTAAGGTTTTTGCACTAAAAAAGATAAATATGGCAATATACGTGTTTTGGCTCAACACAATAAACAACACTAGTAGTGGACTGTGATCTCTTTATTTCTCTACTCCGTGCACTACCTCTCGGAGTTATTGCTACACACACACTTATTTTACAAGCAGCTAGAGGGCGCTGTTCATTAACAGAACTAACATACCGCCCCACATTGCAATGGTTTAACCATGCAATCACTGATACTAAATTAACATTCATATTTGTTGCGTCTAGAACACTTTACACATTCAACACTTGACGATTCTCGAGAAATACAATTACATAAATGATTATATAAATGGAAGATTTCACAAATAACAATATTTTTTTTATACAAATACAAAATCACTTTACTAACAATGAGCCAAATTTACACACCACCAATGGTACACTAAATGAAAAATTCAAATTATATTTAAGGATCTTCCATTGGTAAAACACAAATTTTTGATATGGCTCTTTTACATGTACTATACTGAGTTTTAATTTTAACAACACGCACTTTTTATCTTCGCCATAATACAATTCTACGATTCTACCTAATGCCCATTTATAGGTTGGTAAATTTTCTTCAATTATTAAAACAAAGTCTCCAATTTTAACGTTATTTTTTTCAAACATCCATTTTCCCCTCTGTTGTAATTGATTCAAGTATAATTACGACTCCAAAATTTCCACATTAATTGAACTCTCTTAGTTATTTTTTGCCACCTTTTGAGATTACTCTCTTTACTTTTTGTCAAATTAGGCTCTTCTAGCGAATTTAAAGACCTATTAATTAAAAAATGGGCTGGTGTAAGCGCTTGGAAATCATCAACATTGTTTGATAAAGGGCAAAGCGGTCGAGAATTTAAAATTCTCTCAATTTGTACAGTGACCGAAAGTAGTTCCTCGAACGTTAAATTAATTCCATTCACAACTCTTTTTAAGTGATATATACATGACTTTATGGCCGCTTCCCAAAGACCTCCAAAATTGGGCGACCTCGCGGGAATAAATTTCCACTCTATTCCTTCTGCTGCTAAGTAATTAGCTAATTTTTCGTCTGGGTTTCTGACTATTTCAAGGAGTTTTTTAATTTCATTGCTAGCTCCGACGAAATTTTTACCATTATCCGAAAACTGTTTAGCACATTTGCCTCTTCGAGCCATGAACCTTTTCAACGCGGCACTGGATGTTAAATCTGATACTAACTCAATATGTACCGCTTTAAACACAAAACACACAAAAATACAAATATACACTTTAAACAAATTTCCTTTACGTTGTCCTTTATTTTTAATGAAAAAAGGACCAGAGAAATCTACTCCTGAACAATTAAATGGATAATCAGTAATAAGTTTCTCTTTTGGCAAATTACCTATAATTTGAGTTGACACAATTGGTTTCGCTTTAAAACATACAATACATTTATATACAATTTTTCTGCACATTTCTGCATTCCTACCATTCAACGGCCAAAATTTTTCCCAAATATGATTCAGTAAAGATACAGTTCCCACATGTATAAATATTTCTTATGAAAATATTCTATTATTATTAAAGTTAATTTATTATTTTTTTGTAAAATTATCTGGTGCTTTTTATTAAAACTTAACTCTAAATTACACAATCGTCCTCCTACTCTTAAGACACCGTTGTCATCTAAAAAGGGATTCAATGTCTTTAACTTACTGTTTGGTGACACACTCCCCTTACTTTTAAGATGGTTAATATCGCTGGAAAATTCTTGCTCTTGCACTTTTTTTACCAGAAAGGTTTCAGCTTTCTCAAATTCTTTTATTGTGAGTGGATCAGCCACTCTATTTATTCCTTTTAAATTTTCCACGAACCTGAAAATAAAACTTAATACACGTAAAACAGTTATATAATTATTGCTTAGATTAAGAAGGTCGTTTAAAAAATCATTAACATGAATATTAAGCACCGATTGAAAGTTTTCAATTTATTTATTAACACAGTTTTTCAGTTCTGAATTATAATCATCTAGTTTCTCTCTACAGTTTATAGTTCGATTGGGATAGCCATCACCTGAAAGAAATGTTGGTCCATTAAACCATAAGTTTTGTTGCAAAAGTTTATCGGGATCGACTCCTCGGGAGACTAAGTCTGCAGGATTTTAATCAGATGGTACGTGTCTCCATAACTGATTAGGATAGAGTTGTTGTATCTTGGCAACCCTATTTTGAACAAAGGTCTTTAAGTCCATCGGTTCCTTGCGAAGCCACGCCAAGATGATCATCGAATCCGACCAAAGATATAATTCAGCAGTTTCTAGTTGTAAAGCAGCTACAACTCTTTTCACAAGTTTTGCCAATAGCACTGCAGCACACAATTCAAGTCTGGGAATTGTCAGACTTTTAATAGGCGCTACTCTCGATTTGCTTGTGATTAACCGAACTAAAGTTTCACTCTTCAAATTTTTAGATTTGCAGTAAACTGCTGCACCGTAGCACCGCTCTGAGGCATCAGCAAAGTCATGGATCTCAATAACTTCTGGAAAAGCGACAAGAATACGCCTTGGTATCTCTATATTTTTGATGTTCTCTAAGGATACTAGGAATTGTTGCCATTCTCGATATTCTTCAGCTGGCAGAAGGTCATTCCATTTCAATTTGCTTCTTCACAAACGCTGGAGGAAAATCTTTGCTTTGGAAATTACTGGTGCCATCAGTCCATCAGGATCAAAGATCTTGGCAATAGTAGACAAGACGTCTCTTTTAATATAAGAACTGTCCAAACATACTTTCACTTTAATCAAACAGCAATCTAGGTTCGGCTTCCACGACACTCCTGTGGCCGCGGTAGCCGAGTGGTATAGGTATCGGACCGTGGCTTGCTTTGTCACGAGTTCGAGCCCAGTTCCACTAAAGACCCGCCGTGTAGGGAAGCGATGCACGTTAAATCTGTCGAGAGCTGAAACGTCCTCCCGTTAGTGTGGTGTGGTAGTTAGGAGAGAGGGGTGTCAGCTCAGGTGTCGTCCACGTCACTTGACCATGGTTCAAAATTACGTGGTCCGTCGCCAAAAGCTCTCGTGTAGCTGAACAGTGCGACGCTAATATTCAATCAATAAATCAATCCACGACACTCCTAACGTTTTCGTCTCTGTTAAAGTTGCAAAACTGTAATTCTGTTCGGGATCCGGTGACAATTTCTCGTGATTGGCGCAAAGTTTATGCAACTCCATTCCAGCACTTTTCAAAACTTCTTTTAATTGTTGTCTGAGAACAATTGCCACCTCTCTAACGTTGCAGCACCACAAAGGACATCGTCTGTTGTACTAAGAAATGGTTCGATCTTTTCTTACCTGACTTGTTGTTACTTAATTCGATTTGGAAACGCCATCTCTTGCTGCACCTAGAAGTAGTTACTTATTTCTTAATAATTGAATTGGTCTGAAAAGAAATAGTATCTTGAAAGCAGAGACGACCACACCCGAACGAGTTTGAACTAGAAGTTTATTTACGCTAACGAATATTACAACGGAATGCGCAGAGCGCCATCTGTGGACTGTAAGATTAAACATACCGCCCCCCTTGAAACACGGAGGGGTTTCAAAATTAATGAATTAACTTAAACACTAAGTTGTTAAACATGCTAATTAATTAAGTATAAGAATTAACATACAAATTGACAATAAAGTAAACTTCTAAATTAATGAAATTAAGCAATGAGATTTACAGAAGTATAGATGATCTCAACAATGCTGAAAGAAAAAATTAGGTATTATTCACAAATGTTCAAGTGTTTATAGGAAGTGGACACAGTTTAGCAATTGGTCTCACAAGTTCACTAGTTTGAGTTTTTACCTTAACCACACGAACCTTACGTCCTTACCAGGGAACGTTTCCGTGACTTTCCCTAATTTCCACTGTAGTGGGGGTGAGTTGTCGTGTTTGATTAAGACAAGATCTCCGATGTCAAGGTTCTTTTGAACGATGCGCCATTTCGATCTTGACTGCAGCATTGTCAAGTACTCTGAAGACCATCTATTCCAAAAATGTTGAGTCATTCTTGTAAGCAATCGCCAACGGTCGCAGTGGCGAAGGTCGTCTGGAACTGTAGGTTGCGGGATAGCTGTTAATGCCTTTCCTATCAGAAAATGTCCTGGTGTGAGAACACAAGGATCATCTAGACTGCTAGATAACACACATAGTAGCCTGGAGTTGAGGCATGCCTCAATTTGGCTTGATAACGTGGATAGTTCTTCGAAGGTGAGACTAGTGACTCCAACAACTCTGTTCAAATGAAACTTAAAAGATTTCACTGTAGCCTCCCAAATGCCTCCGAAGTGGGGAGCAGATGGAGGATTAAAGTGAAAGGTGATGTTGTCAGTTACCAGGAATTGATGAACGGCATCTTCTTTCATCAACTGGAGGAACTCCTTTCTAAGATCTCTGCTAGCTCCATAGAAATTGGTTCCTTGATCGCAGAAGATCTCTGATGGTTTACCTCTGCGAGCCACGAATCTTTTTAAACAAGCGATAAATGCTTTTGATGTTAAGTCACTAACGACTTCTAGATGAACCGCCTTCGTTGGTAAGCAGACGAAGACGCAGATGTAGCACTTAGTATTCCGGCTTCCTCTTCCTTTGGAGCTTCGTATCAAGAACGGGCTGGCGAAGTCAATACCAGTTCGTTGGAATACAGAAGAGGGGTAAACTCTGGATTCTGGAAGATCTCCCATGATTTGTTCGGTGAATTTTGGAAGATTTCTGAAGCATGAGATACATCTTCTCACTACTCTTCTAACTGCATCTCGGGCTGAAAGAATCCAAAATTTTTCTCTGGGAGCTGCTTGGAGAAGTTGTGGACCGGCATGAAGAAGTTTCAGGTGATAATCAGAGATAATCAAGTTCACAACATGGTCGGTTTTAGGAAGCAAGATGGGATGCTTCTGCGAGTCTGCAAGTATTGAATTTTTCAGTCTACCACCGACACGTATTATTCCGGCATCATCGTAGAACGGAGTCAAGGGTATAAGCTTGTTAGTTGACGGAAGCTGCTTACCTGCTGAAAGATAGGAGACTTCCATCGAAAAATGATCACGTTGGATAAACTTAACAATGCCTTTCTCGGCTTCACTCAATTCTGCCGTTGTTAAAAAAGGACCTTCTTCTTTTACACGCAGAAAGAGAACAGTTCTTCACGAATCTTAAGCAATAAGCAACAACTCTTTTCAACTTGTTCCAAGACGAAAATTTTTGAAAGAACTCAGCCTTGAAAGTCGCATCAACCACGTTCAGCATAATCAGCTTGGATGTTCTTTTGGCTTCGGCAGACATGTGTTCTTGTAATTGTGGATTATCTTCAAACTCTCCAATCGGAAAAGTAGAACTTCTTAACCAATCGGGTTCATTGAACCACAAGTTGCACTTTTCTAGTTTAGTTGGGGGTATCCCTCTCGTTCCACAGTCAGCAGGATTCTCCAGACCACTCACAAAGTTCCAGTGCACGTTAGGAGTCAGCTCTTGAATTTGTGCCACTCGATTAGCTACAAACGGTTGCCATCTTCTCGGTTCGGACTTCAACCATGCCAGTGGGATCTTGGAATCAGACCACGCAAAGGTCTTGGAAATTGGCCGGGTTAGAGTTGGAAGGGTAGCTTGTAACAAATTGGCAAGAAGTAGGGCAGAACAAAGCTGTAGTCGAGGTAGAGACTGAGGTTTTACTGGAGAGACACGTGTCTTAGAAGTTAGCAGTCTAGATACTACAGTTTGGGTTGCATCCTTGGAGAACGAATGTATATAACTGCACAGTAGGCCTTTTCTGAAAAGTCACAGAACCCGTGTACTTGTACGTCTATAGCCTGTGGAATGAGAATACAGCGTGGGATCTTGATATTTGTAAGTAGAGAAAACTGTTCTTGAAATGTTCTCCATTGTCTTGCTAGAGAATCTGGTAGCTCTTCTCTCGTCCCAGCTTAGATGGTGACTCCATAGCTCTTGGAGGAAGATTTTAGAAATGACAACTGATGGTGCCAACCAGCCCAAGGGGTCAAAGATTTTGGCGACTTCAGAAAGTACCTTGCGTTTAGTCCACACATCAGTCACGTTCACGGTGATGGTAAAGGTAAAATTGTCAACATCTGGAAGCCAAGCTATTCCCAAGATCTTGACAGGTTGGTCATCCTTGATCATGTGTTTGGAATCAACTGCCTTTAATTCTTTTGGAATGGTTGCCAATACGTCAGGATCGTTAGACACCCATTTGCGCAGAGAAAATCCTCCTCCTTTCATCATCTCCTGCAGCTCTGACACTAGCTGAATGGCTCCCTTCTTTGTCGCACTTCCACTCAGCAAGTCATCAACGTAAAAATGACTAAGGGTAGCTCTTGAAGCGGCTGGATAATTTTCTTGTTCGTCAATGGCAAGCTGTCGTAAGGTTCTCGTAGAGAGGTATTGTGCTGAGGACGTACCATACGTAACAGTTGTTAGGCGATATTCCCTTATAGGTTTGGTTGGAGAATCCCTCCAGAGAATTCTTTGCCAGTCTACGTCTTCCTCGTGAACTTTAATCTGGCGAAACATCTTTTCAACATCAGCGCAAATGGCTACACTGAAAATTCGAAACTGGATAAGAATAGGGAAAAGTTCTGGCTGCACTCTTGGCCCAACCATAAGCAGGTCGTTGAGAGAGAGTCCAGAAGAAGTTTTACTGGAGGCGTCAAAAACAACGCGAAGCTTTGTTGTACAGCTGGTGTCCCTAACAACTCCATGGTGAGGAAGGTATAAACTTTTTATGTTATTAATTTCAGAGTCCGGAACAAGTTCCATGTGCTTTAGATCTATGTATTCCTTTATGAAATTTCGATACAGCTTGTATTTGTCAGGATTAGAAATGAGATGGCGTTCCACGCTGATTAGCCTACGAATTGCATTTTGTTTTGAATTACCTAACCGCGTCGGAGGAGTGTGAAATGGCAACTTTACTGTGTATCTGCCATTCTCATCCCTAGAATGTGTCTTTACGAAATGATCTTCACAGGCCTCTTCTAATGAAGTTAAGGGTTTGGCACATGGCACAGAATCTAATTCCCAGAATTTATTGATTAGCTGATCCGATACTAACTGAATATGATTGACATGGAAAGAATTTTGACCACTAGAATTTGCCTTGCCTCCAATTATCCAACCCAATTCTGAACGAATGGCAAATGGCTTATCCTTACCCAAAGATAACGTTTGACCCTTTAGCAATGGCAAAGTAAGGTCAACACCAAGTAGCACATCAATTGGACTACTCTTGTAAAATGCTGGATCAGCCAGAGAAATATCCCCAAATAATTCACGCATTGAGGAATCTAAATCGTGATGTGGGATCATGCCTACAATTTTGTTGATCACATAGAAGGACGCATGAAAAGAATTTTGAGATGAAAAATGTGAGGTAAATTGAATCTCAGCAAGCCCATTTAGACGCGTATCGGATGCGCCCAAACATGATATACGCACATTGGCCTTTTCCTTTCGCAAGACTAGCCTTTCAATACATTCATTTGTAATAAGCGAAGCCTGGCTTCCGCTATCCAGAAGACATCTACAGGTCTGATAGTTACCCCAAATATCTCTTACCTGAATTAGAGCTGTGCAAAGAAGAATTTGAACATCTGGGTTCACATCAGAAATACACGATGTAACATCCACAACTCTAGAATTTTCACTTGGTTCACTAGTACCTGAAATAGGGACAAGCGAAAACACAGGAGCGTTGATAGAAAGTTCTCTAGAATTTAACACATTTACAGCGCCCTGTCTTCCCTTAGCATTAACATTTTCAATATGAAGTAAACTGTGGTGGGGTTTCTTGCACTTTTTACATCTAAACTTGCTTTTGCAAGTTTTCACACTGTGAAACTGAGTTAAACAGTTAAAGCAAACATTATTCGTTTTAACGAAATCTGAACGGCCTTGAACTGACAATTTTAAGAATGTATCACATCTCGACAATGTATGATCTCCATGACATAAAGGACATTGTGACTGGGCGTTGGACGCGACCAGAGTCACCTTCCTTTGAACATTTCTCTTAGTAGTTGAACTCGTAATGGATCTCGCTTGTGTTGCAAGGAATTGCAACAATTCGTCTAACCTTGGGATGACATCTGTTGAAAAGGTTCTCTCAAACCAAGTTCTGGAATTCGGATCAAGCTTAAACAATATCATATGCATTAAGAGTGTATCTGTAGTTGGGTCAACCATGTATTCAAGTGACTCCAACATCCTTACAAATTCCTTAGTGGAATCTATCAAATTTAGAATTTGTGGGGATGATTCTCCACTCAAGGGTGTTATGTTAATAAACTTTTTAATTAAGGAGGACATAATTTCTCTTTTATTAAAATATCTATCCTTTAGCAATTTCCAAGCGATTTCGAAATTATCATTGGTAATGGATAAAGAATTAAAGATATTTAATGCATCGGATTTTAAACTGCCCTTTAAATATTGCAACTTTTGCGCTCCCGTTAAATCATTATTGTTGGAAACTGCAGCTTCAAAAAGATCAGAAAATGCAAGCCACTCCTCAGCTACACCAGAAAATATAGGTAGGGATAATGTAGGGAGTTTCACTTCAACTGACCGAGCTGAGACTAAACTGTGACTTGAACCTTGGTTTTTAACCTCAAAATCGGAGTTTACTACAGAAGGCATAAGCTGAGTGTCTATAGCGACAAGTATTTCTTCTAAGGTATCTAAAATGTCGTCCTTTTCCGTACAATAAGTTTCCTCGTCCTTTTCCTCGCAAATACTTATAATAGAATCCAAAATATCCTTTATTTCAGTCCTAAATTCCAGGAATCTATTTTTCCCAGCCAATAAACCAACATTATTTAATTTCTTAATTTCCTCTTCTGTTTTGTTTTGCAATTTTGTAATCGAGGATTTGATGTTCTTTTTTTTCTTCAATAAAACCTCAATATCCATTTTAATATAGCAAAGAATAATTTAAAGAAAACAAATAAAAAAAACACAGCTGCGAATGACTAATTGTTTAGTCGAAAAAGATACGATTCCTTTGGCGCCGCGGAAGAGGGGAAAAGCGGGGAGAAATTCTAAAAGGAATTACTACGGAACGTACAAATAGGAAATTTAACACACAAGTGAGGTAAAACGAAACTGAAGTTTCTTGTTACATATGATACAGGAATGACAATGGCAGAAACACACAAATAATTTACCACTTAAGAATGATCGCACAACAATCAATTAAACATTGAAATAACCATATATATAAGAAGATTAAACTTTTGAATATAAATGAATTTGAAATATTTCACTTCGAAAGTTTCTTTTTAAACTTAGTACACACAAAAAAGGAATTAGAATTTTTCATCAATTGAATTATGACAATATCTTTTAGAAAAATATTGCCGAAAGAACAACAAGCCAGAAGTTTTGAATTAGAATGTTTCACAATATTGAACTCCGGCTCGGTACGGTCCAAAATGTTGTACTAAGAAATGGTTCGATCTTTTCTTACCTGACTTGTTGTTACTTAATTCGATTTGGAAACGCCATCTCTTGCTGCACCTAGAAGTAGTTACTTATTTCTTAATAATTGAATTGGTCTGAAAAGAAATAGTATCTTGAAAGCAGAGACGACCACACCCGAACGAGTTTGAACTAGAAGTTTATTTACGCTAACGAATATTACAACGGAATGCGCAGAGCGCCATCTGTGGACTGTAAGATTAAACATCGTCCATATATAAGTTGTTCTGTAAAACGGAAGCTGCTATAGGGAAGTTAGCCTCTTCATCCATCGACAATTGGGTTAAAGTTCTCTGTGCTAAGTAGGGAGCACTTACAGTGCCATAGGTAACAGTCGAAAGTTCGTAAATTTTGGGTGATTCATGTTCACTTTCACTCCAAACGATTCTCTGTAGATTACGCTGTTTAGGGTTAATTAATATAGTTCGATACATCGTTTTAATGTCTGCTGTAAATGCATACGTGTAAGTTCTGAACCTGAGCATTTGCGCATATAAGTCCTCTTGTATCACTCCTCCATTATATTGAATCTCATTTAAAGATATTCCATTATCAGTTAACGAAGAGCAGTTAAAGACAACTCTAAGTTTTGTTGTGGACTTTTCTGGACGATAAATTCCATGATGGGTAGCGTAATATGTGATTTCGGGTTCAGTTTCGTTAGTCACTTCCTTCATGTGACCCAGTCTTTCATAATCTCTTAAAAATTCACGATATAATTTTAAGTAATTTTCATCTCTAGCTAAGCGATTCCACAGCGATCCAAGTCGTTTGAGGGTTATGTCTTTCGAATTACCCAAACACGAGGGTTCCTTTTTTAAGGGCATAGATACTACATATTTACCTTCTTTAGTTCTAAAAGGAGTATTCGCGTAATGTTCCTCTCAAAGTAGCCTTTCTTTATTTTTAACTATTGGTTCCGCTACCTCCTCTACTTTCCAAAATTTTTCTAAAGTTTTATTTAAGTCCTCATCACGAATCAAACCGCAGTGAACCTTAGTTTCATTTATTGAATCTAAATTACCCGTTACTATATAACCTAATACGCTATTGACTTACAGTAATTGCGAATCTTTTATTTTAATTCTTTCCGGTTTCAATAATTCATAAAATATATTTGCACCTAATAATAAATCAATTTTGCCGGGAACATTAAAATTAGAATCCGCTAATTCCACAAAATTAGAAAAATCAGAATTTATCTCTAACGTTTTCTGCGGAATAAAATCAGTGATTTTTTTTACTACGAGCATATCCAACTCCCTTTCGAACGATTTATTTTGATTAAAAATCGCTACTTTAACACACCCATTGACAACCATAGAGGCATCATTTAAACACGAGATTAATGTATTTATTCTTTCGGTCTTAAGTTGTAATTTATTCGCGCACTCATTTGAAATTAGACATGTTTCACTCCCCGAGACTAACAAGGCCCTAAATGTCTGCCATTCTGAATATTTATCTTTCACAAGAATTAAAGCAGTACTCAAAAAGCATTTGTTTTTAAAACATGCCGTTGCCACGATTTCTGTTTTGTCTACTTTCGGAACGAAAGATTCAGCATTTACACTCAAGGCGAATTGTGGTTCATCCTGGTTAACCTCTGTCGTCTTCTCCAGGGGGAAGAAAGAATTATTTTTCATTTCTCTGGGATAATGTAATAATTTATTATGCGGTTTAGAGCAGAAACAATTTTTTGAACGACATCTTCTAACGCTGCATTGAGGTGAAAAACATTTAAAACAAAGTCTATTATTTTTAACAAAATCTACTCTTTCGTTTACCGAAAACATTTTAAATTGTGGACAAAATTGTAAAGCATGAACTTCATTATTTTTACACAATACACATTTATCATTTTTTAACTCAGATAAAAATACATTCGATGCATCTCGCGGTATTTTAGCATTAAATTTGTTTTGTTTATTATAACTAAAACGCTTGGCATTTTCACAAAAGGGCTTAGAAAACATCTCATTTTTAATTTTGCCTTTCGATGACAAATATATATCGCACTCACGCCCTAACTCATGTGGTTTAAAATATTTCTCTCCCTGTTTTATGCTCATGTGAGACATTAATTCTCTATCGAGCATGCTCATTATTTTATCCGATACAATTAACTCACACAATGATTTAAAATCATTCACATTGCGCAGCTGACAATAATACTCAAATGTCGCGCGTAATCGTGATGCAAATTGTACATAACTCTCTGAACTTATTTTTTGCGCTTTCTGAAATCTATTATAGCATTCTTGCGGTGTGGGGGGAAATTCTTTTAAAACTACATCTTTAAGCTTACTATATTTATTTAATTCTTCTTCGGAAACATGAACTAGTAAATTATTAACTCTTTCACCTAGAATATTTAGAAGAATTTCGCCTTTAAATTGTTCGGGAACCTCTTTTATTTTGAATGCTTTTTCGAGCGACTGGAAAAATAAATTATATGACTCCACTCTTGAAGGTACAGGTATTGTTAAAGTTTTCACGGACTTTAACAAAGTCTCAACATTAATATTGGTGGCAGTTTCAAGAACACTCGGATTTTGAATATCGGAATTTTGAAGTAAATTCTTCTGGATATTTGCAAGCTCTAATTGTTTTTGCAATTGCGCTAATTTAATTCGTTCAAATTCTAATTTAGTTTCACTATCCAATCTCTTATTTTTAATTTCCGCCAAAGCATAATCGATTGCAGATTGAACTAACTCTTTATCATTTTTGTAAACGTCACTATTTATAATTAAGCTTTTTAAGTCAGCGATTTTTACTCCTTCTGGTACAGTTAAATTTAACTCCTCTGCAACGATTTTTAACTCGTCTTTCCTTAATTTATTTAAAGACATATTTATGAATTAAGGCCACTAATAGAAGGATCAATTAATTGCACCTACCTCCTCAGATCGCTGTTTCACGCCGCTAGCTAGTTTCGGTTTCGCAATCGGTCTCTATTCTCACTTTGGCCATCACTTTTTTCACTGCATTTTGATAATCCAACGGTTTCACAAATACACATATCCATTAGATTTCTTAACTTTGGCTCGTACTGACCATGTTTTGGCTCAACACAATAAACAACACTAGTAGTGGACTGTGATCTCTTTTTATTTCTCTACTCCGTGCACTAACTCTCGGAGTTATTGTTACACACACAATGAAGTTTTATTTTACAAGCAGCTAGAGGGAGCTGTTCATTAACAGAACTAACAATACGATTTTAAAGTCTCACTCTTAATCTTTTTAAATTTGGTTTCATGATTATGGGACCAGCGTAATCCAACCCAACCTTTTTAAAGGGTCTGGAAGGCACAATTCTGTCTAGTGGTAAATCTCGCATCATTTGGTTTATTGTCTGGTTTTTCATGCGAAAACATGTAATACATCTATTTAATATTCTTCTTACATGGTTCTGACCCGATGGGATACAATAAAACTGTGTTATTAAATATAATGTGGTTTGCAAGCCATAATATAAATATTTCTTGTGATAGTGTTCACTTATTAAATTAGTGAAATGATGAGCCTTTGGCAACATCATTTGATGTTTTTGGAATTCAGATAGGGTGGAATGTTTCAATCTACCTCCCACTCTCAGTATTTCATCTTCGTCCAAAAAACGTTTAAAGATGATATTTTACAGCTCTTTGGAATCGGTTGCCCGTTTTTGAGGCACTTTATTTCAGTTAGAAATTCAGTTAATTGTATTTGTTTTACTAAAACTTTCGTAACATGATCAAATTCAGAAGCACTTATACAATCTGTTTTCCTTAACACTGGGTTCACTTTACAGCTATAAATAAATCTTAAACATAGAGCGCTTATTCTAATTAATTTACTAAAAGAGGAATACCTAGAGATTATATAAATTATTTTCAATTTTCCTCTTTTCAAGGCTGTATTTACATTAATTGATTTCTTCAATTCTAATTTATCGATGTTTATTTCGGTTTCAATAGTAGGTTCTGAAAATAATGGTCATTCTGTTTGTTTCCTTGTCAAACTACTTAGGACCATGCCACCATACTTTGTTATTTTTAAGATTATTTAAGGGCAAACTCCAACTTATTAACCCTCCAACCGGACAGCACGGATTTTTGTGCCCTACTAGAGAGGCTTCGAAAACGGACCACACTGAATTTTTCGTAAGGCCGGGGACTCACCAAAAATGAACCAAACTGATTTTTTCCTCCTCAAGTAATGTGTTCAAAAACGGCAAAGTCGTGTTTTTCCGAATTCTTCCCCCCCCCCTTTAAAGGTTTAGTATCTTGAAAGATAATTAGAGACGGTCGGGGAGACACAATGGGCATTGAGGGGAAGTTTTATGGCTCACGGGGAGACCGGTTCTTTCCCTGCAGCAATCGTAAAAAACTGGGAAGAATTTCTTTAAACCCTAAAGTGTACGGAAATAATTGCAAGTCAACGAGTTGAGAATTCTCATTTTTTTTCTTTACCTTAAAATTCTCAAATGGAATTAAGTTTTTATAATGTATGTCTAAGTTTTTAAAAAATATCTGTAGTATTTAAATTCAAATTATATATTAAAACATTGAGGATAATTTACTGTTTCATTTTTCTTATTTTAATCAATACTTTCAGGGATTTTTTTTTAAAAATGATTATTTTGTTATGTGTCAAAAAAAATTAAAAAAAAGGTTCAAAATTTAAAATCTTTTTAAAATTTCGGACACTTCTAAACATGAATAATTTTTAAGCTTCTGTATTACATTATTTGCAAAAAATTTTATGCATTGTTAAAAAAACCCTATTTAAAAATCTTTTAGTTTTTCATAATTTTAAAGCCAGGTATTCAGGGCATCTTACATAGAATCCCTTGTTTTGTATTGTTCAGATAACAAATTATATTTGAATTTTGAATGTCTGAACATTAATTTCATTCAAAGAGAACTTTAACTACAAGCTTATATTTTTGAACTTGAATCTTCAAATAAAGAGTATTTAAAAGCATATCTGGACAAATTTACAGTTAACATTTGCGCATATAAATAAATATAAAGATCCTTTTTAAATTTAAGTTAAAAAAATATATATTTATGCATAATCCCTCATCATTCATGTTCCATTAGTGGTTGACTGAAGAAAAGGTTATTAAAATTTGGACATTTTTATAATCTTAACCATGCAAAACTAGGAATTTTGTATTAGCTCCACTGAAATTCTGCATTGGAATTTCGAAAAAGATATTTATACGTGTCTCACATACTCAGTTGAAAAACATATATTTACCATAAATACTAATAATTCTTTGATATTTAAAATTATCATTAGATTAATTTTTTATTATATATATATATTAATATTATATATATATATATATATATATATATTCGACTTCTAATATTTTTTCAAGTATTCCTTAAATTTCATATAATTTAATTAAGTGAGGGGATATTAAAGTCGCACTCTCTTCTCTACTCAACTACTTGAGGGCTTTTGGCGACGGACCTGTGGCCGGGGTACCAGGTGGTCAAGGTATCGAATCATGGTTGGCATGTCTCGAGTTCGAGCCCAGTGCCACAAAAGACCCGCCGTGTAGGGCAGCGATGCACGTTAAATCTATCGAGAGCTGAAATGTCCTCTCGTTGGTGTGGTGTGGTAGTTAGGAGAGGGGGTGCCAGTTCAGGTGTCGCCCTCGTCATTTGACCATGCTTCAAAATTACGAGGTCCATCACTAAAAGCCCTCGTGTAGCTGAACAGTGCGATGTTAATATTCACTCACTTGGCGACGGACCTCGTAATTTTAAACCATGGTCAAGTGACGAGGATGACGCTTGAGCATCGCTCCCTTACACGGCGGATCTTCAGTGGTGCTGGGGTCGAACTCATGACACGCCAGCTACGAGTCCGTTACTTTGACCATTAGGCTACCGCGGCCTCACAATGTGGTTGAAAACTGCATGTTATGAGTAAAAATATGCTGAAACATTTGATGAACTTATAATAGATTTTTGCATAGAAGATAGATGTGTGATATGCTAAAATGACAATATGTAAAAGTTATGAGAATATCGATGACAATTTTTGAAAAATTCAATTTAAGTTTCAGTTTGAAACTTATTCGTTTTTTTTTTCGCGTTTAATATTAAATATATAGTCACGATAACAAATTCATAGTTTAACGCATTCATAGATTATAAAAAATAAAGGTATAAATGACATTGTTGGGGGAATAATAAGTTTTTATAGTTTTGAATTCAGACTTCTTTGCAGGAGTGTAGACTATTAAAAGGCTGATGTAGAAGTTAGAAAACTAATATTTAAAATATATGGAAAACAATATCTGCAATTCCATGATCTTGACGAGCAGAAGACGGCATTTTTACTTAGTAGGGCAGAGTAAGCATAAGGTAGGAGCTTGTGGAGTAAACAACCAGGCCTCTGCAGTTTTGGCAGGTAATGAACTCCCATTTGTTGCTTTCTCTCTCAGTAAGGAATATAAAAATAACAAATACAAAAATAAGTCATGTAAAATTTTATATATTTTAATAACAATGAATTGTGAACCTAATTTCCAATTCATTGTCACGAGTTGGCAATAACTACGGTACTCTATCGACCGTACTTCTTATATATATATATATATATATATATATATATATATATATATATATATATATATATATATATATATATAAATAAGTACGGTTGAAAGAAGTACGGTTGATAGAGTACCAATAATTTTAACGCAATTTTATATTTCGTTCTCGTAAACTTTACTCCTTTTAAAACATGTATTGCCAAATTACTCTCCTTTTGTATATTTATAAAATTTTAAAAATATAATGGTTATCTTACTCAACATTTTAAATCAGGGACGGCAACTGTGTAGCTAAGACGTGCCAAACCAATCTGTCAGTATCATTCAGCGTGCCACATAGTAGGAAATTTTTGAAATCCTTCGATTCTTACGGTAATATTTGCAGATTTAAAGAATAGAGGTAAATAATTTAGATTTACAGTTTTATTTTATATTAATTATGGATCAATAAAATACATTTATTAACATAAAAATAAACAAAATAAAATGTTACTATTTCTTCAACAAAGATAAAAAAATTAAAAATGTATGTTTCCAACATATTTATTTAAATAAGAAATAGACAAAGTGAAATATAAATTATTCCCTTCATTACAGTTAAATAAAAATTGTATTGCGAATTAACTCTTTCACCACTCTTCTTTCATATCGCAAAACCAGGGGTATAATGCGTGACACGATTCTGAGCATTCAGTTGTTAAACAATTTCTTTGCAGAGTCGAAATATTTTTCATATTAGGAAAGATTTTTTACTTTGATATGCTGAATCATAAGTGGAAAGCAGAGTACATGCAATTTTCTTTTTTCAACAATTAAATCCCCTAGCAATAACATTCAATTATTTACAAAATAGCTGTAAATTTATCCTTAGAATTATCTTTCAGATTATTTTGTAGTTCCATAAATGTCCATAACTCTCAGAAGATGTTTGTCAAATAAGGTCTATTATCAACTTCCATCCACTCAAGAATTGACAAATTTGTAGAATAGTGCTGAGTGACACTAAGAATTGTACCACGTGCCTCAGGTCCATAGATTGCCGACACGTTTTAAATGTTCTTATTAACTAACTATCTCCTATTCAAACACAATTTATATGATAAAGAAGGTTTTCATTCATTTTGTAGGGAGTTGTATTAGATTCAACCATAAGTAATTTTGTGTATCAAAAAAATTACATTGTTTCGGGGATCCCCTTAGAGCAAAATGAAAGGAATTTGACATAATTATAGTAAGTTTCTCTAAAAGGGGAAACGTTCACTTTCAAAATACACTGCATAAAGTGGTTTTAGGTGTACGAAGTTATATTCACTATTATTCCTAAAATAAATTTTGATATTTTGGTTTTTCGTTAAGTTTTGAAGTTATTTCTTCAAATATACTTCTCCATTAAATTTCTTTCAAACTTGCTATTTTCTTTTGCGGCCACGGTAGCCTGATGGTCATGGTTATGAACTCGTTTCCAGTGTTCGAGCCCTGGTACCACAAAAGTTTAGCGTTGAAGAGGAGCTGATGCACGTTAAACACGTCGAGGTCAAAAGTCCTCACGTTGGTGTGATGTGGAAGTTTGGAAGGGGAGTTATCAGCTCAGGTATCATCCTCGTCACTTAACCGCGGTTCAAAATTACGTAGTCGCTCGTCAGTAGCCACCGTGTTGACTTAGAATGCAATATAAACCCTTGACGTGTGCACTTGAGTTAATTCGAGTACGCTAAACAGTTCCAAATATGCACATTAGATATAATTCAAACGAGGTCGCATTTTATGTGCTGCTGTAATTTTCTCACTCAAATATCAGCGAGCGCCGTCTGCACTCGTGATATTTGACTGTTGTTTCTTATATTTACGATTTAGTCGTGAAACATCAAAAACTTGGATAAAATATTTGTATAAAAAATTAAGGGAAAAGAAATACTTAGATTTTAGAAGCAAATTACTAGAAAATATGTTAGGAATATTTACAAGATATTTCATGACTCTATCTTGAACAGGAAAAACGCCTAAGGGATTAGAATACACTCTCATCTTCAAAATTAAAAATCTGAGAAAAACACATTTAAAATTTGTAAAGGCATAAAAAAAATTCCAATGCCTGTAAAGCTTTAATTTTTTAATATGTTACTATCCAACTTATGTTCTACATGAAAATTCTACTTGAAATAAATATGACTGAAAATATCTTTTCTCTAATTCAAAATTTTCTTCGACATAATATTGATAACAATTGTTAATTTGATCAATTATTCCGTTTTATCAGAGCCTTATATATTCTCAAGAGTTTTAAATGCAAAATATTTATACAAAAAATAGTAGTGATACAAACGTAATCCAGAAATCACCAAGATTGTAAATAATATTTTTTTTTTCTCAGTTCCCCATCGTGGCAGGTAAGCAAGTTTAAGTTTTTGTTACATGACTTTAAAATACTGTAATGTAGTACTACAATATATTTATTATAATGTAGTTTGTGATACGTCAGGGAAATATTTAGTTCATTCTGCAACATTTGCATTCTTTAGTCTAATTGTAATATCACCTGAAAGCTGGATTTTAGATTTACCATTTTCAGTCATATTCCATCCCTTTCAAGTATTATTTATCACAGTAGCCTGCGTACATTTTGGTCATGGCATTTTTCAAAAGGAAAAAAAAATAATGAAAACAAAGTAAAGAGCTTTTAAATTATATAAACTATGTGTCAAAAAATAAATTGGTCTTTAAATCAATCTTAATTAAGCAAATGTGAGAAAACTCAAAAACTTAAAAACATAAGCAAACAGAAAGGATTTTAGAAATTAAAATTGCAGTTAATAGACATTTCACACGAAATAATGGATTGTGTTAAAAAAATATTTTTAATTAATTCAATCTAGGAATTCAAAAATGCTTTAAAATGAAACCGAATTTAAAATCAAAACTCAGAAAATTAAAATTTCTTAAAACCTAATTGGTTTTTAGATCAGAAATTGAGCAAGTTTTCCAAATATATGAAATATATACGTATATATATATATATATATATATATATATATATATATATATATATATATATATATATATATATATATATATTATTATATATATAATACTTATTAAATATATATGGGAATATAATCAATCGAAAAAAAAAAGCCAGTGCTTTGGGGGGTCTGGACCCAAGAATCCCTTCCCTTGTGAGCGCCACTCATTGAATGTGTATTATGTGTCAAATGCTGACGTAGAGAAGGGATTTTCTCTCAGTGCAAGTTGTTATGTTGATTTATATAGCGAAAAAAATCATTCAACAGAAAAATATAAAGATAAAGATATAAATTTGCATAAATTAAAAGTATTGAAATGACTTTTTATGTGTTATTGTTAATTAAAAATATAAAAAATTGCAGAAATCCAAGTTTTATTTTACAAATTTATTCAGCATATATAATGCTACTACATTTATTATAATTTTGTTAAATAAAAAAATAATCACTTTTACTTTTTACCTCATAATTAAAAAAATAAAAAAATAACAGGAAAATATTCTTGAGTTTTCTTCGTCTGATATTCAACAATGATTACAGACAGCTTCTGTATGGTTAAAATTGTAACACCGAAACAAAAATGTTCCTTTTAAAAAAATTTTAAAGCTCTTAAAAATAACAGGAGAAAAAAATAAATTTTCTTTTGTTTATACATATATTAAAAATATTTTTCAACTTTGAATGAGTCATCTCTTTAAAACTTTATTTTTTACCTTTTATTTGCTTGTTTGCAATAAATTGGGAGAAGTTTCTGTTGGCCGTGAAGTGGAGAAAATGTCCATTTCACAATCCTCGCCCTAGGCCACAGCTGTGAATGAGAAACCTCCCCTTTCGAACAACACAGAAACCGAAAAGCAATAAAATCATCCCCTGCAAAACCATTTGAGGACCTCCCGCAGTTTTAAGGGGGGAATTCATAAAACTGCGGTGCGCTTTCGGAGCAGTTCGCGAAATTCATCCGAAACATTTTCGCTACCACTAGCTTTGAAAAAGTAGACCGCTTTCGAAGTGAAATTCAATTAGCGGGTCATCCACTCAGAGAGTTAAATCGGTAGGATTATCCTTTCCTTTACAGTAGTGCCATTCCTTGGGATCACTTAGTTTTTATATTTCTTTGAATCTATTTTTTACACAAACACTTTATGTCTATTAAAATCCTCTTGATCCAGTAACATGTTATAGACGAATCAGTCCAATAAAATCGACTTACAGGTAATTTGAGTGCAGTTTCACAATTTTATCGATTCATCTTGCTGATAAAAGTGCGCCCATGAGCTCCAATCTAGGGATCGAAAGAGTTCTTAATGGAGCTATCCGACTTTTTGATGCTACAAAACTAGGAATAATATTTCCATCATTCAGTTCTGTGCGTAAATAAGAACAGTGCCATATGCCTTTTTGGAAGCATCAAAAAAGCAATGCAACTGAATGGTGGTTGCATTTGAAGGAAAAGAGTTTTGAAAGTAGTATCTAGGAATATTTATTTCGCTTAAATATTAAATCTCATTGCACCATTTATTCCATGAAACTTCTAATTGTTTGGGCAATTTGTCATCCCAACTTAATCCTAAACACCAAATTTCTTGAATTAAACATTTTATTCGAATCGTATAAGGACCTACGAAACCCATTGGGTCAAATAATCGACCTGCGGCTTGTAACAAATATCTTTTTGTATTAATTCTTTTAGAAAGAAATGTTTCTAAATCGCTGGAATCAAAATAAAATGTATCAAATTTTTCATTCCAACCTACTCCTAAGACCTTTGAAGCTATTAACGTATTCAATGACTCCTTATGTTCATCTACTTCAAAATTTAAATTTTTTAACCTTTGATTTAGCTCGGAAGAGTTGGTCCTCCATTTTCGAAGATCCATACTTGCATCTTCCAAAATTTATTTACTTTCTATACAGGTTGTCAAGGCTTCTTGGACACTGACATTTCCGCACAGAAAATCATCAACATACAATGTCTTGTTAAGATGGTTAAAGTATCAGGAAAAATATCCACATATTTTTTAAGATGATGCTTTATCGTAGCTGCAAGGAGAAATGGACTTGATTTCACTCCAAATAAAACCCTAGTCATTCGGAAAATCTCAAGCCGTTTGTTTTCTAAATCAATTCCTGGATTTTCATCCCAGAAAAATCTTGTAAAATCCCTTTCACTTTCGTATATCTCAATCATCAAAAATGCCATTTTTATGTCAGCTACAAATGCAATTGGATTCATTCTAAATTTGATTAATAGAAAAAATAGGTTAAGTATAAAATTTAGCCCTGTGTGTTAGCAATCGTTCAAGGATAGTTGTACTTTCGCATGTGACGACGCATCAAATACGATTCGCCATTTGCTTGTAGTTTTATCAGTACGTATTACTGCTCTATGTGGTAGATAAAAGGTATTATGCTATAGATTTTCTTCTTCAAATGGAACGCGTTCTATGATATTCGCAGAAAGATAATTATTTGTGATCCTCAAATAAGGAACTGTCATTTTTAAAACGTGATCTCAACTTAAGAAATCTTTTCCTAGCAATTTCTTCATTGTTTTCTAACATGTTTTCTTGTTAGGTTTCCTAGGGAATTTTTAACTTTATACCGCTTATTTGATATGAAATTCCCGCTTCAAATTCATATATTATACCATTATCAATATTTTCTCTCATCAGACACCTCTGCTTCTATTCCTAAGTCCCAAAATTCACTAAGCTGTTTTGAAATATTTGATTCATTAATAACACTCATTGTTAAAAGTTCCTCATGATCTGCACTCTGCCCTTGTAAAGACCACCCAAATAATGTCTCTACGGCCACAAGATTTTTGTTTAGACGTGTAATTCTACCTGTAACTACTTCATAATAATAGTCCGCACCAATAAGAATTAATATTTCACTATCGTTAAATTCATAAGAATCGGCTCTAATTGTCCATTTTTTAAATATCTAAATTTTTTATCAATATTTCTATCAGGGGTTGGTAAATTCGTGATAGAAATATGTTCTGTCTCTACCGCTTCTATTTCAATGCACAAATTTGGATCATTCCTGTTTTTCAATTTTGTTTTAACTATATTTAAAGTTTTTGTTTCAGTTTCTTTAGCACTAAATGTGCAAATGGAAAGGTTTTCTTTTCTAAGAATTGGAAAGTTAAATTTCTCAGAAGTACTCTTTGAAACGAAACTTTTCTGTGAACCATTATCTAAAAATAATCTAAATTCTTGTTCATTTTTGTCATCTATTAATGTGGCGCATGTGTTTGTAATAATACACTTTTTACTTCTATTTAAAATACTGCTGAAACTATTATCAGTGTTCCTTTTCGGAGAGAAATCATCCTCACGCCGATTTCAAAAACATATTGTGAAATGGTGGGAACCATTACAAATAGGACATGACTCCTTTTTCACACATTACAACAAACATAAATAACAGCATCCTCTTTTTCTTAATCTTTTCGTTAGCGCTCAAAGAACGGTATATATATATATATATATATATATATATATATAGCTCATGACCTTCCTTGCTGTATAAACATTTGCCGCTTCTAGGTTCTGCTTTCCCCAGAAGGGTGGGAAATGAATGTGGTCGGGACAGTTCTCTGTTCGGGGCAATAGGAGCTTTTATTTTTTTGTTCTGTCTTGCGGTGGAGGGGAATAATGACATGGTTTATGATTGTTTATTTGAGAGGCTCGTTCCCGACTTCGGATTTCCAAGTTCAGGAACCGCAAAAGAGCACCTAGGTCAAACCCTTCCTCTTTTTGAGAACGGTTGAATTACAAAACGAGCTCATAGGGTATTTGTTTCAAAAGGAGGCGTCCACATGAAGAGCAAGCGGGGCAGAAGGTGAAGGATGAGCAAGAAGTGCAGCATCAGCAAGAGCTTGTTTACACCTCTGAAATGCTGTAATTGCCTCAGAAGACCAGTTTAAAGGCTTTGAGTCCTTCTTACCTTTAGAACCTTTTAAAAATTCACTTAAAAGATACTGTTGTTCAGCTGCTTTGGGCAAGAAACGTCTATAAAAATTTAACAGTCCTAAAAATTTTCTCAGAGAGCCAACAGTCTCTTGTTGTTTGTAATCAAGAACTGCTTGAACTTTGTTAGGCAATGGCTTAATGCCATCTGGAGTGATAAAGTGGCCAAGGAAAATGAGTTCAGTCACACGAAATACACATTTAGAGATATTTAGTTTTAAACCATATGAGCTCAGTCTTTGGAATATAGTTCTTAAGTGAGAACGATGCTCCTCGGCATTTTCTGAGTAACACAAAATATCATCCAAGTAGACAAAACAAAAAGGAAGTCCTCTTAGTACTTCATGCATTAATCGCATAAAGGTTTGTGGTGCATTCACAAGGCCAAAACACAAATGGATATATTCGTTAAGACCCCATGGAGTTGTTACAGCTGTCTTAGGAATATCACACTCAGCTATAGGGATTTGGTGGAATGCCATAAAAATGTCTATTTTGGAATATATTCTCTTGCCATGCAGTGCATGAGCAAAGTCATTCAAATAAGGCATGGGGTAGCTGTCGAACTCAGTAACAGAATTCAGCTGCCTGTAATCCCCAACAGGTCTAACTGTAGAGTCAGATTTGGGCACAAAATGAAGAGGAGAACTCCAGGGACTTTTGGAAGGTCTAATAATGCTTTGAGCAAGAAGAAATTCAAATTCTACCTTCACTGCATCATACAGTTTAGGGTGTAGTCTTCTAGGCCTGGCGGGCCAGTAGTAATAATATGGTGGACTGTGCCCTGTGATGCTGATTTGGAAATTAAAAAAGGGTTGCTGAGGTCTGGATATTCCGATAAGATGTTTTTAAAACTAATGTTTGCACCTACAGTGAGGATTGAGAGCTGTACAATATTTGAAAAAACACAAGGAGTGAAAAGAGAAGTTTCCACATCCATCAACCTTTTTTTCTTAAGGTCAATTAAAAGGTTGAAGTGCTTTAGAAAATCAGAACCAATTATAGGAGATGATACATCAGCAATTATGAAAGTCCAGATAAAAGGTCGCCTCAGACCCAGGTTCAATTCTTTACGGACCATACCATAGGCTGGAATTTTGGTATTATTAGCAGCAAATAAGGAGAAGTTAGACTGAGGTGATTTATTCATAGTTGGAAAAGGTGGGATGACATAGATTTCACTTCCAGACTCTATGAGGAATTTCTGGCCAGACTTGCGGTCTAATAAAAATAACCGGCTGGTATGTTGCGAGGGCTCTGCCATTCCAGCTATGACAGAGCTTACTCGTTTTTTGCACAAATGCACAAGGTGAAACACACTTGCAGGCCTGCTCTTTATAACGGCGATGATAGTAGCAGATGCCACTTCCTCTATTGACACTCCTAGAGCGTGAATGTGATCTCCGGCGGTCAGAACTATATCGTTGGTGGCGAGAGGAATTGCGCTCTCTTGTCAGTTCAGCAACTTGTAGAGACAGCTCTTGGATCTGCCTGGGCAAGAGAGTCCATGGTTGGCTGAGCACTGCATGAAGATGACTGGGATGGTGGAGGAACAGTTGTGGCAGCACAGATAGTCGAGGACGCACCAACAACCTCAGAAACCTTATCAGCGATGATAGCCAGTTTATCCAAAGGCTCTGAGGATGCAGACAAAACAGTCTGGATATGTGGTGGCATTCTTTGAAGCCACAAACTTTGCAGAAAGTCATCCTGGAGTTGGCCATTAGACAGCTCTTTCATTTTTCGCAACAGGTGGCTGGGCTTCTCATCTCCTAGCTGAAGATCAGTAAGCAGAGTTTCTTAATTTTTTGAGTCTCCGAGTCGCTAAATTGGGTGATGAGCCGCTGCGAGAGAGTGATATTTGTTACTGTTCGGAGGGCTTAACACAATGTCCGACACGTAGGAGAGTTTCAGCATCCAGGTTCGCAACCAAAGCAGAATACTTAGTATCATCACTGGAGATACCACTGAATGTGAATGCATGGTCGCATTGCGCAATCCATAGACGAACGTTCGATTTCCAAAACGGCGGCAGCCGCAACGCAATACGAGCGACTTCAACGGTTTCACTAGTCATATTGTTGAATAAGCAGGAAGCGAAACGAATCTCCGAGCAGATGTTTCAAGTGGCCTTGAGGAGAAGGAGAAAAAAAAAAATCTTTCGCTACGTACTGATCATCCGTAGTAGAAGAATTTGTATTGCATTCGCCAGTAGAACAGAATAGCTTACGTGTTTTTAAGTCCAAAAGGGGTCACCACTGCCGCGTTGCGTGGTTACATTCTTCACTACAACACGGTTGAATGAAATAACAATAAATTTTTATTAACTTTAAAGATAAAAAATTAAATGAGCAATTAAGAGGTAAGCTTCCAAAAACTACAACACATGGTAAACCAGGCATGCTACAAAAATAACAGATCAATTCAGTTTAGTTTTGTTGAGCTGTAAGGTCGCTGCAAATCCACAATATCGGTAGGATTTCTAACAGGTGTTAAATTTAATAAATTGCTCAAGTGAGCGTTAATTAACATGTTTTTATTTCAAAATCTATCTTTTAATAGACCAAGAGCTCTATCATAATTATCATCAGAAATTGGAAATCCATTAATGCAAGCAAGCGCATTACCACACAAATATGATTTTAAATAATTAAATTTATCAACTTTGGTTAAGTCTATTGTTATTGTGAATAGAGCTTTCAAATAAATTATAAAAAATCTAACCATTCAGAATAATTTCCAGAATACTTATTTATATGCAATTTAGGTAAATTTATGTTCATACATTCAAAACTATAGGAATCAATAACTTGGATATTTTGAGAAACTGTATCAACCTGGATAGAGTTAGAATTTATTCTTCTAATTTTAGAAGAAAGCTTCGTTTTCCAAAATATAATCTTCTCTTTAAATTTCTTCTGAAGCTTCCATATCTTCAGTAATAGTGTCAACAGACAAACGATCTTCAATTAATGTATTTAATAAACTTAGTTACTTTCTTTATCATTTAATTACTCTTAAAAAAGCTTCAAATTGATCAACAGGTTCATTTTCATTGTTGATCGTTCCTTCAATTTTGTCAACGAAGGCTTCTTTTTCAATTTTGAGAGATCTTCTGACATTTTAATCTTCTATTCAGTTTCAATAAAAATTCGGCTTACTTGAATTCACTGTCGTCGATGATATTTCTACTTTTTGCCGAGGCTACCACCTACTAAAACTGAACAACCTGTCATTGGCATTTCCTTACTTTTATTTCATTTCAGATTAGAAAGTAAATTGCACTTAAAAAAATATAATATAAATAACTGATTCTAATATAACCAGTTAATTTTTGTCAATTTCAAGCATACAAAGACCTCTTTTTATTCTTTAGTTGGCTAGTACAGCTTACTTTGGGGAGGAGGGGGTAGAACTTCAGCCTCACACTATTGAAGGCATGGGCGAAAAGATAGAACATAAATTTTTCCCTTCAATCAAACCGATGGAAAGAGAGAAATTATTGGGATAAGTATTAAGATTTTATACACAAACTACCCTTAAAAGGAGAGATACATTAGCTAACAGTTTCAAATCAATCTTGCAATCGAAATTTATTGACTATAAAGGAAAACTTTTTTTCGTAAAATTTTTTCCTTTTGCATTTACAGAATTTTGTCTAGATGACAGTTGTACATTTTTTCAAAAATAAGTGAGCTTTTAGCGCAGCTTAGAAAAATACGACACAAAGCTTTCAATAAACCCTCACTATCAGTTTGTATTTCAAGTGAGACATTAGAGAAAAACAACCAAAAACTGGCCCCTTAAAAACATCTAAGCAAAGAAACTTCTATTTTAATAATAAATTTTATTTTTAAAATCGAAATAAAAATATTAAGATAAATAAAATTTAAGAATCACAATTTTTTAAAATTAAAAATATAAAATATGTAATATTTATTTTTGCAGCAAAAATTAATAAGAATTTTAGTCACCAAAACTTTTATCGAATGAAGAAATGAGGACATCAATTGTTTTATTTTACTTGGGTTTTTTTTATTTTGGTCGACAGTAATTAAAAATTTATTGAAAATTCAAATATTTGAGACTAAGGAAGGCTATAAAGCAAACGGATTATTGAATCAATGTATATCTAAACTTTATAACCATTTTGGCAGTACTTAACATAAAGATTAATTTTTTTATACTTTATTTTTCCTTAATTTATATACCAGAGAACATTTTGTCTGCATAGGTAGGTTTTGAAGAAAAAAACATTATTTGATCCACCCTAATATGCAAACATATTCCATTGGAAAAAATGCAACAACCAAAAGATCCTTTGTAAGGCTTCGAAGACTTATCGATTCAGAGGAAAGTTAGAGGCAATGTTTAAAGGTGGTGAAATGGCTCACAGATTCACGCTAGAACTCCATTGACTGAAACAATTCAGTGAAAGACGTCAATTTTCTAACTGTGGTCTAGTAATTACGACAATTATAGAAGTTCATTTCAGCTATGTCTGCTCATCAATTAGTAATTTAAACTCAACAAATTATGTCCTTTCATCGACTTAGTTACAGTAAAAGGGTTCTTGTCGATGCCTCTAAATAATAATAACAGAATGAATTTTTTTAAACAAGTGTATGTCATATTTCTTAGGTGGAAATATAGTATTTGCAATAAATAATTAGAATTTGAAATGAATAAAAATTTCAGATCATAAGTCTCTAACATGTCATATTTTATTTTCATAAAAACACACATGCAGATCTTGTGAGATAGACAATGAAAACACATAAAATGGAAGATGATGTATGGATAGTTTATTAACAAACTATTATAATACAAATGAGTATATTTCACATGAGGCAAATTTTGAACAATTAATCGCCTGTACAGTACTTGCGTCACTAGAATTAAAACATAAACGAACAATAATTATTGCTGTGGTTGGTGAGCTGGAGGTTGATGACCAGGAGGTTGCTGTGGTATTGGATACCCAGGTAACTGGGTAGTAGTGGGCGGAGGGTAAGGATAGGGCACATACATCTGAGTATTTGTAGGTGGAGGAGGATACGATGGGGGATATTGAGGTGGCATCGCATGTGGGGCTACAGTATACAGCGGATAATTGCCAGTGTAGGCGTAAGGCACAGTGTAGCCAGTTACTTGAGGATTGGGTAACTGGCCCACGTTATACGGTAGCTGCTGTACCGTCTGCTGCAGCTGTTGCTGGTAAGGATCCGCCGCTGTCAAGGTTTGAGGCACAGGTACGGGCACAATGCTTGTCTTTGGCTTGCCTGGAGGGGGAGGAGGTGGTGGAGGTGACCTTGGAGGGGGTGGCGGGGGAGGAGGAGGAGATGCAGAGCGTTCTGCCTTTCTCAAGTGTTTCACCTTCACCCTGTGACGGCGTTCCTTAGGAGGAGGAGGTGGAGGAGGCGGAGAGATGTTCCCAACAAATAGATCCTTGGTGGGAGGGATACCATCAGCAAAAGTCACTGTCTTTTTGGGTTGTGAATCCGATTCCCGAGAGGGCATCACCAAGATACCGGCCTTGGGGAATGCTGTTGAAGTGGATGATGTTGAGGAAGCAGCTGCAATCAGTGAGGGCTTGCGGTGTTCTGATTTTTTCCTTTTTTCCACTAGCCTTCTTGATTCCTTTTTGGAGTGTGTTGCGGCCTCGGCAGAGGATGTTACTGTCTCATTGGGGTCGAGTTTGCCAGCCCTGGCATTGGCATCTATCACTGAGCTGCTGATCGACTTGTCTTGGGGTGAGATTATTCCTTTCCTGCTGTCGTTCTTAAGACTTGCTTCAAGGAGAGCAGAATTCATGCTCATGAACTGTGATAGAACCTTCGACATGTCGCTATTTTGGAATGCTTGTAGTTGACTAAGGAGACTGGAAGCAGCATCTTTTGGCCCCGAGAGCCCAGATGCTTTCCTGTGCATTTCCTTAATGTATTCTAAGTATGTCTTGGATAAATTATATGCTTCTATTGGCAATGGTGTTTTCAGCATGATTTCAGAACGAGGGTCAATGTTCATTGATGAATTTTCAGACGAAAATCCAACTGTAGTTGATGCTTTTTTATTGATTTCTTCCAGACTTGTAGTATTGTCTACTGTCAAATTTTTAGACATGACAGAAGAGGATCCTTTCAAAGAAATGTTTTCCCTATCACCCTGCTTTGTAAGATCAGTTAGTTGACTAGATTTAGAAGAATCTTCAACAGCAGTAACTAAATCTAATTTTGAGCTTGGACTAAATGTTTCTGAAATAGTTGTGGCAGTGGTCGCGAAACTATCGATTGTTTCCTTTATGCTGCTCTCTTTACTTATTTCTAAAGTAACAGGTTTCTTTTCATAAGTTTTATTTTCCAAATTTTGCAAAATGTCCAAGACATTGTCAGCAGTAATTTGCATTGAATTCTTGAAGGTTCCAACAGGATATGAAACTGGAGCCTTCGCAGCTGTGTCTAAGACAGATTTCAAACTTAATACATCACTAGGTTGTTCTGCTTTGGCCGGATCTTTAACGTCATTAGCAAGATTGTGAATTTTACTTTCCAATTCTTTAAAAGAGACTGAAGTTTCTCCGTCCTTAGTATTTTGATCAGATTTTTTGGGTACAATATTTGATTTATCAAACACAGGAATGTTTTCTGAAGCAATTTGTCCAGGTGCACTGTTTCCAACAGCAGATGAAGAGTTTAGGATGTCTGAAGATATCACATTCAGTTCTCCACAAATAACATTTTGATTTCCTATTTGATCAGATGCATTTCTTTTTGTACAACTCTTCTCCCCACTTGCATTCATTATTTCACTTAGTTGTCTTTCATTGCTAATGACAGATACTTTAGATTTACTGATAGAGTTTGTAAAAGCAGTAGGTGAATCATTTACCAAAGCTTCGGATTTGGGTTGTAAAGGAACAGATACATTTAAGTTTTCTGAAGAATTCTCATTAATCGAACCAAATGGACTGCCAGTGCAACTGTCAGTTTGTAAGATAATTTCTGCCATAGGAATGTTGGAATCTAAGAGTTCCTTTTTCTGCATATCCGTTGCTTGATTAAAGAATTTTGATTCGGATTCATTTAAATTCAAAAGTTTTAGAAATTCATCATATTCCGAGTCTAAATCACTTGATTTCGCCCCATCATTTTTCACTGATACATTAGAACCAGTTTCTTGTGGCAAGCTCTCTACATTTTCTGATAATGCCGTTTCACTATTCTCACTAGAGTCAATTACAGACGCCAAAGAATGTGATGAACAACCCTTTGAACTTGAAGATAAAACATCCATAGATTCAGAATTCTGAGAAGTTTCAGATGAAGCAGAAAAAGGAACACTTTCCTTATCCAAGCTATTCTGACATGATTCACTGCTTGAAGAACCTTTGTCAGATAGACTGCCCTCAGCAAAAATATTCTCGTTAAGTGTACTCTCTGATAATGATGGCGTTGAGCCAATTAAATTCTTAGTGAGAGGAGGAGAAGGTCTGGATTTGTCCAAATTCCTATTGTTTGTTTTGAGAGATTTTTCAGTTTCTGCATGAGTATTGCTCTGTTGATTTGTTGCAAGCTCAGCAGAATCTAGTACCTCAATATTCTGGTTTAATGGTGGACTTTTCCAATGCTTATTAGAATCTCCCCCTTCAGAATCTGAGTCCCACTTGGACTTTAACTTTACTGGCGAGACAGTCGGGTCTTTCTTAAGTTCCTCACTATAGTCAATTACAGGTAGTAATTTAGAAGAAGGATCTATACAAGGAGACCTTGAAGATGAGAAGCATGGCTGCTTCTCTGATAATTTACGAACTTTAGATTTCGGTTTGAAAAGAGTAGGATCAAGAACAGATTTTGAATGTCTTTTGAACCCTTGGATAGGGGGACTTTCGACTTGATCATAAGACATCTTTAGAGCATCCAGAGCTGTCGCATTATCAGTTTTCTCTTGAGATCCATGATCATCTAAATATTTTGAGTCTGGGCTGAATGATTTTGGTTTTACTGCACAAACAAAGTCTCCACATAATCGGTTACAGCAATATGGAATGGAAGGCTTTGTAATAGTATATTTCATAATGTGTTGGTATTTATGTGTTTTCTCTGGAACAACCAACTCTTTACTGTGTTTCAGTTTTAATTTCTTTGGTTTGTCTTCCATCATTTCAAAATCTTCTACTGAACGATACTTGTGTTTTTTAGATTTTGATTTAGCTTCTATATTAGAACTATTTTCATTGCTATTTATTTTAGATTCATATGCAACAATCTTTTTATGAGAAGTGGATTCTTCTTCAACTTTTGACAATTTAGAGCTAGCACCTCTTTCAACGAAAGGAGAATCTATACATACAACAGAAGATTCCTGTACATTTATCTTTTGTTTTGCAGGCGAAGCAAATGATGAACTTGGAAGCTCATTCACGTTTTGTTCATTATTTTGTTCTTCAGACGGTTCTAATGAAACAGATGTTTGAGAGTTATCTTTCATTTCATGGGACTTCTCTACTGTTTCTTCAACAAAATTAGAAGACTGTAATTTCTTCTTATTCTTTTTCTTATCAACTTTAGGAGAAAGAGTTATTTTTTCAGTTACTGTTGTGTCTGGTAAGATTGCAACAGCAGTATTCTCCTGAGTTCCCTTTTTTTTTCTCTTTTGAATTTTTCGTTTTTTCTTTTGATTTTTGATTTTTTTATCTTCTTCGCTGCTGCTGCTGCTACTACTACTACTACTACTTGACGTGCTACCAGAATCACTGCTTTCACTTTCAGAACTATTCGTACTGTCACCATTGCTATTAGAATCACTGCTACTGGAACTACTAGAAGAGCTCTTCTTATGATGTTTTTTCTTTTTTAACCCCATTGCTTTAAACATTACTTTAAAAGCTTCAGAAAATTTCCTTGATTTATCACTTGCATCAACACCAGCTTCCCGCAATGCCTTTTTGAAAGATTTATGTTTCAACATTAATGTAAATAACTTGTCTTCCTTCTTCTTTTTAGAACTGGATGCAACTAACGACTTTTGTTTACTTTTTTTATCATTTCCAGACTTTTTATTCTTTTTGTTTTTTGATTTTGGAGGTGGAATACTAATTGATTCCTCTTTTACTTTATCTTGCTCCACATCTGAGCATTTCAGATTCTCAGAAGTAGCACTTTCTTTCGAATGCACATTGCTATTCTCAATCCTAGAGAGATTGATTGGGGATTTATTCATCACTTTAGCAACATGTGCTTCAGGTTCAGTTGTAAGTTCACTTACATATGAAGTTTCAATAGAACTTTTTGAACTTGACTTCTTAATTTTATCAACAGTTTTCTGTTTAGTTTCCTTTGATGAAAGTGTTGTATCATTTGATGAATCCTTGGAAAAGAGATCATCTAGTTTGATGGTAGGAGAATCACTTACAGAGATTTGACTAGTTGAGTGTTTAGGAGACAGTGACTGTTTTGGCTGTAAAACCTCTCCATCTAAATCTGCGATTCTATCAGATGCATCACAAACAGATATGGATCTTTGCTGAGAAGAGCTATCATGAAGCTCAACAAATGTAGTTGAAAATGCTTCATACCGAAAATCAGAAGGCTGGCTATTATTCTTTTCAGGAGTGACTGAATCAGATTTTTTTTCAACACTTTCAAGAGATTGTACCTTTTCCTCTTTTTTCTCATCAATTTCTTCATCTTTTCCACGTGTTTCCAGAAACACTTTTTGTTTCACTTTTTCAGTATTTTCTTCTACATGAGTTATTTCAGGTGATACTTTACTATCTTGACTTTTATCTCGCCTCTTACTTCTTGAAGACTCTTCCATTCTCCTGAACCTTTCTCTACCAGGTGATTGCCTCCAGTCAGATCTTCGATTTCTATCTCTTTCATACGATCTCCTATCCCAAGACCTTCTATCTCTGTATCTATCCCTGCTTCTTGATCTTCTCCTGTCATAATATTCCCACCTTCTTCCTCTGTCTCGATGATCATGAGACCTTCTACTTTCAGATATCCTACTTCTTTCATCATAAGATCGACTGGAACTGGAACTTTCTGATTTTCTATATTTAGAACTTTTCAGACTATGACTTGAACTGTCTTCCTTCTTTTCAGTACTAACATCAGGATTCTCTTTCTCTGAGCCCTCAATTACATCAGTTTTCACAAAAGTTAAAAAACCAAAATTTGGTTTTTTGGAAAATGCTTCAGGAGGTTGGCTGGGATATACTTCTGTCTTTGACACAGAACTACTACTGGCTTCTTCTTTAGCAACTACATCCTTTTCATTGCTATCTTCTTCTATTTTGGCATCCTTACTATCTTTACCATCTTCATCTTCTTCCTCTTTGAAAGCAGATACAACATCAGCACTCATTTTCTGATTGGCTTTTCGGGACAAGCTGAAGGACAAAGCAGATCCTGACTTTCCCCCACTTGCCTCAGAAATACCCGAATCTGACAATTTAGACTGAGAGAATGCCATCAACCTCTTGCGAGCAAGAGCCTTTCCCAAAAGGACAATTGACTTTGGTACCAGGCTGGGTTCAACTTTTGGTAGCATCAGGTCAGAGACTATATCTTCAGATGTATCTGTGTCTTCTTTAATTTCTATTTTCTCTACTGATGCAGGAGGCAACTCCACTTCTTTCAGCTCAAAACATAGTGGCTCTGATTCCGCAGAAGGTGACTTAGATCCTTTAGCCGAAGTATCAGGCAGAGGAGGCAAATCAATGTCATCAGGAGAGAAGAATCTAGTTTGTGGAAAGAAATCCTCAGAAGAATCTATATTTGATTCAGGCTTGCTGCCACTAGACTCTAACTTTTCAGGGTCAGAATTGGAAAAGTCCATTTTTTCTTGAATAAAAATTGTCTCTTTTGCTTCATTTATTGCAGATTCTTCTTTTTCTGAGTCCAAGTTTTCTTCAAAAACTTGACTAAGAGAGTTATCTTGAACATCACTGTGGTCATCCTCCAGAGAGATAGTATCATCTAATGAATCTAGAAAAGGTTCAGTCACTAATTCCTTTGTTAAAGTTTCTTTCTCATCTTCATGAGAGTAATCGAGATCAACTTCAATTTTGCTTGTGCTGTCATCATTCGACAATGATACTGAATCAGAAACATGTTCTACAATATCTTTTTCTTCATTTGGATGATCATCTGAGGGATGGGTGGGTGAATAGGAACTGCTGCCATCAGTTTTGAAAAGATCATTCTCTGTTGCATCATCCCCAACAGTCTTAAAGCCACCTCCAGGTATAAACTTTTCACCAGTACCCATTTCAATAGGACCTCTGTGAAACAAAAAAACACATTAAAGTAATACAAAAATTAAAACAGCTGTATAAACTTAAAATATTCAAAGAACAATGATTAACATACTGACAGTTTAATACACACATATATATATGACATGTTTCGAGTCAGAATCAGACTTAATTTTTAAGAAGAGGGTCTTTATTCGATGAAATTTGTACAAGCTCTGTCGTTGAGCGGAGAGAGAAAAAGGACGCCACGGGATGTTTTAAGTGGATTCACCGGTAAGTATCGCGGCTTTTATGATTGTACTTGAAAGTTAATGCTGACATATATATATATATATAGATGTGATCATCTATTAAAATATCAAATAAAAAATAACACATATATAAATACTTATACTTGAAAAATGCCTAATCTGTTTAATACACATTTCTCAATTTTAACAATGAATTGCATACAAACTAGACTTCTTTAAATGACCTTCTCTGAAATAGTTGCCAAAATTACACCAATATTTTCTTTTTATATATAATTTTTTCCTCAATACAATCAGATTGGTTTTTTAAAATAAAATTCTGACATGTTTAAAGTAAAATTGTATATGCATGAAAACTATTAAACACAAATTCTACTTCTTCATGAGATAAATATTTTTATTTTCCTAAAACTTCTTTGGGAAGCCCAAACAAATGATAGTTAATCTGAAAATGTTGAGACAAAAATATAGTGAATATTCTGTAATCCAGAAAAGTTTTTTTAATATTTTTCTTGAGTTACATTATCCAACACTACTACTGTGAATCCAAAAAAAAAAAAAAAAAAGCAGCAAGAGACTTTTCAGAAGATAATAAAATTTGTGTTTTTCTAATGAAATCATTATACTTATTGTACACCATATTAAACTGGACTACATTGTTTCAGGGTTGTAATGATGACCTCAACTTTCATTAGAAGCTAAAATTTGAGTCAAAAAGGCATCTACTTCAATGTGATTCATATGCCTTTGAAATTTCTGTTCCTGCCACTTTATGATTTATATTTGAAACACACAAGTGCACCCCCCAAAAAAACACACACACACCATCATTTTGTGAAATTGCAACTTACTTTACTTGTTTGTATAATTTACTCTTTTTCCACTGTATTTTGCTAACTGTTATATAATATTGTTAATGCTTAACTTGTCATTAACCATAAGGACATAAATTTGTTCAATTTATACTCCAGTTAAAATATTCCAATTGATGTGTGTGTGTGTGATTATCAGTTAAATTTTCAATTCCTTCAAGGCTATTTTTAAACACTTTTGTGCTATTTGTATACTTAAAATCTGAATAAGGCATCATTATTAAACAAGACATTTAATATATACCAAATTTCAATAAATTTGACATTTTCATTAGTTAAAAATTTAATTATGTATTGTGTGTTAGACACTAAGTGTTTATTCATTGGAGATAACAACTTGAAGCAATAAGGAATGATACTATACAAAATGATTTTATAAATATTCATGATAACTATGACAGAATATATGAAACTCCTCTACATCTTTGCATTCAATGTTGTATTTAAGTATAGTGGTAAGAGTACAGAATACTAAAATCAAGCACAAGCAAAGTGGCACATTTTAAAACATTATTTTGAGCCTGCATTATGAGTTATATTCTTATTGGATCAGTATCGGTAGGTTTTTTTTAAAAAATTTTATTACAGTTATGCTTCTTATCCCTCTGCACATATACAGGTGAGAAAGGAATAAGTTCATGTGCAATCAAATTTTTAAAAAATAGTGAATAAGTTAAAAAATGCTGGTCATACATTAGCAGATTTATATCAAGGCTTCCAGTTTATATAAGATATTTATTTAACTACAGAATTTTAGTGCATTGCTCAGTCAATTTTTTAATGGAGTAACACAAAGCTTAGCTTTGACACAATTTTAAAATTTAATCCTGAATGAAAACAGAATGAAGCAATGCAAAGTAGATTTGGGGACTCTAGTATTAATGTGAATCAGGAAATAAAATTAAACCAAATAATGTTTAAAATACAAATAATATGATAGGTTCTGTCACCATTGCAGCCAAATAAACTACTTGATAGTGAACTGTATATTAAAAAAGAATTTAAGAGGGAAGAATACAAGAGTTAGTATTGCTTAAAGTAGTCTTCAAGATTTATTTATAACTGAACCAAATTATATCAATAAACAAACTGTTTAGTTACTTGGATTACAGATACAGCAGCTTGAATTTGTACTAACTTCGATTTGTTTATGAAATATAAAAAGGTAAACAGTGATGTAGAAAGTCAAGTCAAAGGTATTCAACCAATTATTTTTGAAATTAAAAGATACAGAAGTATTAAACTTACAGCACAGAACAGTGATTCCCAAAGTGGTCTACGCCGAACTGTAAGGGGTTCATGTAAGCGAAAAAATAATTTGGGGGTCTAACGATAGTAGCTTTCATTAAACCAGATCATAACTTTTAATTTTAAAAGAAAATTTAAACAGATGAAAAACAGATTTTACCTATTTAATATATTTATTTACTAAATTTAATGAGGTTAATTTGTTAGTTACAAGGGGACAGCATAAAAATGCTATTAAAATAAAGATCATTATTTCAGCGTTTCTTGCTAGAATTAAGCTAAAGGAGTATAATATTAGACATTGCGAATTTTTTTTTAGTTTCTCAATTGGCCACAAACAATGTGCCAATTGAGGCGTGAGGAACATAAATTAAATGACGTTTTAATTCATTTTCAATATGTAAAGTATTATTTTGTTTCTAAATAGAAAAAGTAGGAGGTCATTTTATTGGAAAGAGGGGAAAAACGAAATTACAAATTAACATGGAGAGCTGAACAACTAAGATAAAAAAAGTAATGGGCATTAATTACATAAAATCAGTTATTAAAGAATACTTGGCGAAGCCTAAAACATAGCAGATGAATCTAACACAAAAACCTTGAACTACAACATTGCTGATGTTGCCATGTAAATAATGTGATTCCATTTTATAACTACTAGTAAATATTCAAGTCTTACTAAATTTCCAAATTCAAAACCAGCTGAAAGCATTTACAATCTTTGAAATTAGAAAAGATAAGATGAATTTTGTTTAAATCAATAAGCAACATTGGATTATCATGAGTCCTCTAAATTACTACATATGAATATAGCAGGGCCACTACCAGTATTATCAAAAGAAGAAAATTTATATATTTTAACAATAAACTAATAATTATTCTCAACGTGTTACAGTTCTTGCAATGAAATGAAAATCAAACGAGTTTAGCTATTTTCAAAAATATGCACAGTGATATTTGAATACTAAAATCATAAATATCAGGCCTAACAATGATTTAGAATTAATTCATAATAAACTTAGCAAGTTTCTAGATGAGGAGGGAATAAAAGCAGAAAAAACAATCCTCTTTAGAACATACAGAATAGTGCTAGAGAACGATTTAATTTCAAAGCTTTTAAAATGTAGCTAAAACTATAAATGGCTGTGGTCTCTACAAGTGCTTTTGGGGAGAGGTTCTTCATGTGTTTTGCATGTTTAGAATAGAGTATGCCATAAACCAAATATAACTTCTTATGAACTGTATACAGGTAGAAAACTACTAGTATTGTTAAAAAACTCAAAAAAATTTCAATATAAAATATAATAGACTCAAACTGTAAAACTTGACAACTTTATTCCTCAAAACAAACCATAAAATTAAAACGTTGTTCTTTTTTTTAAAAAAAAAATACATATAAACATCCAATCGTGTGACTCGCTCGACTGCCGTCACGTTTCATGCTTATTAACACGTGCATAAATAAAATAAAATTGATAAACTTTTCAGTACATCGTTTTTAACATCATTCCACCTTTTGATTATGGAGCATAATCAAAACTAGTTTGAGCTTGTAAATACAATCTACACAAGTTAAGTCTCTCTAGAACCTTCAGTCCTTTTCCAAACTTACTAAATTTTAGTGTGTGTTCGAGGATGGCGGTGTCATTGAACTGATCGGATTCCTCAGAATGATCCATTGACTTTATGCTCTTCAAATATTGAGGACCATCTGAGGTTGCAATCTCCAATGGGTATATCCGCTGTACAGGGCGAAGCAGCTCATTAGTCAATGTCTGCACTCTGACAAGACGAACTTCTCCGTCTCTCCCAAGAATCAGCTGTGAAATGTGTCCCAATGGCCAGTCAATGCGTTTTTTGTTATCAACTCCCACCAAAACAATGTCCCCAATTGAGACTTTAATTCTTGGTTGTCTTTTCTGTACTCGTTGCGTAAGGGTGCCTAAATACTCTGATGTAAACCTCTCCCTTAGATCTTTAATTAAGCTTTTGTCTGTATTTTATTCTTCTTGTAAGGGATTTACTATCACAGCATCAATATCTTGTAATTTGTATTCTTGAATGTCTTGCAGGAACATCAACGGTGATATTGGTTTTATAGCTTCACTTTCAGTAACGTAAGTAAGTGGTCTTGCATTTATGACACTTTCACAATCCGCTAGGACAGTTAACATTTCTTCATAACTCAAGCTAGCTCTTCCTAGCACTCTTCTTAGCAGATTTTTCAAAATTCTTATGAGGCGCTCCCACCAACCACCCCACCATGCAGCAGTTGGAGGGTTGAACTTCCATTCGATAGCATTTACAGCTCCTTGTCTTTCAACCTGCTTCCAATCCAATAGCCTTAGAGCATTGGCTGCTCCTCCGAAATTTGTACAGTTATAACAATAGACAGTGGAGCATCTTCCTCTACGTGAAACAGATCTTCAAAACACCATTAAGAATGCTTCAGTGGTAGTGGCAGTGACAAGTTCAAAATGTACTGCTCGATATACGGCGTAAGTAAATATTAACACCCAGCTCTTTTTATTTTCTTTGAGAAAGAGTGGACCAGACATAACAATCCCAGAAATTTGAAAAATTGCTGCATCTTTTACTCGGTCTTCTGGAAGTGGAGGGGCAATCGTTTCCAAATTTCTAGAGACAAGTAACTCTTACAAGTAATGCAACTTGTCAAGACTCGTTTCACAGTTCTTCTTCCATGTAAAAAATCCAATACTTTTCTCTTAAAATATTCAAAAGTACTGCACCCCTGCATGATAATTTTCTCATGTGTGTAGACTATTAATCTTTTAATCACTTCGTGGTTTGGAGGTAGTATAGCAGGTTTCAAAATGTATCATTATCTTTCCTGTTGGTAATTTTGGTCTTTAATCAGAGGATGCCTTTCTCATATCTGAATGCTTGGAGAGCTTTAAGTCGATCATCACTCTCAGATGAAAAACACTCATTTTGAATCAAGCTTATTAGCTTCTCTTCAGCTTCCTGGAATTCTGATGCAACCAATTCTCTGTATCTTTTTTCCTTTGGTCTCACACAATTGTGTTTAAATCGGAGAATCCATGCTATAAGTCTAGCAATGCTTTCATATTTGTAAAACTTGTTGAAGTACCAGTTATTATTTTTGCAGATTTCATTATTTGTTAATGTGTATGAGGGGATTTCGACTTCTCCTTTTCAATTTCATCTTCATCGTAACTGTATCTGTAAGATGTTTGAACTCAAATGGATCTTTCATCCATTTAGGACCTTCCCACCATCTTGAAGATAGGAATTGCTTTGCTTTACAACCTTGCGATGGTAAATCTGCAGAATTCTTTTCACCAGGCACATGTCTCCAGGACGTGGGATCACTTAGCTTTCGGATCTCGTTTACTCGATTGTGTACATATAACGACTAGTTATCGTCTCTCTGTATCCATGCCAACACAGTAGTTAAACCACTCCAATAATATCTCTTGATATTCTCCCATTGTAGAGCTTTAATGACAGAATTCGTCAATCGGGTTCCAAAAACAGCAGCTAAAAGCTCCTTTCTTGGAATCGTGGCTCCTCTCAACGAAGAAACTAGCTTTAGAAGTCAGAAAAAACACTTTGGTTTGATACTCTTTTTCAATTCTCAGAAATACCACAGCTGCATACGCATCTTGACTACCATCAACAAAAGTATGTATGGTACAATTACTGAGATTTTCTTTAGTTACTTGTACATATCTAGGCACTTCAAGATCTTTTAAGGATGTTAGCTAATGAAACAATAATAAAAACTCTTTTCGTAACTTGCATTTTATGTCTTCATCCCATCTTATCCCTTTTTCCACGCTTCCTGTAGTGTTAATTTCGAACAGAGCATCACTGGAGAGATGAAACCAAATGGATCAAACATTTTGTGAGTAGTAACACTGCTTGGTTTCAGCACAGGTCGATGAGGCAGATAATTCTCATAACTATATATTTCAGTTAGTGGAACTTCTATGATACCTTCTTTGAGCCAACTTGCAAAAATTTCTTCGCGCATTTCAGATACAAATTATTATTCTTAAGTTTCGAGGTAATGTATTCCAGTCGTCTTTGAGCTAAGTGTAAATTATCGGGTAACAGTGATTTGTCATCAGCCCAAGGTAAACAAACTTCATACCGCCCATCACAATTAATTTTCAGTCTCTAAAAAATGTTCTTTTGTTTGAAGGTCAATTTCTTGCTTGAACTTCTTTTCAATAGGATCATAGATTCAATCAAGTCTAATCGCCATAAATTAGATCTATCAAATTCATTTACAAACATGGCCGTTACAGTCCTCGCCAAAACTGAGCTTTCTTTTGGGGTTTCTTCTTCGGGTACTTTCTCATTAATGTCCATCCTAAATGGGTTTCAAACTGCTACAAGTCCAGATTTCAGCATTCTTCTTTTTCCAGTTAACATTTTCCCCATAATATTGGCTCCAATAAGTATATCAATTGATTCGCTGCTATCATTTACGTCAGGTAGAATAATATTATCTTCTTTCAGTTCTCTTATCCAAGATCCATTACAGACAGAACATCTTAAATTTTGTCTTGATCCAATGCATCGAAATTACAAGCTAAGTTTTCATCCAAATCCCTTAACCATATTTTGTAGCAGTCATGTGTAATCTGTTTGCTGGAAATACTACCAAAAAGCAAATATACTAGCTTTTCTTGTTGAAGAGAAGGATATTCCATTTCTCGTGCAACATTTTTTAAAATGTAAGATCTATGTGATGCGGAATCCAAAAGTAATCTTACGCTTTTCTTTTTATCTCCAGAAACCAGCACGGCCTTTTAAAGTCTGTAGAAATACTCTGTTATTACGTTTATTTAAATTAGACATGCTGACGTTATTTTCAACTTGCGATTTTTCTTCATTTTTCTCAGAAGTCTTTTTTGTATCCAGCTTGTCACATATCAATATCGCATGCTTTTTAGAACAAATAAAACATTTTAAAGCAGCTCAGCAATTTTTAAATGTGTGCCTGATACCCAGGCATGCAAAACAGCAGAGTTTTTTTTTTTTTTTTTAACAATTTTCTGCCTTTCCTCAAAACTCATTTTTTGAGCCAAAAAAATTCAGAACTCTTATGTTTACGTTCACAAAATATACACCTGAATACAGCTACAGTTGATGCTGCCGTCAACAAATTGGCAGCAGTAGGAATGCTGTTATAAAATGTAGGATTTTTCTGACATTGCTTCTTTTTGTAACTTTGAGTACACTTAGATTCGTTTAATCCAAAACCCAACATCGCCAAGTTTATTCGCTCTTCGCCTTCAACTTCTGCTTTTATGAATTGCATTAGATTGCTCAACCTCTCCTTGGCATCAACAGAAGCAGAATATGTAGAATGACGATTCCAAGCTTTCAAAAAATCTTCGCTAAAGCAGGATTCTACCATTGGGTATAATATAGAAGAACATTTATCAGTCGTGACTCCTTAAGTTTCTAAAACTCTCATATGTGATTCCAGTTTATCATATAAAGATGTCATGAGAAACTTCACATTTTTATGCAAAGAAATTACTAATTTCAGAAGTTCCCGGACTTAACACTTTTACTAATAAATCATTTCTACCGAAGCGAGGCTTTCCACTGCTTTGGCATAATTGGTGCTCATTGGCGGAAAACTTTCCACAATCTCCCTAGCATGAGATGCAAAAACAGTGGCTTGAATTAAATATTGAAACTTGTTTTCTGGTGCTATGAATGTGCTCGAACTGACTCCAAAATGGCAACCAGTCTTTAATATTTCCAGAAAATTTTCGAAACTCTAATTTTGGGAGATGAAATTTTCTCTTAGCGTTATTTTCAGAGTGGTAAATTTTCACTTACTTCAACTATATTAGATTGAGCCTGGATTCTCGCCAACTCTAGTTAACATACTGTTTCTGGCTTTCCTTTTCTTCCATTTCATACTGTTTCTGGCTTTCCTTTTCTTCCATTTCATACTGTCTCTGGCTTTCCTTTTCTTTGCGGTCAATCTCTTCTTTTCGGACTTCCTCTCTGTTTCCAATCTTGAACAGCCGTAATTAAAACAGACATGATGAAGTTTGAATCCTTTTTGTACTCATCGCTATTAAGAATTAAATTCTTTAAGTCTGAAATTGTTACTTTTGCTGGTATTACTTCACCAATTTCTTCTGCAACCAGTAACAAATCCTCTTTCTTAAAACCTTTAACATTAGCAAACTTTATAACATAATAAAATATCCTGTCGCTGGACACCAAAAAATGTTAAAAAACTCAAAAGAACTTGAAGTGTAAAACTTGAAAACTTAATTCCTCAAAACAAATCATAAAATTAAAACATTGTTCTTTTTTTTAAAAAAATACATATAAACATCCAATCGCGTGATTCGCTCGACTGCCGTCACCATTTCATGCTTATTAGCATGTGCATAAATAAAATATCAATAAACTTTTCAGTACATCGTTTTTAACAAACATCTCATTTAAAAACACTTGGTTGCTTAGCCTATGTAGGAATACCTAAACAAGAGTAAAAAACTAGATATGCGAGCAAAACTTATTTTTGCTAGTTGTATAATGAAATTAAATTTAAAAATAGAACTAAATTTTTAAAAATTAAGATATTTGAAATATGCTTATACAGGTGGTGTCAAAATAATGGAAACACCTTAGATTCATAAAGAATCCTTTATTAGTATGATTTAGGACTGCCTTTCACGGGTAATACAGCTTGGATTCACCAAGGAATTGATTCATACAAGTAATGAATAGTGTTTAGAGGAATACTGAACTATTCTTCACGGAGATAATGTCAAACCTGATGCCGGAACAGAATATCGATTCTGTGTTGAACACTAAAAATAAACCCTAATGGTTCAATTATATTGAGGTTGGGTGACTATGTGGGTCAAGGCAGATGTTTTTCTTCATGTTCATCAAACCATGATTGGACAAGTTCCACACTGCATGGATAGGTGCTTTATCATCCTGAAAAATTCCATCTCCTGCAGAAAACAAAATTTGCCTCATAGGAAGGGACCAGGTCAGCTAAACTTTTCCCTTATTTCTCCCCAATGATCCTTCCTTTCAGGGTTATGATTAGTTAAGCAGAAAACCACGACATGGCTGCCCATATCATAACAGATCTACCTACATGCTTGACAGCTGGAAGGAGACAATCACAATCATACGTTTATACAGGTGTCCTCCAAACATGCACCCATCCTGTTCTTGGGGAAAGTGTGAAAGATGATTCGTCTGACCATATTACTTTCTTCCACTTACCAATCAATGAGGTTTTGTGAGTAAGACACCACTGTAGATGGCATTTGGCATTAACATGCGAGACAAGTGGCTTGGGAATTGCTGCTCTGCTGCAAATGTTCTGTTTATGAACTAATTGTAATCATTGACACTGGATAATCAAAATGCTGATTGAACTCTGCTATCACTTTTGCTGCAGTTCTTCACTTTTTAAACATTATAATCTGCTTCAATACCTATTGGTCTCATTCAATGAGCTTCTCTTTCAATCCCCTATTTTGCTTTGCTGAGCTTGTTTTGTCGCACTGGCATGACTTCAGCCACCATACCTCTAAAAATGCCCAAAAGTTGGGATGTTTTGGTCATACTTGCTCAAGCTAGACAGGCTACCCAACTTAGCCTCTTTGAACATCTGAGAGGTCCAATATTTTACACTTTTGAAAAAAATACAAGACTTAAAGAACTTTAATAAAGTACCAGATACTATCAGAATAAACATATTTCAATTTATAAAAAAATGGTAGCTACTATTATATTTTAATTCTTATGAAGCATATGAAAAAATGTTACTTTTATTCACAGGTGTTTCCATTATTTTGATTACCACCAGTATTTTTAAAGAAAATGCAGTCATTTTAATATATGCTGATGATGTTGCTATCTTTGGTAAAAACCAAGGCATAGTCAATGCGGTAGAGTGAATCTGATCTTAAAATACTTGAAAAAACTGATAAATTACTGGAAGTTGAATTTATATATAAAAATGGAATACTATATATCCATTAAAGAAACTATATAAAATTTAATAAACACATGCCAAGTATAAACCCAATTTCATGTCTATCAATGGCTAAAAGAATTGTATTAACAAAACTAGATTGTCCAGTCACCCCAATTGAGATAGACAACATGTCAAAATAACCATACAGACATCTATCTAGATCCTTATTTTACATTTTGAATACAACCAGATCAAATACAAATTATTCAGGGTACATACTCTCTTAATTACAGCCATTGGAATTCCTTGTTGAAGTTAATAATGGATATATCAAAAGTACCAAAGATTACAAGCTAAATTTGAGCAACTCAAGATAACTTAACCTGATATGTTTTTCTGATTCTGACTTAGCAACCAACTCAGACAACTGAATATTACTGGAGAAACCCTTCTATGCCAAGACTCCAGTTCTATGAAAGTCGTTTAAACAATAATATGTCATTTTGTCAACAATGGAAAATGGGCATGTCACACTCACCAAGTCACCTAAAGAAATAATATGAATGTTCTTAATATAACTCTTAGTGCACTTAAGTACTGTGACATCAAAGCTACAATAAATTTTTCTAAATCTCAAGTGGAAAACAGCCATACTTATATCACATAGATACTCATGTCTTTACATAGTATGAAAATAGTTTTTGAAGTGTCACCCATCTGGTACAGTGGTTAGCAATGCTGACTACTGTGTTGCAGGGCCTAGGTTTGAATCCCAGAGAAAGCATGGATGTTTTTAAACATATAGTGCCTTTGCGGCATGGGGGTACTCTAAATAGCCATTGAGTCACAAGTCCTCTCATGAGGTTGGTAGAAGGAGAAGAGAGGTGGGGGGATATTCTCCCTCAAAATTGAGGTGGAACAGAGCTAAATCATACTGTCACCTGCAAGGTGCTCAAGCCTACTGCTAATGATAGGCGTACATCTAACCCCGTGCCATGATGAATTTTGTGAGCTTGGATCTGACGTAATCAATACTAGGTGGGATAAAAACAACAGTTTTTGAAGTAAAAATATGTGTGTGTACATTTTTCAGATAGCACGTAACCTAAAGGTATGGTTAACAAATAATAATAAAAAGTAGAATCTTATTATATCAATGCAATAAAAGCTTATAAATAGATACAAATGAATTTTTTTACAAAACAATGATCAAAATCTTAACATTTTATAATAAAAAGTCAGGAATAATGGCAATAAACAATTGAATAAAGAATTCAACCTATGATGCATAAGAAAATTCTATTCTTGTAGATTTCTTAAAGAAAAGTACATACAATCAAAGATTTTTTAGAAATGTGTGAAAATAATGGAATGTTTTAACTCTGAATCACGTAATTAGAAATATTAAAAAAATATTAAAAGCTGTACATTTTTTAAAAAATATAATTTAACAAAAAATTAAAAGATTTATGTACCTCATTTCAGCTGCTTGAGCTCTCATCTCAGCCAGTTCATTCAATCTCTTAGCTTCTCGTTCCTTCTTTTTATCCTCTTTTCTCCACTTAGATACAACATTTCGACCAAATTCACGTTGCCTCAGCTCCTTAAGACGCTATTGAGCAAAAAAAAATTTTTAAAAATCACCATTAATGTTTGATTAATAACATTAATACAAAAGATATTGATATCTTTGATGCTTTAAAACATATATTATGAATTAATTAACTCTAAAATTTCTATTCTCTATTAAAAAAAAGTCCAGCCTTGGAAATAAAAGAAATTATAAATCTCACTTTATTTCGGTTATCAATAAAATAGCAGAATTCTACTGGAGTAGAGCCTTCAGCCCTGCTTGGCACAGTATTATTATCAGTGCTCTATATGTTTTTCTGCTTATTAATGTCAAAAATAATAATAACTCGAACAAAAAATACATATATATATATTACCCTATTGAGTAAATACAATTATTTTTTACCCCTTCTCAAAGTTTATGATTGAATAAAAAAATTAATTTTTTATTAAAAAACTCTTATCAAACATGTTCCCTACTCCAATTTATGCAAGTTTTTTCATAATTGGAATGACACACTTCTTCAAAATTTTTTTTTTTAAATTCTTAGTAAGATTCAATACTTTTCTTAATCTTTCTAGAAATATCTACCACCTCCCACAAGAATTCATAACAGGCATGAAATTTTAAAAGAATTTTCAACTCTTAATATCCTGGTTGTGACCATGTTTCCCCAATCATTTATATACACATTAATTTAAATTAGCGATTTATATATTTTACTTTAAAATTCCTTTTTTTAAGTCTAACAGAATTTTACTGAACTTAAATGGATGTATCTGTAAAAAGAGAAACATAACTAATCAGCTTCTGGTAAAGTAATGAATTCATTCCACTGTTTTTCAGTAAATCATTTTTTAAGAATAAAGAAGTCTCTCATTTGTGATTTGATTAAAATGAAGTGAAATCTTCATTATTTATATTTACGATATAAGAAAAACATTCAAAATGAAAACATTTTAATCAGATAGAAATGTTTCAACATTTGGTTCTTTCAACTGTTTCTTTCAGTAGTTCAAAAAGTAGGGGAATAGTTGATAAACGGAAAAAATTTTTATGGAAAAATGTAAATGTATTAAAAAAACTAATATATGAATTATTTTATAACAACAATTCCCTTCTTGGGATTTGAAATTAGAAAATTTATTAGAAATGTTCATTTTCCAAATAATCGTGACATACTGTTTTCTTAAAAAATGGCACTAAAATAAAAATCTAGTTTATAGAAAGTGGCAAAAAAAGGGGGGGAAGTAAAGTGGACGAAGTTATATTTCCCCACATGCACCACAGAAACGCTTGAATTCTGTGGTAGGTTTACCACAATTAATTATTACTGGAATTTGGCAGTTTCGGCAAATTTTTTTGTTCCATTTTTTCGCCTACCCCCCCCCCTCCCCGGAAACGAAAATGTATCTTTTTTTTAAAAAAAAAAAATAGTTTTATGTATGAAACAAAATAGAAAAACAGAAATTTACGAAATTCCATAACTATTTTAAAAAATATTTACTTTTTCTGTTTCAGCTTAAAAGTAGTAAGAGCTGTCAGGAAATTTCGTTTTTGGCTAGAAAACCAGTTATTGACATCAATTACATCCTTTGCTTTGCTTAAACATAGTTTGCGAATGTTTATTTAAAGTTTTAATTCGTTGGTTTTTTAGATTTTTCTTTGAACACTAAATTTTTAAGTTGAAATTTTCAAATTTCACAAATTGATAACAAACCATGGTAATTTTTAAACCAAAAATGTAAAAAAAATATTGCATACATGGATTTTTAAAAAAAAAGTCTATTAGACAAAAAACACAAAAGCTTTTCTAAAATCCATAATTTTTCAGGAATTTTTTAAATCTTTGGATAAAACATAGATAATAACGTTTGACACACACACACAAAAAAGTTTTGTGCATTTTATTTTAAAATGACGAAGTTATTAAATGTTTAATTAGAATTTTGAATATTTTTTGAAAAATGATGGGAAAAAAAGTTTTTGTTATTTCATTTGAAATCCCTGATTCTAAAAAAGCAAAATGTGAATTTTTTTAGAACCAAGTGTTGATTCATTGCAACAATAAAAATCTATACAGAACAATTGAAATATTATTTTCATAAAAATGCATCAATAGTGACTGATTTTAGGAAAAATTGTAAAAAATGCAAAATATCCTTATTTTGTATTAAAAAAATATATACACTGTATCATGGCAAAATAAATGATCTTCCCAATTCTGTAATTATTTTTTATTTGATTCTCATAAGAAATGAAGGATCGTAATTTTAAAAACAATGAAAAAGAAGGAACTTTTACTCAATTCCTTCGAACAGCAACTTGGCGCAATAAACCGCATACAGAGGTAATCAATTAAACATTTTAAGGCTTTTAATTAGCATCTTTTTAACTAATTGCAATATCAAAATTTAAATGGTCAAAATGGCTGTTTCGGATAATTTCCCATTTTTTGGTACTTTGGCATGTTTCTGCATTCAGCAGTTTGTGAGAAGATAGCCTCACATACATAGATACATTTGTTTAACTATGAATTTTGATAATGTAGATTTTTCATTTGAGTAACCCTTTTGTAAAAAAATTGTCAGATAAAAAAATTGCATATGATACATTCAAATATAGAAGCATATAAAAATTTTGAAGTATTTCAATTATTACCTGTTTATGAGCATGGTCATAAGAATTCATGTGATTATCAAACTCCTGATATTTGTAATATTGCTTCTCACACAATTCACAAAAGAAGTTAGCCTTTAAGACTGCAAGACCTTCTTGGACAGCCCTTTCCTTCTCTTGGACAGCCTAGAGAATAAAATTATTTTTAAGAATTATTACAAGAACAATTTACTTTTGTGACACCTTACAGGGTAGCACTTGAAGGAAAAGTGGTAATTTTTCTGTTTTATTCCCATATCTTATATAAGAAAACTTGTACTTGAAAATTCAAAATGTTTATTTATATTTAAATGCATTTATTAGCAAAAAATAAAAAAATTAACTACAGCATTTTTAATTAAGAAAATTTTTTCTAGTGTGTGTGTGTATCACAAAATTTTTTTTTTAATTTATGTTTTAAAATTCATCTGTGTTTTTGAACTACTTGTGGTTTTACATAATCTTGTGATCAAAGCTTATTAATATCTTAATTATCAAAAAATTATTTAGAGAAATTAAGAAATAAATTCTTAAAATTCAGTGATTTAAATATCTTTCAGATATAATTATAATTTAAGAAATAACAATGAAAATGGTTGAGATGTCTCAAATCCCTTTATATTATTCAAAATCTTAAAAATAAGCTCAAACTTGATATGTAAACATTATGGAATCTTACACTATTGAAAGTGAATACTGTAATATGAAACTTTTCATGAAATAATTAATAAAAAGATCTTTAAAAAATTAAAGAAACATGTATACATTGTTTTTAAAAACAGGTTAATGCAATGACAGCTGTGTAAAGACTAAAATAAGCAAGTCTGATCACAAATATAAATTTTTCTATTTTAAAGTGATTTTATTCTTATAATAAAGGCAAAAAGGGTGAAACATAAAATTACATACAGTAATAGTATACATTAGCTTAGTAATTAGTAGTTTTAACAAACTAATTCAGAAGATATCAAATGGTTAAAATAAAGTCAAAAAGATTTTATATTACTTAGAAAAAACTTTGGGGATAAAGATACTTTTTTTAAAAAAATGACACAATATATCATGGTATTTATATCAATATCATTTTGAGATAGCTCAAAAATTGAAGACAAACTCTCAATTATACATCTTCATAGAGCTAATTTCCTTGAATGTGGTATTAGATGTCAATAAATAATGTTTTGTTCAGTACAAAAACATTTGGATCTGAGAAAAAGTAGCATAAAGAAAGAGGGAAAAGCATGGCACAGAACTGAAGATATTACTAAAAGTCATGATATAAGAACAATGTCAAAAAGAAAATGTTTTCTTACAATAATTATACTCAAAGACCTAAGAAAATATTATGCAACACTTTTGATACATTGTTTTTAAAAACTTTTCAACATATGCTACGAAATGTGGATAGCATGTACACTGGTGTCCAAAATTAAGAGAATTATTAGATTTTGGCAATTATCTCTAGAACAACTGGACATATTTTAATGAAATCTGGTATGCAATTAGGGCTGATATAATGCAAAAAAATAAACATTCAACTGTTAAAATATATGTACATGTTTGTGCATAACACTCATTAAAGTTGGAAGGTTTCGGATACGGGTAGAGCAGGGAGTGGTATTTTTAGTAACACTCCTGGGAACGATGTTAAAATCAGCATCAGGAATCCTAACCACTGTTCAGTCTTTAGATCGGAACTCATTGCTATTAGTGCTGCTCTCGATCATGCTCTCAACTCTTATAAGGACAGTATCTGGATCCTGACAAGACAGCAGAAGCTCCATCCAATATTTGAAAAATTGGCCAAAAATTATGGACAGTACTGGTCTAGATATTTTATCCAAATTAGTTAGGCTTGGTCAGAGGAAACAAGTATGTCTCCAGTGGATTCCCTCACATGTGGGTGTGCCTGGGAACGAAGCTGCTGATGAGCTGGCTGGTAGGGGATGTGATCTCCCTAACCCCAGTTCCACTGTCTTAACCCATAAGGAAATTCATTCCTTCCAAAGAAATAAAATGAATTTGACTTGGCAAAACCCTCCTGCTCACCACTGGTATGCAGCTAAGAGTCCTGGCCTATCCATACTGTGCAGGAGTTCCAGGGCTCATCAGACGGCCTTGGCGCCCCTTAGAAGCGGTCACCTGCATAGTATGACTTTTGTGCAGGGGTTAAAGTCTTTATTTACCTGTCCCTGCTTTCTCCTGCTCATCTTCTGGACTGCTGGGGCATTTCCCTGCGACAGTTGTATGGAGAGCAAGGCCTGGTGTGTGACACTATTTCGCGGAAAGGTCAAATGGACTTGGTTATGCTTTCCTGCTCCAAGGGGATAGGAAACAACAAGTTGGAAGGTATGATACAGCAGTTGCAGAATATAACAAAAACAAGGTTAATAGGGGAGGCTTAATGTCCAAAAAATCGACCATTACAATATCAGAGGCTTAATGGACAGGGCAGACATCACATTGGATGGTCGCACACACCTCAATGCCTTTGCAAGAGGCACTGTGACTGGGATAAGGTCTAGGAGCTGTAAGTTTGCCTTTTCACAAGAGCAGATGCACTGGCTTTATTTTAATGGATAACACGAGGTACATAGAGTTCATCTGGCTGATGAATTTCTAGAAAGTGAGGATATTCACCAAATGGACTGGCCAGTTAGATCTCTAGACCTAATCCTTTTAGAGCATGCTTGGGAAGGGCATTGCAATTTGCCAACCCTCCAAGGCCTGAAAACAGAGTTGTTGAACGAGTAGGAATAATCACCACAAGAACTCATAAATTCTTTTATTTTCAATATAAAATCCTGGTGTGAGGTCTATTTACCTGAGAGAGGGAACCATATCCACTATTAACAATTTTTTTTGTTATATTCTGCAACTATCCTTAGATATCTTCCAACTTCGATGAGTGTTACGTACGATCATGCATGTGTATTTTAACTATTGAATGATTATTTTTTCCATTATATCAGCCCTATATACACACAAATTTTATTAAAATCTGTCTAATAGTTTTAGAGATAATCAACAAAATCTAAAAATTCTCTTAATTTTGAACATCAGTATATATGTGTATGTATTGTACAAGTTCTTAATTTTCAATAGCACACACACACATGCCTTTTAAAAAACACTGTGTAAATATATATAGCAAAGATATATCTATTAAATACCATGCATGTAGTGAACATATAGAAATGCATTAGTTCATAGATGTTTTAACTAAACCCATCTGGTGTGCAGAAGATAACAAAAAATTGACATTGATTGCAAACCTAGCTTGGGTTTTGAAATACAGATACTTTGTATAAGAAATTGTTAAGGCTTGAAATGAAAACAGTACGTGAAATTTAGAAAATGCAACTATAACCAATTCTTATACTTTTGTGATTGGTATTCACATTTTTAAAACAATACAATCTGTAAATGATTAGAACTAATGTAGAATTTCAAAAGTCAAAGTGATATAAACTTTTTTCTTTAGACTGACATGAACTCATTTTCTAAAAGTTTCTTCTACCTGATCAAACGGATAAAAAAAGAATATTAAGAATAATTTTTTTTTAAAAATGAGCCCACTCTGTAGATCATACTTTTAGGAGAAAGGTAGTTTGCTTATCCAGCATAACACTGCTCTACTGTTATTGTGAAAGCAGTTCTTAATTAAACATGTGATTGTAGAGGTGAGCCATACTATCTAATCATTCCATTTGTTCCACCCAATTTTTTCCTCTTTCCTAAGGAGAGTTACTTCAGGAAAATTGCAATCACCGAATTTTGGCATATATCTTCAAAGAATTATATGTTCCAAGAACTGGTACAGATGCGAACAAAAGTATACAGACGACAGATTATTATTATTTTGAAGACTTTTAGCCATAGTTTAAATTATATTACTCATTTTACTATTAGTTTCAGTTCTGAAATTTAATAGACGTGTCTTTTATGTACATATTATAATAGAACACACATTTTTTAAAAAAATATATAAACTTTTATTCATATTAGAATTTTAAAAATATGTTCTTAAAGATTTTTAAAAAGGATATTAATCATGATGATTTACTTTATATTTTTGTTGCAGTTCCTCAGAATCTTGTTTTTCTGTTTCTAAAACCCTTCTCTTTTCAGTTGTTTCTTCAGCATAATCCATCTACAAAAACATTCAAAGTAAATCTTTGCCATTTATAATTATTACTCACCATCAAAAAACAAAATCAGCAGAGCAATGAGAATCAACAAATGCATACATATAATAAACCATGGCTGTTTACAAAATAAAAACAATTTATATATGAATGTACATACTTAACAATAAAAAAATGTACTAAACAAATAGAATCGCAAAGTTATAATTAAATCATATATATATATGTACTCGCAGTATTATAAATAACTTATAAAAATTGCAATCCAAGTTCAAAAAAATTAATCAGTTATTTTTTTATTGTTTAGTACATTTGTGACACATTTCTACCTTATTTTCCTATATTTTCAGCAACTCATTCATAAAACTTTTAATAATACTGTGAATACTTTCAAAAGATATATTAAAAAGAATTAATCCTCTTTATACTGCATTTATTCAAATTTAAGCCACCAATGTTTCTAAGCCGCACTCCAAATTCTCAACATGTTTTTGTGAAAAAAATAAAAATAAGGTAAAATGGTTAAATTATATCTAATATTTATGAAATTAACAATTTTAAATGAGAACAAATGAGAAGGGAATAATTAATTTTTTTAATTTAATCAGTATTAAAAGTTTTTCAATACCCACATGTGCCTGTAATTGTTCTAACTGTCAGTATCATGTTCAATTTCCTCCCATCCAACGAATTTTTCTGCCTTCGATTCTAAGTCACACCTGATTTTCAGTAGTATTAACATTGAAAAAAAGTACTGCTTAGATTCGAATAAATACAGTATTTATTAAATATAGTTTGACCGATAAAAATTTAAAAGGATATTAAAATGTTATCTTGAATACCAATACAAAAATTTTAAAATAAATATAAATAAAAATGTGCACTCTTACAAAATTAATCTTTCCTAGAATATAAAAAATTAAAAGCATTTTCAATTAATATATCCAAAAAAATCTAATTAATTTTTTGAGAACCTTTACATTCATTGATACCAAATATTAAATAAATGTTACTTTCTCGATATTTTACGAAATATTGCAACTTATTTTAATTTTTTAAAATTAATTTTACTTCTAGCAAATTCATATTTAATTGGTTACATTAAATTTTCTTTAATTCAATATTCTCTATTTATTTTCTTCTCATAATTCTCCCAATAAGTGTTATGAAATGGCTGAACTTTAGGGTGGTAATACCTCAAGAAGGAAAGCAACAGTGGAGAATTCTTGTTTCTTGTAAAGTGAGAAATTTAGAGCTCAAGTGTAAGCTCCAATGCTTGTAGCACAAAAAATCACATTTCCCACAATGACAGAGCCAGTCTCATCCCCTACTAGATATTAGATTAACCATTTTAGGAAACAGTTTTCAACATACGAAATGAAAATAAAAGATAACAGCAATACCCTCAAATCTGTAAATAATAATAAAATTGTAAATTCAAAATATACAATATTTTAAAATTAAAGTTTGTAGCACAATGTAGACAAAAATAATTCATTATCAGATAGAAAAGACATCATTAGTTATAGTTAACACATTCAAAGCTATTAATTTAATCTATAATAAAATGCTCATTCTTCATAGTTATTCTACAACAGATTATTTTTAAGCATTATATACACATGTTGATTAAATTTCAGCTGGTGAAAACATACATTCCTTATGGAATATTTTACTAACTAAAAGATGTCAATTGCTCTGATATGATATTCAATGGAATATTTTATTGTTCAACAAAAAATACTTAATAAATATTACACGCTATCAGAATACTGACATTCTTTGATTAATTTTTCTCATTAAAACTTTTAAAAGCATTGCTATCTTCATATTTTTTAAAAAAGGCCCTTTTACATTTTTTGAAATAGTAAATAAAGTAGAATTCCCTGATCTCTCCTATTGTTGTTGTCGCGTGTTTTTATACTGGAATACATATGAAATAACGAGAGAATAGAAAGCATACCATACAAACAGAAGAATATAGACATTTTATTACAAATGATGATCCCAGCATATAACAGAAGGGGTGCGCTGCTTTCCATTCAAAACAAGAATCCATTACAGGCGAAAGTTCGACTTCCTTTCCCGAGGAAAATACAATCATGCCTTACTTGGGATTCAAACCTGAATCCACTCGGTTACAAGCCGAGGGTCATATCCACCATACTGGCTGGGTGGCGATCTCTTCTATAATGCTTTGGTATAAAACACAATCAAAGTATGGCAATTAAATAACAGGGCTGGTCTGAGAATTATGCTTTACTGAGAGCTTATTACAAACAGTTTTTAATCCCTTTCAACAAACATTCCTTGCCTATCTATATATGGTTACATACATACATATTTTCCATTAACGAAGAAGTGCTACAGATTTTTTTTAGTGATCCTCTTCAGCAAGAATACTAATTTTGATATGACTTCTTCAAAAGACTGGATATAAAACTCTGTATATCAACAGAGCATTTTCGGAAAAATACAGTAGTCCTTTCCGAAAGCAAAAGTTCTGAGGTACTTGAAAAAAACTAAAACATTTGAGGACATGAATTTAAAGACTTCCTCCAATATTACACAGAGCAATATTGCTGCATTCTGCACTGCTGATATTGCTGCATTCTTTCACAATAAGTTTATTCACTTAAATCAATGTCCCAGGACTATAAAATCTATATTATGTACTGACAGACACCCTGGGATTTATTTCTCCTTAAAAATAACAAAGGAAAATATCTCAGGTACCTGAAAAAACTGAGACATTTGTGATCACGAATTTAGATACTTTCTCCAATATTAGACAGAGCAATATCACTGCTGATATTGCTGCATTCATACGCAATAAGTTTATTTTGAAGGCAATAAATTGTAACTTTATGTATATCAAATTAGTTCTTAAAAACAATTATCATCCCTACTACAAGAAAATACATTTATAAACACCAAAATTGCCTTTAAACTCTTAACCACCAATTAAAAGTTATGCGATTCACTCCCCAGTGCAATGCCAGTTTAAGCTCATTTCTGGCCCTGAGTGCAAAAGATCTAACCACGAAGATCTGCCCTTGACACTGGCAGATCCAAGGAAAATCTGGTTAAGTCCAATGGCACCTAATGAAAAAAACTGCACTGCCCCAGTGTCACTATTTTTCACACAGGCAAGCCCATGAAGTGTACTGGGGGGCATAAATATGCAAATCCTTTGCACAAACACTCTCCAAGTCATTTTAATGCATTCCAAAACCTATGTAATAGTTTTACTGATAGCAGCACAAATAAAAGATTGTATTTCAAAATGAAGTACAAACATGGCACAGGCAATAAATGAACAACTCAGCGAGATGTATATATATGATACAGCACAAAAGTTATCAGTTTATCTATATATATACATATCAACTTACGCACACTAAAATCATGGAATAATATAAAGACGGTAGAAGCATCATGAGTAGGAAGTGCGTAAATAAATAAAGCATTATCTAAGCTTTTACATTTACTGAGTGATTTATATCTTCTGTATTTTCTGATATGATTAACAATTAATGAAAGAAAACTGACTGACTTTGAATGTGAGATGCTAATTGGAGCTAGACACATTCAGTGTAGGGATGGCGATCTGAAATCAATTAATCGAAAAATCGATTTCTCAGGCCAAAAAAATAGATTTTTTTAAATCAATATGTAGCACTGAATCGATTCAGTAAATCAATATTTAATCCTAGAAAATCGACACTCGATTTTTTCTGTTTTGGTAAAAACCATAAAATTATTTACAATAAGTTGAATGTAATGAAAAGACAGGGCTTAAACGAAGAATTTAAACACTATTTATCGCAGGCAATTGTGCACCTGAAACAAGATTCTATACTTTACCGGAAAGGACAAAAAAACACTATCATTATGTTCACTGAATAGCCATGATGTATATGAGTATTGTGTGATCATCTGTTCCTTGTGAGTGCCTTTTTTCGATTGCCGGCAACATCGCAAATGATGAGCGGAACCGCTTGGATCCCAGTAGACTTCAGACTATTGTTTTTAAAAAGCTTAGATGTTTAAGCATTGGGAACTATAAGCTATATTATCTATTTTCTAAACTTTTTAATGTAACAAATACATTTAGAAAATAAATGTCATCTTTTATACCTAATACTTTGATATGGTAATAATAATAATTGCAATTGTAGAATTCCCTGAACTAAAAAATTCCCCGATTTTATTGATAATAGATCGTTTATTATGGTATCTTTCTTGTTTTTCATAAAATGGATTTATATTTACATTGTAAACTCAAACTTGAAAAAAAATCGATTTTTTAGAAATTGATCCTTTTTGGAAAGAATCACCATCCCTAATTCAGCGTTGTATTTAGGAAATTGAAATGGGATTTGACATCTACAATCAACATAGAATATAAAATTTCAGCCCTTATTTTCCACCATGGACAACTGTGTCTAATCAATTATTGAAATTAGCACAACTGCATAGTATTATTGTGTATCAAATAATAGCAACAATCATTGTGGAAAGATAGGATCTTGCCGCAGTGCAATTCTTGGCACAAAATATTACTAGGTGCTAAAAGTGATTATAAACTTTCCAAAATGGCAACTAAAATTCCTGGTAATTTTATTTTCATATTAAAACACAAAACTTCTATCTTTTCTCTTAAAACAGTGCATGTCATCCATTTCATTCTTTTTTTAAACTGGAATTTTAATCAGAAAGGAGAATATTTGAATATTGTTCTGTATAAAGACCACTTTACATGTTTATCAAAAACTTGGTGATTCTCAAATTAAAACAATTTGTAAGATTCAGCAAATGTTTGGAGATGCTATACAAATAGTTGAAAGGTTCAATTGAATTCATAAATAGCCACATGTCAATAAAGAGTGATTAACATCCAGAGAGACCATAAACAAAGTGTGATGCAGATGTTGCTAAGAGGGTAAAAAAATCTAGTAGAGTGATTGTTGTTTGGATGTACAACTGATTACAAAATAAGTTGGGATCAGTAAAGATTCCATACACGCATTATGTATGATAATTTGAACACATGCACACAGAATGGTTTTAAAATTTATACTCAGGTGCTCTGGGTGGAAGAGAAAAAAAAGTCTTAATAGTGAAGCATTTAATTCCCTAATTATCCTACTCTCAAGACAGGGTTCCTAGTTTTTTTTATTATATTGAAAACACCATTTAAAGGGTTCCATTTTGAAAGTAAAAAAAAGATAATGCAAAATGCAACAGTTTATATAAAAACACTATTCTGAAAGAAGCATTCCAGAAGTTTTTTCAGAAGTGGAAGAATCAGTAGACTGTCTGGAGGCACAAGAGCCTTAAAGAAGACTAGGATCCCAATTCCATCAAGTAATATATTTTTCCTGGTTTTATCCCATTTATACAGCCATTATATATATATATATATATATATATATATATATATATATATATATATATATAAATCTCTTGTTATTAACTTAAAAATTAAGCATAACAGTTTACACAGCAATATTCATTATGGGATGCAATTTTTTCAATACTAAAGTTGCCTATTAAAATAGTAATATATTTCCTTTTCAACTTATAATATAATTCAAATTATTCACAAGATAATAATCTAGTTAATAACAAATAAGATAAAAATTCTTTCTAAAAAAATTTTAATTATCTTCAAATTTTGCTTAAAGCAAGTATGCCTCTTTAATTTTTTTAAAACATAGCTCTATTATGAAAATGATTATGCTTTTTTTTTTCATGTAAATTCATAAAATTTACTCTTACTTCATAGTTTGTCAATTTAATTTTTTAAATTACATATTCAAATACAAGATTTGAAAACTGCAACACTTTTTAATAGCACAAAATATTTTTCTTTTCATGTTTAACATGTCAATCTCGAATGACATTTAGTCAATAGCTTCTGTTATCCTGATTCTATTTGCTTATGACTTTAAAAAATAATGCACACATTAAAGACATGTATAGATTTCTAATCTCATTTTTAAAATCATAGCTCTTTTCATTCCTTAGTTCCCCCTTTTCCTTCTTTTTATTATTTTCTGAAGAAATTCACATACACACTCAAAAAATATACATGTATACAAGGTGTGGCTATTAAAAAATGAAACTGGCGCTGCTGCAGAAGAAGTAAGCATGCACCAAATGCCAATGATCAACAGTTATTTAGCATGAAAATTTTTCTTTAGAATGCAGTGCATAACCCTAGTCTTCATTCACCTTAAGAGTTGTTTTTTTGTTTCACCAAAAAAATTATAAGTGTAACAATACAGCAACGAATAGCTATGACATTTCACATGAAAATTGGAAATACTGATACTGAAACTCTTAATGTATCGAAAAAAGTTTATGGTAACAAAGATTTATCACATGCACATGTTTTTGAGTTGCTTAAGGTTTTTCAAAATGAACAAGAAGGCATTGTAGATGATTGGTGCCCAGATTGCCTATCAACGTCAAAAACAAATCACAATATCGAAAAAAATTGGTAATCTGGTTTGATCTGACCATTGGTTAAGTACCCATGTGATTGCCGAGACTGTAGGAATTGACAAAGAATCTGTACAGCAACTTTTACATTACAATCTTGACATGCAGAATGTGTATTGAAAAATAGTGCCCGAAAATCTCTCCTTTGAACAACAAGAAGCTTGCAAAAATGTTTGAATGCCTCTGAAAATGATTGAAATTTATTGAAAAGAATAATAACATGTAACAAATCTTGGTTTTTTCAATTCCTACTATTATTTCACGATCTCTCTCTCTCTCTCTCTCTCTCTCTATATATATATATCTTGTTCAAATTTTCAATCATTAATAAAATTCTTCCTATTTGTCCATACAAGTTCAAATACATTTTTTTAAACTTGTAGATGACATTTGATGTTAATGCAGTTTTTTCAAATATTAATTCATTAGCTTAATGGTCACGTAATTTTGAAGAAAACAGTCATAAAAGTGCCTATTTTTTTTTTATTTAAGAAAATTATATAAAACTAAATATACATTCAATATATGTATTTATTTTAAAATTTTGGGTAAATGTTTAGCTTGAAATACAAAAAAAAAAAAAATAAATAATAATTTTTTAAGAAAAGCCAACATTTAGAGGTATTATGACTGAATGTTGGTTTTCCGGCAAAGGAAAAAATTAAACATTTGTGTTTTAAGTATTTAAGGAGAATTTTATTACACTGATGTCAATGTAAAAACACATTAGTAATTTTTCTTGTGAGGTAAATTTCAAAGCATCAGATAAAAAAGCCAACATCACATGTAACAGTACTACAAATCCACCATCACTGCTCTCAGATTCACTAAACGAACTTTCAAAACAGTCAGTTATTTCAGGATCACTCTCAGATCCATTTATAGTTTAAGTAGAATCTGATTCACTTCCTGACTAACTCCATAATGAATATGTTAGAACCCCCCTGGGTTCCACCCTGGACACTAAGATTAATTTGAGGCAAAGAATCACTAAGAGCCATTTGTATAATAATAACTTATATTTATTAACTTGATTCAAATATTAGAAACTCTAATGACATAAAATTTCTATGTTACGTCAAACAAAAGGGATTTACTTTTAATATTAAATTAAGTTACAAATCATGAAATTAATCATTAATTACTCGTAAGATCAATAAGGTCCGAGAAATACACGCAACTCGAATTATTAGCTTTCATTAACTTAAACTAATTTTATTAAACTAATGCTTGTTTTAAGCAATAAACTATAGTATATCACCTGATAATACTTTGATATCTTCACCAGTATATTAACGTTCAAGATTCCTTTGTAGAATACTATCAGTAATGCTTCATTATCGTAATCCAATTGAATCCTCTAACTTGACTCTACTGCTGCTGGCACAATAGCCTTTATCTTTGCTAGCTTACAATGCTCTACTTAAATACCCTATCTACTTTGTATATCCAGTTCTCCTCTCAGAGTTGATTGGAAATGTACACGAATTTATAATCCCCAAAAAGACGCCTATGAATATTAGTGGAAAGGTTCCGTATAGTTTCGTCACAAATACAATATTAAAAAAATTATATATTTTATCACAGAATGCAACCCACGTGTATTCAGAAAAAGCAGAACTAAGTAACTGAGCTAAGGTTACTAAAACATATTGCTAATATATATATTTAGTTGTGCTAACATCTAGTTTAAAATAAAATAACCATCTCTAAACATGTTACTAATAATCTGGTACTGCCATCTGGTGAGAAATAAACATAATTCCAGGCATAAGAAATAGATAGTTTTAATCTTTTTAGCACATTACGCCAGCCCAGAAATATCACAGGCACAAGAAATAGAGAGGGAAATTTCACCCTGTGATATTGATGGGAGCGAGAAGCAAGGGGTTAAATTTAATTAATGAATAAATAGTAACAAACAAAAACAATTATCCAACACCATATATAAGAAGAAAAATTGCTTGTGCCCAGTAGAGCAATGGATAGCGCGTGCATTGCACTTCTAATCCAAAGGTCGTGGTTTTCGAATCCTACCTGGGATGGCCTAATTTCTAAGAATGTGATGTATGAACAAATAAATAGTATCAAACAAAAATAATAGTCCAACACCCTATATAGCAAAGAAAATGGAAAATTGTAAGGGAAATCACTTTCTAGTTCGCCACTTAATATTGTGATTCTGTCCTATGTGTATACATAATTGTAATTATTAATTGTATTAATTGTAATTATTTAATAAAAAGTAACTAAAATAAAAAAAATTATTGGCCAAAGTAGGAACTCTGACTTTAATTTTTACTTATGATCCTGAAATGAAGCATCAATCTGTGTACCAAAAAAGTCTATCTTCACACAGTGCCAAAAAAGCTTGAATGAGCAAATCAAAATTCAAAACAATGATGATTGTTTCTTTCAATATTCATGAGATTGTGTACCTTCACTAGGTTCCTGAAGATCAAAATATTAATCAACCTTACTTTCTTTGCGTTCTTCCTGAATTCCGTGAGAGAATAATGGGTAAACAACTGGAGTTGTGGAAGACGTCACAGATTCTTAACAAGGACAATGCACCAGCTAATTTCACATTGTCTGTCAAGAGATTTCTAACCAAGTACAGTGTTAGATCATCTGTTTTATTCGCCCGGATTTTGTGCCATCGGATTTCAATTATTTCCTAAGTTGAAGTTTGTATTAAAAAGAACAAGTTTTGAGACCATTAAAGCAGAAAGCATCCTAACGGGACTGACACAAGACATCCAGCATTGTTTTGAATAACAAAAAAATTGCATGAAAAGCTGTAGGGATAGAGGAGGGTTGTACATTGAAGGTCATAATAAGTAAATATGTATGAAATCAAAATAAAATATTTTATTACATCAGTCTTGTTATTTAATAGCCACACCTTGAATATTGTCCTTATATTGAACAAAAAAGGGGGTGCAAATATTGTGCAAAATAGGGAAAAATTGGAATCTTTAACCATATTTAACTCAGTTGTATACTCCTAGGCCTGAAGAAGCTAATTAGATGCTGAGCACTACATTGGATTTGGATTCACTTTTTCAACTGGATTTCTCATCTATATAACAATATTTCTTAATTTACTTGTTCCATTTTTACAAATTTTTATTGGTTATTAAGTTACATTATAATGTGTGTTTGCATACTTCAAACTGAAGAAAGCACATAAGTAATCAATAATAGAAATATTAATATTTTTGTTGTTAATGTAATATTGACCTACACAGTAAACTGTTATTTGCTATCTTAAAAAGACCAAGAAATGAATACTGGTGTTATAAGAATAAAAAGATAAAAAGTGTTTAAGTAATTCACAAAAAGTTTTCTCAGCACATGCTAAGAAAATTAACATAAATTTAAAAACCTATCCTTTTATTATAAAGTTCAGGTAAAAGTCATGTATAAAAATGTATATCATATCACAGCATTTACAAAAAAATTTCCAAGAAAAAGAAAATAATGTGGGAGTATTAGTTATTAATTTAAAATTCATAATACTCATAATAAAAATCTGTGTGCTCCAAGCTACAACTAAAGCAACTAGAAACCATTTTCTACTATAGAAGAAATTCAGTCTTCAAGATGCTACAAGAATCAAAAAGAATTTGGCTATTTTTGTATAAATTTATTTTTTTACCTTTAACAAACACAGTGCATTTTTTTTTACATATATATAACTTATTAAAATCCTAGATGTCACAAAATCAGACTAAATTTATAAAATAAGCTTATTCTTTCAATGAATTATTGTTGTTGCATCAAACAATTATTTCTCTCTATGTGAGTTTTTCTTAGAAGCTTTGACTGAGAAAAATTGCATTTTCATGACTTGAGGAGGTGCACATAGTAAAATCATACTAATTTCAAAATAAAATTGGTTAAAGAAAATTATAAAACAAAAACAAAAAATTATACAAATTAAATACTTGCATTAAGGAGGTAGGTCAAATATAAATGAATCATGCAGCAGAGGAACTTATACATTCTGTCATAGTAACCATGAAAAGTTACTTAAAATTTATAAAATCACTTGGCATTATATCATTCCTCATTCGTTCATTTTTTAAGTTGTAATCTCCAATGAATAAACACATAGTTTCTAATGCTTAATATATAAATTTTAAACAAATATGAATATGTCAAATCTATTGAAATTTGGTATAGATTGAATGTCTTGTTTGATGATGCCTTATCAAGATCTGAAATATGCAAATGACTAAGTATTTAAAAAAAGCAGTGAAGGTACTGAAAATTTGACAATAGTTGTCTGAAAATAACTTTTAACTGCAGAGGAAATTCAATGTATTTATCATCTTATGGTTAATGGACCAATGAATAACAGTCAAAGAAATTAGTGACAAAATGGGCATACACTATAAAGTGACAATACATTATTCAGATTAAGTTGCAATTTTGTAAAATGACAGCGAGGTGGGGTAAAGTGGGTGCCACAAATTTTGAACGCAAACCAAAAAGAAATAAAAATGGCAAGAACAAAAATTTCAAAGACACTTTGAAGCAAAAGTGTCTTTTCAACTCAAATTTTAGTTTACGATGAAAGTTGGCAGCTCATTACATTCTAGAAAAAAAGCAGTGTAGTGTGAAACAAGTTATAAAAAAGTGAGATTGTTCCAATCAACTGAAAAAGTTCTTGCTACCGATTTTTAGGATGTTGTTTCCAATCCTCTTGGAGCAGGAAAGCCTACACCAAGACCATTTGACCTTTCCGCATAATAGTGTCACACACCAGGTCTTGCTCTTCATACAACTGCCGCAGGGAAATGTCCCAGCAGTCCAGAAGATGAGCAGGAGAAGCAAGGAGAGAGCAAGGACAGGTAAAGAAAGACTTTATCCCCTGCACAAAAGTCATACTACGTAGGTGAGCGCTTCTAAAGTGCGCCAAAGCTGTCTGATGAGCCCTGGAACTCCTGCACTGTATAGATAGGCCAGGACTCTTAGCTGCATACCAGCGGTGAACAGGAGGGTTTCGCCAAGTCAAATTCATTTTATTTCTTTGGAAGGAATGAATTTCCTTATGGGTTAAGACAGTGGAACTGGAGTTAGAGAGATCACAACACGTACCAGCCAGCACATCAACTGCTTCGTTCCCAGGCACACCCACATGTGAGGGAATCCACTGGAGACATACTTGTTTCCTCTGACCCAGCCTAACTAATTTGGATAAAATATCTAGACCAGTACTGTCCATAATTTTTGGCCAATTTTTCAAATATTGGATGGAGCTTCTGCTGTCTTGTCAGGATCCAGATACTGTCCTTATAAGAGTTGAGAGCATGATCGAGAGCAGCACTAATAGCAATGAGTTCCGATCTAAAGACTGAACACAGTGGTTAGGATTCCTGATGCTGATGTTAACATCGTTCCCAGGAGTGTTACTAAAAATACCACTCCCTGCTCTACCTGTATCCAAACGACTACCATCTGTGTAAATGATAAAGGCTTGATTGGGAATGTCATTGATTACTTCAAGTGCCAAGTTGCCTGAGTAATTCCAGATGGCTGCTAAGCTTGGGAGTACTGGTCAATAAATCCTCCTGGAATTCAACATGATTAAACCCTCTAGGGTGGATGATTTTTAGGATTCCCAAGGTATTGCTTACACTGATTTCTTTCATGATTGACAAACAATTTAATATATTACTGTGAACAGAAAGCTACAACTACATATCAGTCCCTAAGATATTCCTCTGTGATTCATAATGGATTTCATTCTCCTTCTCCAATAAAGACCTCACAAGAAAATATCTAAAAAAACTTTTATCAGACAACAATGGAACACCTTTCCTATAAACCTGACAACGCTTTCAGATTAACAGCCATTTGTTTGAATCCTTACAAAAAAACTTTAAAAAAGTTTTGATCAAATGAAAAAAGAACTGATGCATGATTGTTTTTGTACATGCCCAATTTCTTTTTATCATACAGGAATTTAAACTCCCAATGCATTGAAAAAATATATAGATCTTAAAGAAAGATATATAAAATATAAATATAGGAGTAATTTTGATATTTTAGAAAAGATCTTTTAAAAAAGTTTCATATATATTTGATCTTGTATAATATATTTAATTACAAAACAGAGGGAAAACGCACATGGAGTTTCAATAACAGATTATTAAACAAATTGTCTTATAAAATTCAAAGAGTTTAAGATTTATTCAAAGTTACAATAATTACCAGAAAATCAGCATGGAACTGTGTAGTACATTATGACTTTTCATTCAGATACTTTAACATACTTTCACTAAGAACTCACAATTTACAAAGGAATGCCTGCGTCCATAATACTCTCATAGATTTAACATAGGTTTTTTTTTTTGCCTGAACACCAGCATTTTAAAAGGAAAAAAGAAACAGCATCCTGTAAAGTGGTGATTTCTCAAGGAACAAAAAAATTTCGATAAAGGTTACCTCCATTTCCAAGCGACCAAAGCCCATGATATCCTCCTTCATGACAATCGGGAGAGGATCGAGGCGACCTACAAGTGTCATGAAATAACTATGAAAGCAAAAGATCAAATTTAACCACACATGAACAAGACATAGCAATATAAACACATTCAAAAAGAATGAAGGAGAGAAAGGCAACTACATAAGATTTCTAATTACACACTTGTCATCTCGAGGAGATTGCTCATAATATAATGAGTTTAATTTGTAATATAATTACATGTTAATAAAAATCCATCTATGGATATTGTGAATGATATTAGAAGGTTTACTATGAAGGCTCAGACAGTAATATCATTGTTGCAACAAATACAGTTGGACCTCTGTTTAGTGAATTTACCTATTTTGCTAACTTTTTTTGGAACCAAGAACATTTTATTATATTCTTTATAAAATAGCCAAACAGCGAAGTGTCTTTTCCATTTATTCCATTAACTTTTTTTCCTCTTGCAATTCAATATATTTTTTCTCCCAATTTTAAAAATATTTCTGGACATTTTAAATTATTCATCTCTTTTCACATATTTTATCATGATCAATGGCCTTGAACTGGTTTCACCAGGAGCCTAACTCACCTAGAGCAATAAAATAGATGAAAATTTTTAAAATAAAAATGAATGATTTTATCAGTAATTAAATTTAAGGATGGATGTGGTAATGTATGTTAATAATTGCTGGTTATACAATAATGTTTATTTAAAATTACTTGCAGGCTTAAAACTAATTAATTCTTAAATATAAAAAGAATTATTTAAAGTTGAAATTACAGTATATTTCTGGAAAATGTTTTTCCCCCTCTTGCATATTTCCTTTTAATGGATAAGATTTATAAAATAAATAGTTATTATTTTACAAACGAAAAGTGGGAATAATTACTTTTTAATAATAGAGTGTTTATGAATTTAAACTGTCTTTTATGTGACTTCTAAAGTATGTTAAAAGATTAATCTCTGTTTAACAAATTTTCCACAAACTTTTTTTTGCAATTTAGCGATTTCATTAATTAGAGATCCAACTGTATAGTAAGTCCAAATACTTAAAAATGGGAATGCAAAATGCTTTTAAAATGTTGAAAAAACATATGAATGCAATTATTATAAATAATATGAATTATCAGTTAAACTATCAACTCTCCTTAGCACTGCACTAAATAAAATTATCCTTTCAAAAACTTTTAAATGCACACATAGTACACAAAATTTGAATAACATTTAGCCCTAATATTTTTAATTCTAAACCATTTATGAACATTTTAAAAATTGCTAAAATAACCTTTCCAAATTAAAAACAAAAATGACTGAAAAATGCCTGGTAAACTTAAAAAAGTCAGTTTCGAATATTTTTTTTATTTGATGTGTAACATCTTTCCTCTCGGTTGCCGAATTTTGTTGGAGTGATTTCGTCAAAAGGGACGGATGTGGGCAACAGGAAATGACGTAAGTGTGAGCTATTTGATTTGACCAATGAGCATGCATGATGGTCTCTTTTTACTCTTGCATCGGGTCCAACTGTAGAAGGTAGTTGTTTCTTTATAGTTAGATCCCATATTAATCAAATTGAAGCTTCTCAAAGCATCATCCTTCGTCAAATCTTAAATGCTCGATGGTTCATGAGGAATTCTGACTTAAGGACAGCAAGTATAATGCTGTCAATTAAGCAGTTTATTAAAAAGATTGCAACAAACTTCTTTCATAATATTTTTAATTCTAGTCATCTCTCAATCTTGGATATTGAAAAATATATCCCTGATCCTAATTTCAACAGACCTAGAAAGACCTAAAACAGACTAAAAGTCAATCATTTACAGTCACTCAAATACCTACTGATATGAGGTTGTAGCTCGAAAGAGCTGGGTACTCAAGTCATCCACCCAATAATATATTGTTAAAGTTAGCATTTCAAGAGATTCGGATTCTTATTTAGAATAAACTTACGATCCTTACGTTTAATTGTCAAAGTCTCAGGACTTGTTGTGTAAGAAATCTGAGGTTAATTAATATGTGCAAACTATATTAATAATTATATGTACTGTTAAGTGTCTGAAAAAGTTCAATATCCTTAAGAATATACGAGTAAGTAATATGGAATTATTTGAATAAATATTTTAGTGCATATCTTTTTCATACTTTGAGGTTAATTCCTGTCGTTGTCAATAGCAAACAGAACTCACATGTTGTGACTCCTCACATGGACATTATTTATCGTCAAACAAGTGGATTGGGTATGGCTATTCAAGATATTGGGGACATATGTGTGGCAGAATGCATATTTGAAAATGGACAAACAGTGATTTCGGTTGCCGTATACATTTCTCCGAATCAAACGGTTCAAAAAATTAAAGATTTCCTGCATTTTGTACTTTTACCATATACCAAAGATGGTTCTGCTCTTTTAAAAACAAACTATCACTCGCTTCCCATGATTTTGAGTGGTGATTTCAACTTTAACTTCAGCTTGCCAGAAGTTGAGGCACTCATAGCTTTTTGACTAATGAACTAAAGTTCAAAATGAATACAAATCAAAATATTTTGACAGCTAACAGTGGTACTGTTATTAACGCTGTTTTTCAATGGTTTTTAAATACTTTGGAATCACAAGTATATGTGTCATATTTTACTTATCATCGGTCTATTGTACCCACTCTTCCCCAAACTGAATAAGAATAAATATTTTTGATAAAAAATTGTATTACTCAAAAATAAAAATTTTCATTAAAAATATAATTACTCGATAGAAAATTATTTCCAATCATACTCGATTCAAAACTCAATTCAATCACACTCAAAATCATGGGAAGTGAGTGATAGTTTGTTTTTAAAAGAGCAGAACCATCTTCGACTTCTGGTAAAAGTACAAAATGCAGGAAATCTTTAATTTTTTTAAACGTTTGATTCAGAGAAATGTATATGGCCACCGAAATCCCTGTTTGTCCATTTCAAGTGTATTGTATCCCCTCTTCCCCAAATTGAACAAGAATAAATATTTTTTGATAAAAAATTGCCTTACTCCTTGTGTTAAATAGATAAAATTTTCATTAAAGATATAATTATTCGGTACAAAATTATTTCCAATCATACTTGATTCAGTTTGTTCAGGATTTAAGTTACTATTGCATATTTACCACGATAACATGTCAGATGTTACACATCATATGCGAGTACTGTAAGGCTCGATTCTTTATTTTTTATTCATTATTACCATAATTGTAGCTAGTTAACATAAAAATTTTTTTAAAAAAAACAGTGTATTCGTGCATAATAAAGGAAATGATGAATGAAAATGTAAGGTAATAACTATGCTATTTAATGAGTACTTAAATATCCTATTTTCTACAATATTATGGGCTACATTTTTAAAAACAAACTTTTAAATGTATAATTTTACACTTTAAGGCATAATTTTAATTTGAAAATAATTAAAATGCAAGAAAACTAAGGAGAAAATGTTACAATTAAAATCTCAAAAAAACACAAATCATTTTTTTATTTGGGAGTAGGGAAGGAATGTGAAATTTGGAATAGAGTTTATAAATAAACTTAGCCCCAAATTTACTTTACGAAATTTTAAAATCTCTAAAACATCTTTCAATATCTTATTTAAATTTTATTTAATTTATCTTTAAATGAATACTGCTGTTGATAAAGAGCAAGTTCGAAAATTAACCTTATCCATACTAATCACAATATTATTTGAAGCTCAGTAGGAATTTTTGGTATCCTGCAAGAATATAAGAATGATAACGAACAAGAATAAGTAATGAAAATTTTAACAAAATTTATGTGTACAAAAACAGAAAAGGGGCATTATAGCAAAAGTGATGGAGAAGTTTTTAAAAAATGAGTGTATTGTTGAGATTTTGCAGTATATTTTGTAAATTTTATATGTACTGTGTGAATATGACTATTTTTTAAAACTAGATTTCTGACACCAAACATATTTTCTTTAAAAATGATTTTAATTTTTTCTGCAAATTAAATGAAATACAAAAATTATAGGCTAAGAATTATATCAAACTACGGACTATTATAAGAAAGTTTTTATAATAAAGCGATTTAAACATTAAGACAAAGAAATTTCTTACAAAGTTCATTTAATAGGTTAAAAAAAATATTTCGACATACCCTGTTCGGTGCGGCCCAAACCTTTACCACTGCTCCAACCTTGCTTTTGGAGCAACTGATAACCAAGATTATCCTTGAACAAAAAAAAAATTATTTTTTTTTACTTTTATGAAAGCAATGCTACACAATACATATTTGAATTTTATTTCATATGACACCTATTAAAACACTATGCTTTGAAGTCTTTAATATTTAGTTTAAAAAACTGATACAGCCATTTACAAATGAGATATCCTTAATAATTTTCATTGCAATTAAACAAAAGCAGTGCCATTGTTAATGACTTAAAAGATATCACATTAAAATGACAATAGAATTATTCAATTACTTAATTAACATAGCTTATAAGCATATATTTACAGCTTCTAATTATAAAGGGTTTTTTCCCTCAAAGTAGAGAATGTTTTAAGCAAAACTGTTAAGCAAAATACTAGAAAATGAAAATTTGACACAAATAGTTTATATAAAAAATATAACCATTTTAAAAAGGTTTTGACGAGTGTTTTATAAGAAGATCTGTTACTTTTATTCTCTTTTTTTTTTTGCAGTATTGATAATACAACAAAAGTATTTTTTAAATTGATATTATTAATTTAAAAATAAAACAGTGCAACCATAATAACTTCCATTCTCAAACATTACATAATAAGTGAAAGTTTAAAATTGATACAATATTGTGTCTTTTAACAGAGATAAGGCAGCCAAATAAGTTGATAGATAATTAAAAAATTTTAATTATTCCGTTTCCTTTAAAGAAGATGATTGTTTATCACAGGCATATAATTTAAAAAATGCACACACTTCTTCAACTGTTGGATATAATTGACCAAAATTTTAGATATTTAGAGGTTTCAAAACATAAAATACAAACATCTTTTTAATAAAGTTAATTTACTCTGACTTCATTGATTAAATCTATATTTTCTAAATATATGTGTTTTTAAAATTGAAAAATAATTATATACTTGTGAATATAAAATTTTTTAAAAAAACGTTTATCAGTAAATATTGTCAAATATTAGAATTTTCATTAGATGATTTCACATTTCTGAATTCTCCATAGTTGTAAAAAAAAAAAATTTAGCAGAATATCACAAGTAAACAAAAAATACAAATGTTTGGATGGGAAATCAATTACAAAAGCGAAAATATTTATAAGACTAAGTTAAAACTGACTTATTGGTTTAGAAAATTAATTAATTTATTCAGATCCAAATATGAGTCATTAGCAATTATAATAATCTTGAAGAAATTAAAATTATAAAAGCATTTGTTAAAGAATTTGTACTTCAATAGACTATTAACACAAAATTTCTAAATTCCACTGCATCTTTCCTAATTTGTTTTTTGTAATCAGTAATATTCTACATTCAGTTAACAAAATATAATGAGTACTTACTAATTAGTATCACAGCAGCAAAATTGGCCCCATGCGAATCACAATATATCAAAACAATAAAAATATTCAAATATGTTTTACACAAAAAACACCCAATCAGACAAATTATGGTGGAAAATGTCTTGCTTTGCCTGACACAAATTAAGCTGCGGAGAAGATAATGCGTAAATACCAAATAATGCAAAAACTTTAACAGTATTTGGTGATGTTTTTTTATATGGTCAACTGTAAAATATGTAAGGACCAAATGCACCAATAAATACATAAATTAGTTTTGAAAGGTTTCATTACTATGCTTCTTAATTAAAGAAATGGGGGTACTTGCATTTTATATAATGTCCCAACCTATTGGCGACATTATATAAAACGAAACACATGTGTTGCCAATTCAGCATGTACAACTCATAGGAAATTGGGATCGTCAACTTAGTGAGTTATTAATAGAGTTGGTGATTGTAGCAATAATATGCAAGTACCGAAATGGTACTTAAATATTACCACAACCCTATTGGCGACATTATATGAAACAAATTACATGGCAAGTTTCCTTGAACATTGACATTGTTGTGATAGTAGGTAAGTATAAAGAAATGATTATTTGAATTAAAAAATTCAAAAGGAGAAAATAATAACCTGTGATATGGGTTGTGCCATTGACGACTGTTCCAATTCCAAGAATCCTTCATCATAACTGTCTATATTTTTGTTCTAGAGAAAAAAGGAGAAAAAAATTTCAATTTATCAGGTAATGTCTCTTTTAAAATAAAATAAAAAATAACAGCCCAACATCCCGATTGTGACAAATCATTCTGATTAAAATTAAACTCAAATTAATTTTCATAAACAAGCTAGTACTATAATGTGAAAACAAGCTAATATTAGAATGTGCAAATTGCTTAGTCACAGAAAAATGTGAATTTTCTTTTAATAAAATTTTAGAGTTTTGAAGTAACATGAAAATGAGAACATAAAAAAAGAAACAAAAATCGTTTTACAAGACAAAGTATAATATAGATCACTTTAAAGCCCAACGGATGAAATAATAAACTATACCTAGAAAACTGTTAAATGTTGAATTTGTGAAAACAGGAAATAATATTTGTATACATCAATCAGAATATATTGACAAAACATCTAAAAAATTTTAAAGGTTCAATTATCCTGTATCAATAGGAAGTTTTATCAAAACTGCAATGCCTAAATTCAGCTGAAGAAGCTTTCCAAGTATCAAAGTAGTCATTCTTTAGCTTTTATAAAGTACTCAAACTCTAGAACTTACATTTGTACGGAGTACTATAAATACCTTATCACAGTTCCAATCCAATTCAGTAATGGAATACTTTAATGTTACTGTGGGATATGTTCTTCAAAATAGTTATTATAAACAAGACTAATTTGAAAACAAGATTACCTAAATATTTGTCTTTAGGCAACAAAAAAATCAATAATTTTATGAAATCATGCAGCTTTGACAGTTTAACAATAGTTAATATCATGCTTGCATAAATCAATAAATACCTTATTTTCATATATATCTTTAAAAAAAGAGGACGTTTTTTCTTGCAATGTTTTTTAATTATGTTATGAAATAAATTAGAGAAAATATTTCACAATATATTGCTGTTTACATGTACATTAGTAATACATAAAAATAAATACAGATGGTATAGAAAATATCACAGGAATATGAAATTAATTATTACAATTTAGGTAAAGCCAGTAATGAACTGGAAATTATATCCCCTTTCTTTCAAATAAAGTAATATGAGTGTGTGTGGTAAACTGATAATAATTTCACAAATGTTGTAAAATATACATCCATGTACATATGTCCTAAATTCAATTTTATTCTTGTTTATTAGTAACTAAAATTTATAAACTCCTTTAGGACGAACATCCCATATATGCACCAGCACGAAACACTGACAGTTCCCGAACGCCCCTTATTCGTGCCCCGCAAATGGAACGTTTTTTAAGCTTAACTTTTTGGCAATAGTTGGCATTACATGTCCATAAGGTTTGAGATACATGTAGATCTGACATCTTTCTTGAAATGAGAGAAGTGTTACTTGCATACACATGGTTTTTGTTTTATAAACCTAAGGGGAAGGGAATCTTTCAAATTGAATGCTTTAATGACTGCACTTGAAATGAACATGTGGTTTTTGTTTATAGTAAAGAAGATATTTATTTTTGCTAGAGTATTTGATTTGGATTTGCAGTGTAGTTTTTAATGGATAATTAGATCTGGTAGACAAAATTATTATTTTTTTTACTTTTACAAGGTTGAAGCATCAAAAATGTTTAACTGAACTTGGAATATCAGAATCATGCAAAATTTATTCTAAATTAGTGTCTGAGAGGGGTAGATCCTAGGAGGGCACACTTCTTGGTGGTAAAGTTTTTGGCACCAAAATTTTGGCGATAAATTTTACAATATGTCAACCCTTCAAAATTTAGGGAAGTAGTAACCCTACTTGGACTGAATTTTTATTAGTTTTTCAGGATTTGGACCGCAGTCATTTTTTTCGATGGTCACGTTGAAAGGTTTAAGCCTTTTTATAGAAACCAAGTTTTTCTTTTTTGAAGCTCAACCAATTTTTTTTTTTTTTTTTTTTTTTTTGAATGAAAGCGGAAAGAAAGAAATGATGAGATTGAAAATATTTCAGTATGGATGTCCAAAATATGAAAATAATTTGTGTTTGAGAGAAATTGTAGATCGTTAGTTCATCAGCGTAAAGTATTCATTAGCTTCATTCTTCAGCTGCATTTTAGAAGCGATGATTTTTCAGTTTTTCTTGTAGAATCCATTTTAGAAACCAGGTTTTCTTCGGAAAAACACGACAAATGGATTTCCTTTTGAATAAAAGGTAAGAAAGTAATGATTGTTTTTTTGTATGAAAGGATTGATAGAATCTTGGTATGAATGTCTGAAATTTGGAAAGAATTTGTATTTAATTTCTTATTTTTCATTTGATGTTTCCTATGTTGTCCATTTTAGAAACCATGTTTTCCCCTCTTGTTTTTGTCTCTGGCGCAATTTTAAAAACATGGGTTTATGCTTGGCGCCACTTGGCAAAAAACTTTTGTCGCCAAATATAGCAGTGTGCTGTCCTACGATTTTACCATTTCAGATGATAATGATATTGCCAATAACATTGAATTAGGCTAAACTACACAAAACCCTCGGGCCATAGTGATATACATGCATTTGCATCCTTCATCCCAAAAGGGTTAAACTAATATTTAATAAATGTTTGTAAAATTATTAAACAACATACTATTATAAGTTATGTGCTAAAAGTTTTAATACAATGCAAAACTTATAGTTGATTACATCATAAATCCAGCATTTAACCCAGGAGCAGTTGTGTGGGACCGAGTCACCCCAGGCTCATGAAATCTTTAATTCTGGGAAAACTGTTTATTACCAATGACCTTGTGACTTATAAGACAGTCTTCATGAAAGCTAAAATATATTTGTCCCGTCTCTCTTTTTTGGGAGTAGCAAATGTATTTTTACAAATCTTAAGGTACTTGGGGGGTGACTGAGTTCCCTAGATGACCCCCTTTGTTCCAAAATATCTTCTATGAACAAGCAACATTTTTCCCTGCAAGCAACTTAGTGGTTTTCATTGCTGTGTTGTACAACTCTGATTAAGCTAAATAAATGTAAATGAACAGAATATTAAAAAAATGAGCATCTGTGACCTCTACTGGATGAAGTTGAAACTGATGAAGCAATGAAAGAACCTGATGAAATAATGGATATTAATCATGATAGCAAAAGTAAATTTAAGAAAAGTGATGAAAACAAAATGTTTGAGATGAAAGGAAAATTTTTAAATGCTACCTAAAAAACTCCCATCAAGCAAGATATAAAGCCACAAGTGTACTATAAGGCACAAGCAAGAAATAGTTCAACATACTATTTGTTGATAATTAAAAGACAATAAAACTACAATAACTTGAGCAAAATATGACAGATTTTGTCTGAAAATATCATTCCTGCAAAAGTTAGCCCAAAGTGTCTGTGATTTGTATCTCTCATCAAAGTCATGCACATCTCAAACATTTTAATTCAATTTGATTGGATTTTTCTTCAAATTATGCACACAAAAAAAAATTTAAGAAGTCCGAAAAAGTAGGTATCATAAAATCCGGAGTGAACACAAGAAATAAGATCAAAACTTAAGGGTGTGTGTGTTATATGCCGTATATGAAAATGTTAGCTTTAAAAATAGCAAGAGATGAGCATAAAAAAAATTTACTTCTACATGTATCAAAACACTGTTTATTTAAAAAAAAAACTTGCTTTGTGAACTAAAAGAGTTATAGTTCTTGAAATATGCTATTTTTTCATAAGTCTGGGATAATACTTTGAATAAATTACTTCAGTACATAAAGGCAATGTATACTAATATTTTAGATTTCTTCATTGAAAAGAGGGTGCACGTTATGCGGCGAATATACCAAAAAATTAAAAAATTCAGCTTGAAAGTATAGGTGCGCGTTACATGCAGGACTTTACGGTAAGTATACTTTCTCTTAATTAAAATATTAACTGAAATTACGCTTTAATTGTGCACAATAAAAATAATTAAAAAAGGATTGGGGTGATTCTGTCACCCAGTGCTTCCACTAATGTTAGGATCAAGTGCACAACTTAATGCTGGTTAATAGGGATCACTGCAGTAAGATTGCAACCAAGCTTGATTATCTGTAAAACAAACAAGAACTGTACATTTTTTAAGAAAATGTTCTGTTTTGACGATAGTCTACAAAAAGAGAAGCATCGATTATCATAATAAATAAAAAATAAATAGCATACAAAAGTAACTTAGCTTATTTTTACTTTTCGTTGAAATATTCCTCAAAATAATGAAATTGATAAAAATTCAATGAAGCTCAGATGGAAACTCTTTAAAAATATTTCATGTGAAAGATTAAAACAAAAATACTTAAATTATGTGCATATTTCATTAACGGCTGATTCTAAAGGCATAATTATGTATAAAAGCTGGTTTAAAAATTAAACATCAACTATAAAGAAGCCATCAGATACAAAATCATTCCATTTAAAAATACTCAGGCTCACACGTGAAAAAAAAAATCCTAAGATAAACACAAGCCCATATTTTGCCGCGATTATGGGGGAAAAGCAAATAAATATCAAACCCAAGACAAAGTTATAAATACCTCATAATCCCGGTCTTCATGAAATCGAATAAATCTTTCACACATTGTATCAAGTTATAATTACAAAGCAATGAGGGAATAAAAGATTATGTTAAATAATTAAAACATTATTATGATACATTAAATTTAAGGACAAACACAAAATCACACAAAATGAATCTCCATTACTGCCTTCATTTCACTTCACATATTCCATTTCTTAATAATACATAAAGGCTTCTAAGTGGAAGTTTTCCTCTTGCTACAAACTTTAGATTTCTAACAAAATAACAAGTATCAACTGATATTGATATTTAGGATTAATTCATGTAAGAAATTTTTACTCTGAAAACAGGGGCGTAGCTACCACCCACGTATCAGCCGTATCAATGATACAGGGCTCCAAGCTACAGGAGCCCCAACATGTTTAACTACAGTAGAATTGACAGGTTCTCATATTTAAAAAAGGTTCCCAGAAGGAATTTTGATACAGGACCCAATCAGAACTAGTTACATCAGTGTCTGAAAGCCTCATTCATTGACAAACTAAGCAATTTTTGGTGTGTAAATAATTTTTCTTTTTTTTTATTAAATCAGTAGATATCAGTTTGATTTCCTTTTCCCTTAAAAGTTGTCAAAGAAAAGCACAAATTTTTTTGATTCAAATGCCCATGCTATCTTTCTGGCAAGATCAATGATACAAAAAAAGAAAAACTACAACTTTTCGCTTTCAAATATTTATTATACACTTATTTTTACACCAATGGCATGTGAGTGGGCGTGTTTGAGCATGCGGAGTACAAAATGAGTTTCCTTTTTCTAAACACATACAGACGATTTTGTGGGAATAATGTTTATATATCCGTCAGGATTCAAAACATTTCTGTCAAAATTTTATAGTTATTTTAAAATCATGATGTGACTCATAAATATTCTTATAAAATTTCATTGCTGCAAACTGTAAAATTTTTATTATATCAGTTTGCCCTTGTTATTATTTCTAAATCTTGACATAATGAATAAATGCAATTCAAAATCAATCTTGACGGATAAATTATTATTTTTAAAGAAAAATTCAACCTTTCAATAAAGATTTGAAAGTACGTATTATATATATTTTCTCATTTTTGTATTCGAATGATACATATATAAAGTAATATTCGTAGTTGTATGTATTTTACAAAATGGTTTATTTATATTTTGTTTAAAGGTTTGTAAATATACTTTAAATTATTATTCTTGCATAAATTTGAGATTATTTTCAACTTTAATTGAGAAAAATGCTCCATAAATGAAAATTTTCAATTAATTTGCAGGTTTTGGTATTTCATAAATCAATTGTATATTACTGCAAGATCAAGTATCTTTCTAGTGATACTTAACTAAAGAATCATAGTGTTTCCATGTGATAAATAATTGTTCTGAAGTTTTTGAGAACTGTCTTAATTTTGCTATTCTAATTTATTATAATAATCAGTGCTTATAAATGTAATACTTAGTTACAAAATCTTTAATTAATGAAAACTAATAACAATTTGTTACTGTAATATATTTTATTTCTACATTTTTAATCAGCAAAACCAGAGTCAGTGTGAATCTGTCAAGCAAAATTCAAACTAAAATAATATAGTTTCCTTTTGAATTGCTTGGAAAATTGTTAAATAACATTTTGAATGTAAAAACTAAAAACTGTGTGAACTGAAAACTGAATGTAATAAGCTCTATGAAACCATTTACTGATTTTGTTTTATCATCAGTTAAAAAAAAATACTTATAATGGCATTAAATATCAAGGATAGCGATCAGGGATTTAATGATAGAATAGACAATAAATTTTTAAATTCACAGACTTGTTAAGATTTAATAAAAATGAAAGTAAAAAAAAAATTAAGTAAACCTGCTTGTGTCTAGAAATACAACACTAGTTTTGCTCGTAAAAGAAGCTGGAGATTATATTATTTTTGTAATCAAATAAAATTTTTCAAAAAATGGCAGTTTCTTTGAAAATCTTTTATTCGAGGCGAAAAGGCCATGATAGGTAAAAGATCTTATAAAAAAAAATAAGTAAAATCCACAATCTTTTGTTATAATACTAGAAATTTTTTATTTAATGCAATTAAATTTGAACAAAATTTATACTTCAGTGCTTTTAAAAAACCATTTAGTCTCTTGTAGTGTAGTTTTATGGTACTTGCATATTATCGCAACAATCATCATCCCATGATAACATAGAGGGCCATGGTAGCCTAGTGCTCAAGGTCATGGACTGGTGGTTGACATGTCAAGAGTTTGAGCCTAGTACAGCTTAAGACCCGCTGTGTAAGGAAGCGATGCTTGTTAAATCTGTAGATCAAATGTCCTCCCATTGGTTTGGTGTGGTAGTTAGGAGAGGGGGTGCCAGCTTAGGTGTTGTCCTCATCACTTGACCGTGGTTCAAAATTATGTGGTCCATCGCCAAAAGCCCTTGAATAGCTGAACAGTACGACGTAGATATTCACTCGCTCTTGATAACTAACCAAGTTGGCAATCCTATGTGTCATACACACTGAATTGGCATCCATATGCTTTATTTCATATGTCACCAATAGGTTGCGATAAATGCAAAAAAAAATTGAATTAAAATAAGTAAATTAAAAAATATTTTAGTCAAAAAAAATTTTTGAAGATAAATTTTTTATGAATATATTGTTATTTTTAAAATATTAAAAAATTTAATTAATCCTTAGTCCAGAAATTAATTGCAGAAATTTAGAACTTGTGAGTTTGTATTAATGTAATGTGATGTGTATTATTTAACACATAAATCAACTTTCACTTGTAATAATATTAGTTATTATTTTTATTATTTACTAATAAAGTTATTGGGTTCCTTTTAAGTTTGAAAATATGTATGGCATAACTGTTTAAAAATAAAAACAAAAGGCATTTTGTTTTGTGAGGAATGAAATTTAATAAAGTTTGTTTTACTTATGTTCAAAATTTTTAATTTTGTTGAAATATTTGCTTATAAACTATGAAAATATTTAAATCGCAGGCTCTTATTAATGTATGGAAAAACAAAGTTATATTTCAGAAAATCTTTTTTTGAAAGAATCCTGATTGTATTTTTTTTTTATGTATGTAGGGTTTTTACTTTTTTAATTGCGGATAAGACTACAAATTAATAAAAAAAACTTCTTTAAAAAATGCCATGTAATTTTTTTAAGGAGAATTAGTACAAACTTTTTATTTGTAATGAAAAAAATTTATCATATATCCTACTATCTGGAAGGGAGCACTTTGGTAAATTAAGTATAACATTGCAGAGAGAAAAAAAAATCCTCACACAAAAATTAGTTATTCCAAAAATTCCTATTAATTACATGAATAATGATGCATATAATATTTCCCTAAGTAGTATATATATTTCTCTCTTTATTCAAAATTATTAAATGTTAAAAAAATAATAATAAAGCTAAGATAATTAAGTTGATATTTTCATTACTAAAATAATGAATCAAAATGAGGAAAATAAATGGTTAAAATAAAATTTTAAATTGCTCATGTTCTTATGTACCATAAGGATGAAAATTAAAATAAAATACTATTACTGAAACCCACATATAAATAAAAAAATGCAGGATTCAATGTTTATTAAAAGAAAACATTACTATTATGTTACAATGCATGCAGATGATGCATACTAAAGGGTGTTTTTGTTAGAGGTATAGAACTTTAAATTGCAATAAAACAACTATGTATTATTGGATTGACATAAATTTTTTTTATTCGAAAGATAATCTGGTGGCATTTTACATTTTAAATATGATTTCTGGCATAGGACTGCCACGGCTGGCTCGGATGTAGTCCAATCTGGACGTCCAATTTTCGATGACTTTTTCCAACATTTGTGGCCGTATATCGGCAATAACACGGCAAATGTTGTCTTCCAAATGGTCAAGCGTTTGTGGCTTATCCGCATAGACCAATGACTTTACATAGCCCCACAGAAAATAGTCTAGCCATGTGTTAAATCATAAGATCTTGGAGGCCCATTCACAGGTCCAAAACGTGAAATTAGGCGGTCACCCAACGTGTCTTTCAATAAATCGATTGTGGCACGAGCTGTGTGACATGTTGCGCCGTCTTTTTGGAACCACAGCTCCTGGACATCATGATTGTTCAATTCAGGAATGAAAAAGTTAGTAATCATGGCTATATACCGATCACCATGGACTGTAACGTTGTGGCCTTCATCGTTTTTGAAGAAGGATTCCACCAGCCCATAAAGCGCACCAAACAGTCTGTTTTTCTGGATGTAACGGTGTTTCGACATACACTTGTGGATTAGCTTCACTCCGAATGCGGCCGTTTTGTTTGTTGATGTAGCCATTCAACCAGAAGTGCGCTTCATCACTAAACAAAAGTCGCTTATGAAAATCGGGAACAACGGCCATCTCGTTTAGGGCCCATTCGACGAATCTACGCCTTGCTTGATGATCGTTTTGATGAATTGCCAAACCAAACTGAGAATAAATCACTTGACAGCTGTTAAATCGGTCGCCATCTGGGAAAGTAATGCCAACTTAAATTTCTATACCTGGAAAAAAAAACACTCTTTATATGTAAATTCAGTAACATTGAAATGCTGTATTATATAGGAGGTTTTTCTTTTATTTTAAAATTATTTTTGAATTAAATTCTGGTGTGTAGAAATTGCAATATTATATGAAGATTATTTGTTTGTATTTTTTCGTCTCTTATATCTCTGTTACATACATACATATATATATTCTTATATTTGTTTGTAAAAACAATATATTATATTTTTAATTCTTCCATTGTCTATAGCCACTGCTATGCCTGTGAAGATGATACATCTATGGAATTAGGTCAAAATCGCCCATCAAAATGCCAGTGCTTTTTCCTCTAGTATTTTATTTTGGTGGGCTTCATCTATCTCCATTTCCCACCAAATGGAAATCGATCTCAAAATGAATCTGAAATCTGTAAAGCAACTCCACATATTTTTACTCATATGTTTGTCCTTAGTTGTTTGCCCTGCATTAGATCCCGACCCCAGTCCTCCAACCTTTGCTTGTGATCGAGAGCGCAAAGTTCTCTTCGATAGCTATGGCACAATATCCAGTGGAAATAAAGAATATCCAATGGATTCCCATTGTGAATGGCTCATCAGAGGTGAGATGTCATCATCAATGATTCTCTACTTGTGTGCATAATGTATTGATCCATTCAGTATCACTATTAGAAACCTCTTATATAAATTCAATAGATCTTTTATTTAGCAAGTTTGACTAGTGCAACAGTTGCTTACTTTTCAAAGTGTTATGAAAACAATTAAAGAACAAACAATTTTTGTACAGACTTGAAAGGAAATGTTGTGATTGATTATTCAGGTTTATATATTATGATTATTGCGTGCACGCACTTTTTAGTATTGTAATTTCATTGAAACATGATGGACATTGGAATGATTGTGCCTCATCAGAAAGGAAGAGCATACAGATTGCAAGATTTTTTGATCATCTAAAATCTCTTTTAAAAAACTGGAAACTCGTTGCTCCTAAATTAAATATTATTTATTTTGTTTTAACTTTTATAAATAGCTTCTTGTTATTTATCCACTGATTGCATTTTATAAACATAATTTTTTGTGTATGTGTAAACACTGTTACAATCTTACTTATATTTGTTATGGGTAGACTAGTTCATTCCTACAGGCCCACAGTCTAGTTAGTTAAAACTATGAAATTACTCTGAGGAATTTATACTCAGGGATCATGGATTTTAGTACAGATTTTGCTAAATATCATTGTACGAAGTGATAAGGATATTGCTTATTAACCCCTTAACTGGTTTTCCCTTGCACCATATGGGTTACCGAAAACTGGCCAAAACCAGTTTGCCTGTGCACTCTACGGGCACTAATATTTACTTCCATATTTTGATTTGCATATATTTTTAGTTCTTATAGTGAGATTATTAGTACTAGTGTTTTTAAGAAATGCAGTTTGTCCATGGTACTGAAATACTTCTCATCCAGGAATTTGTTTGTAGTGAAGGTGGGAGAGAATTTTTCATTGAAGGCAGGAATTTAGATTCTTGAAAATATTTGAAGAACAGGGATTGGCAGGGCAATTTGTTGCTTGAGAAGTATTGAAAATGGGGAAGATAATCCAAAAAACCCGATATTATCTCTGTCCCCTTTTGCATTGTTAGGCTTAGTATTACGCCATGCTTCAAGTTGTGGGTGAATATATAATATATATATATATATGCACGCACACACAAAATCCTCAACCATTTAAAAAAGAGGTATGAACATAAAATTTTTTTATACATATGAGAGAAATTCTTTTAAAATATATGAAACATTCTTCAAAACATGTAGAGTGTACTTAGAAAAAGCAAACATTTAGGGGGGTTTGTGTTCCACACTTATAAAATAAAAAATAGTGAGTAGTTTTAAAATCGAAAATTAAAATAAAATTCTTTCATTTTTGCATTCTGTTGAGTATAATGCTTAATTATATGCAATAAAAAAATTGCCTTGTTTTTAACCTTTTGGACAAAAAAATTTACTGTTTATGGGGTTAAATAAAAGTTTATATGAATGAAGTTAAGGTATCTTTATCACCTAAGACTATTGTTCAAATCTGCAAGATCTTTTCCCTTAAGGTGTTCATGCATATAAAGTTCACATCAACGTAACAATGTTTCATCTCATTTCAGCACCAAATAAGAACTCGTTCATCACGCTCACATTTACAAAAATGGACACCGAATGCTCCTATGACCACGTCTTCGTCTACGATGGAGATTCATACACAAGTCCTCTTTTGGGAAGCTTCAGTGGCAACACAACTCCACCAGCCATCACCACCACTCAGGGAGCTGTAAGTCATACTTTGTGTTAGATAACAATCTCAAAGCAAGAATTCTTCTTTCAAAAATTCTGCTAAAAAAAAAAAATCTTTCTTGGTTTATTATTATAACTATCTTGTGAGATAACTTATAACATGCAATAAAGCTATATAGTTTTTTTTAAAACTATAGCTTTGCTTCTAATCTTTTATTCTGCATTTTTGAGCTAAAGGTTTATACTCTAAAATTAATGCTTTTGTAAATAAGAAAATAATTAATTTGTTTCTTTTAAAAAAGAATTTCAAAGTCATATTTTAACTGGTTTTGTTTAATTTTTTCTTTAACAACTGCTTTGAATCAAGTAAAATTTGTTGCTATAAAACATTACTCTTAATTTTTTTTTTTTTAGTAATATGTTAATAATAGCATTCTAGTTCTTCATGAAACTTCATATGGTAATATTTCCATTATTTCTTTTTAAAGTTACTTAAATACTTCTTTCTATCAGCATATGTACCTTTCCCTTTTTTTTTGTGCAACTTAAACTAGAGGTTTTGTATGTTTTTCTTTCATTATATATAATGTTATATTTCAGATGTTGATCTTACTGTACAGTGATACCAATTATGTGAGAAGTGGTTTTGAAGCCATCTACAGCATCACTTCTTGCCCTTTAAATTGTAGTAGCAAAGGAACATGCCAAAACCACCAATGCATCTGTGATACTCTGTGGTCAGGGGACGCCTGTGAAATCAGCCTGTGCCCCAATGAGTGCGGCCAGGATGAGAACAAAGGCGTATGTAACTTAAATGGCTCCTTACCAGCCCATTGTGAGTGCCAACCAGGCTACTCAGGTATGGACTGTAGTCTTCCAGACTCCAACAAAAATGGTGGAAACTCCTGGCACCTAATATCTTCCAGTGGCATCACTGCAAGAGCTAGTCATACCGGGACATATGTGCAACACTCAGACAGTTTCTATGTCTTTGGTGGATTCACTTTCAAACGAGCATTGGGGGACACACTAGTCTTCTCTTTTAGAGAGAATCGATGGACGAATATAACCACCGCATTCTCACCTGCTTCTCGTCATGGTCATGCAGCCATTTGTTACCATGACAACATCATACTTTTTGGAGGAGAGTTGGAAAATGGAACTCTGTCTAATGAGCTCTGGTTCTTTAATGTGTCCAGTTTACAGTGGAATCTTATGACACCCAAAAATCATTTTATGCCACCACCACTCACGAAGCATTCTGTCACACTGGTAGATTTTTATTGGCTGTATGTCATAGGCGGCACCCTTTCAAATGGCACGTTTTCATCTACAATGTACCGCATCAACATACGAGACATGAGTGGCTGGGAAGAAGTCGAGACTTGCGGTGGACCTGTGAGCAGTCATCGTCTGGTGGGTCACAGTGCTGTGTACCACCAACAGACGAAGACAATTTTTGTGTTTGGTGGCATCACTGCAGAGTATTCTCATGTCAGCAAATTAACTAATCATCTGTATGCTTTTCATGTGGAAAAGAAGTATTGGATTAAAATAAAGTATGAAAACAATGCCTTCATACCTTTGGAAAGAGCATTCCATACTGCAGCCATTGTTGGTGATTATATGATTATCTATGGCGGATACACCCATAAACATGTGGAGGAAGAAATATGTTATGATAATGAAACACACCTTTATCATTTGAGATGTCATAAATGGATTGATAACTCTAATTTAAGGAAAGATTTTATTGGTTAGTATTTATTACATTTATTTAAAGAAATATGTTGGTGATATCTATTATAAATTTATTTTAAGAAATATCAATATATAAATTACATATTTTCAAGATAAATCTTTTATCGATTACATAGGAACACTTTTAATACATCTTAGAAAACAGAGAACTGATTACAAATCTGAATAAAATGCTTGATTAAATGTATTTCATTTTTAATTGAAACTTAAATTATATAAAATGAGTAATATTATTTATTTGCATGAGCTTTTTATTTTTTCAACATCTCACAAAACTTATGGTTATTAAATTTTAATCTTCACAAAACTCTTTGTCAACTAAACAGTTTGAACCTGTCAACCTTTAAATATTCTTGTTAACTTTTAAATTTTTTTTAACAAATTGACTTTTCCACATCCTCTCTGCTACATGCTTGCTGTACTGTTAAATTTAAACTTCAGTTAAATTAATTAGACAGCATATAAATTGTCCAAAGCATCAAATTTTTATTGCATAATTTTTCAAAATCTATTCTTTAAGTTGTAGAAATTACTAATAGAATTTTAGAAATTTCTAGAAACCATAAAATTAAGCAAATTTTATCCTTTGAAACTATTTTATTTTTAATTTTAAGCTTAGTTTGTCTTGTATGTGATTAAGAATTTTGTATAATTGATATATAATGTAAATTGTGATAGTTTTTTTGTTTTAAATACTGTAATTATTCCATTTTAATTAAATTTTGTACATTTTAAAACAGTATTGTGTTATCCTATCTTTTTTTAAAGTTCACTGCCATGAGCTTTACCCATGAGTCTTTCCACATAATGTTAAGTAAAAATATTAACTTCCTGGTTATCACTAACTTTTGGTGGGGAGATCAGTGAACATGTTAATGTTTTCCTAATGTGTGTATTTTTTTTCATCTGAATGATAGCTTTGTAATATTACCTAAAGTAGGTAAAAAAGGAACATATTGAATAATCAAAGATTTCTTGTTATTTTTAATACTTTTATAGGTTCTCCTAATCCCATCCCTCAAGGTGTCTTCTCTCATGCAATGGGTGTTCGTCGAGGTCACACTCTGGTGATATTTGGTGGTTATAGTGGCTCGATGCGATTCCAACTCCTCGCATATGTTCTTCCTTCAGCTGTCCTCAGCGATCAGCTCTTGCTCAGTACTTGCTCAAAGTAATTTATTTTCTCTTTGTATCAATTTTAGGGAAATATTTTGTTATATCCTGAAAACTCGGATAGGATAAAAATTGTACGCATTGATCTCCAATAGAAAATGTATTGGTACTAAGAGAGTTTTGATGGCTTGTGCACGTGGGAAAATTATAGAAAGCAAAAAATTTTAAATTATTGTCTTTGTATATAACATAAGATTTGTATTGCTATTAAGATATTTTCTGGCTTGTATCATTTTAAATGGGCACACACACAAACTATTTGAGTTTTTTACTCCAAAAAATATGATTTATTATCATTAAAGATGATTTATTATTAATTTATTTCATTGAAAATTTCTGTAAAATGGAATAATGTTTTTATATGTTATTAGAATATGTATAAGTTTGATTATTATATTTGAAAATAATAATTTTTTATTCTTATTAGATACTAAAATATATCTGTATGAGTCTTTATTTTGAAAAGATTAGTAGAACTGACATTTTTTTTTTCATTTTGTCTTGTGCCATTTTAATGAAGAAGATATGCGTACTTTCTATAAGCACGAAATATTATTTTGATGTTTTTCAGGCATAAATCAGTTGAAAGCTGTTTGTCCAATGTTGCTTGTGGTTGGTGTTCTGACAGCAATACTTGCATTGAAAGGAAAAGTAACAAGGTATGCAGGCTCTTTCTGTTAAAGAATATTTTATTCTTTAAATTTAGTACAATGTTATATCCAAGTCATTTATTAATTATATTCTTTGAATTATCATTTAACCTAACAAATAGAAAAATGTGAAATATGTTGAAAGCATGCTACTTTGTACTTTTCTTACAGAAAACCTTGCCTTTTCAAATATAAAATGTTTTTCCAAAACATTTTTCTTATATATTGTTTTATGTATTGTATTTAAAAAAATAGGTATGCAAGAAGTTTTCTTTTGAAACATGCCCAGGTCTCTGTTCTGCACTCACTGACTGTTTTTCATGTCTCATCTGGGGTCAGCCATTCATTGAAAACCTCATCACTGACCGCCAGGACCCCTTCCCACCTTTTTCTTGCATGTGGTGTGTACAGGATGCCAAATGCCACTCACTTGATGGTCAGTTCAATGTTGTTATTGTGCCCTTTTTCTTGAATTTATCTATGCATTGTTATATGAGTGCTTCCTTTTTAATTAAATTTCTATTGATTTAAATTTAGCCTTTAGAAAGTAGTTGAATTCAATATTGTTTTAGAAAATAATGGAACTTGGCACTAAATGATCATTTCTAGATCTTTGAATTAAATTAGAAGAATGCAATTTTCTTTTAAGAAAGCAAACTTAATAGCTAGTGAGTTGAGAATTCGTCTCAGTTCCACTGAAGACCAATGTATGGTGTGATGGAGGCTGTTACATTTGTAAATCCAAGAGTGTTCTAACAATCTTCATGTGATGAGGTGTTAAGAGTTTGGATAGTGTGATCCATTTTGGAGGTCATCCGTATCATTTAACCATATTTTATAGCATTGTTTGTAAAAAATCTTTAAGATACTTATGTACTTAGGATCTTGCAGTTTCTAACGGTATCTTGTAGTTTTCATCTGATAAAATGTTAGAGTCTGGAGAGTGGATTTCGACTTGGATTATCATTCATTCTCCTGACAGAAACGAACAGACTTGAATCTTTTTTTACACTAGATTTATTTGAAATGTATGGGTATAAATCATAAATATATTTATAGCTACTGCACTTTTTTTCTCCTATGAAAAATAAATTTTGTTTATTTTGATTTCTGATAGATTCTTCATCCAATTGTTCTCTAAGTGCCAATTCAACATCCAAGAACTCAATTGGATCTGGGAATTGGTGGGGATCTGCAGGAACTGATGCCCTGACTGTGGAGGACTGTTACCTTAAGGATTCACCTCCAGGTCTTGTTTCAGTCAAATATCGTCATCCAGTCAATCTTTCACAACCTGATGATGTAAGTATCTTGACCGTATTACAATGTTCAATCTGAGTCTTTTTTTTTTTTCATTTTAGTCATATATTTTATGTTCTTATCATCATACATATTTTTGTAATGTTAAATTATTCAAAATTAAGTCTAGGTATTTCAAGATTTTTCATTCATCTTAATAGTCAAGCAAGTACCTGAAATTTTAAATTTTAGTTGTTGATGAATGCTGTCTGTGCATAACATTATATCAATATTTCGTATGTTGTATGAAGGCATGAAATAAAATTGTGATGTAAAAATATAGCTCAATTTTTTTTCTTCTGATTTATGTATTATGTACAATGTTAATATTTAAAAAATATTTTTGCTGATATCTTTCTGTAATTTAAATTGAATGTAATCTCAATATTTTTGTTTGATGGATAAAATTCAGATTTTGGAGCTTTTTGATAGTAACAATTTTATTGGTAAAAGAATTGTATGCTTTAGTTGATCACTTTGTAATTATAGATACTGTTGCACATAAGATCAATTATAAGTTTATATATTTTCAAATGGCTTATTGTAAACATTTAAAGAGTGAAGCAGTTCTTTGTATCCCTTGACATTTAATAACAAATTTAAATTTCATCCATCTAGCATATGTAGCTTCATTATGAGGTTAATTTAGCAATCCAGTAAGAATCAAATTGTTCTGCAAAAAGAAATTTATATTAAAAACTACTAATTATAATAGCATCATTTATCAACAGGGAGTTTTTTTATTCAGATTATTAAACAATTTTTCCTTTTTTTTAAAAAAAAGGAACATTAAATTCATTAATGTTTATTTTTTCAGGTTACTTATCTTCGCCAAGCATCTGAAGATATATTGTTTCGTTCTGAAATTCAAAGATACGACTCTAGTGGTCTTGAAGAGAACATTGTAAAATTTTTAGGCTTCCTTCATCCACTTGATGCTAAGCCTCTATCTAAAAGAATACCTCAACTCAGACTCTCCATTTGCTCTGCTGGATCAAACGCAGTCCTGAAGCTTAGTAATGATTCAACATCAAATCATCTAGTACGTTTTTCTGTTATATTACTTTTGTTATTGATATTCTAAATTATTTAAATGTAAAATATTTTTTTAAAAGTAACCTCTTAAAAATCCACTATGCAAATTTGGTTTTGATACAAACTGTTAGTATAATTGTTCATGTGAAGAAAGAGAAGACTTCCTTTAATACAAAATGTGCATTTCTTTTGCTGTTATTGGTTATTGTTTTTTCAATAGTTTAATCATTGCAAAGAGACATATTTCATGTTTTTTTTTAATTCTGAATTGTTTCACAAATAATTGAACATCTGAAAGAAGAATCCCTGAAAAGACAATTCTTGCTTTTTGTGTAATGGAAAGCTTTTTCCCCATATCCTTTTATCTACCTTTATATGTTATTAAAATTTGTGTAAAATATTGGTAAAAGAATTTTGTTAACATTGTAAGCTTTTTAAAAATTATTACAAAGTTCCTTTCAATTTTAAAATATGTTACAGTACCTCCATCTCATATTGGTTAAGATGGAAGGAAGTAGTGATTAAAAGATGCCATTAAGTCAGTCATGAAATATAACCAATAAATGTTTCCAATAGTTCTCTTTTATTGATGTAATGTTAAACCTGACTATGCAGTTTGTGCGGATAAGACAATAAACTAGTTGTAAATAAAGGGTATTTTAATGAGATGCAATCTCAGAAGCTCGCCCACAAGAAATCTTGTAATAATTTCTAATAATGGAATGATTATAATTCTGGATGATAATTCAGGAATACTGAACTGAACCCAGTGGTGCAACAGCCCATGTGGGCCAAGGTCTACTGTGTCTATCTCAGTTTTCATGACCTTAGGCGCTGGAGTGCATGTGTAGATGTTTCGGTCAAGTGGTCAGTCTGATGTGAAACCCTTAGTGTTCAGCTCCCAAGCAAGCTTGGTACTCATTTATCGACCCACTGCAATAGGAATGGAAGGCTGAATCGACCTTTCTCATCCCTGGAATAGAACCCAGACCTGTGGTGTGGAAGCGCAAAAGCTTCCTCTCGACCACTGGGCTTTAATTCAAGAATAAGTCGCTATAATTCAGGCAGTATTAGTGTGGCTATATTGTCCACATAATTCTATTCTTTATCTTGCTAACTATTTATTGATGTTTGTGGAGTTGTTCTGCTGAAAATGCTAATTTGTCTGAACGGAAAAAAACAGAGTTAGAATGGATTGACCTTATGAATAGCTCATTGTTAGATATACTTGAATATTTTAATTATGGTTATAGCAATTTAGCTGAATTTTGCTTGTTAAATAAGATTATATATGTTGCACTTATCAGACTTTTTAAAAACCAACAGTGTTTCAATTTTTTTAAGAACTGCTTTTTGAAATTTTGTTATTTTTTTATTGAAAAAATGTCACTAACTGTATGTATTTCTTATTACTAAATTTTCTCAATTATTTGTTTATAGAAGTATGCATTATTTAGTAACTTTCTGATTTTATGTTTCTACAGTTGGAAAAGTATTTTTTTCTAAAAAAATTGTAAATGAAATCAATTAAGTTCATACAAAATACAATAAGAAAAAAAATGGTTGTTATATTAATTTATTTGAAAGCATAAATGTATCCCAATGTAAATGTGGACCCCTAGTCATTGTGGAATATATGGAAATGAGAAAGTAGATACATTTGGTGAAGAGTGGATCCCAAATGAGGCAACAAATTCCTCTTTTAACTTTTTAGAATATAATCTTACACTAATAAACTTGTGTGTAGAGTAGGCTTCAAGAAAGAAGTGGAACTTCCTTCTACATAAGTCAACGAGGATATCCAATTCCTTACTGAGAGCAGTCTGCGGGGCCTGTTTTAGACATGTGCCCCTGGTGACAACTGTTTGTAGGGATTACCTGTACAGAATGAGACTGGCTGACTCAGATTCCTGCCCACTTAGTGGCCATGACATATCCATATCTGAGGATCACTTCAACAAATGCCCTGTTTTAAGCTGTATTTCTTTTAATGTTGCAGACCAGTGATACTCGCCCTCCAGCCTTTTTTGAGTGGCCCAGTCATAGCCCATTGCACTAAGAAATTAAATTATTAAAGAACAATGTATAAAAAAATTTAACAGGAAATTCAAGCAATCGAATGTATCTATTTTGTTATCAAGTGTTTTTTTTAAAAAGTAGAATGCTAGCAAGAGGCTTGATCATTGAGGAAAGAAAGAAGAAATCATCCCATAATTCAGTAAAGATTCATAAAAATAAATATTTTTGTATGTGTGTTGAATAGAAAAGTTAATATAATGTTAAAATAAAAGCTAAAAATATAGGTTTTAATATTTTGATCAATTTTGTTTGTCAATGTTGCTTTGGACTTATAGATTGCTTTTTCCATTATCCGCATGTTGCTGCCAGTGTGAAATAACTATCATGTTTATGCGGCCCAGCAGGGAAAAAGGTTGAGTACCCCTGTTGTAGACTGTCGTTGGTGGCTGTTTTTATCATTCTCGGTTGTATTGGGCTGCTCATCAACTTATGGCTGAAAGATCAGAGATTGGCATAGGATTTTTTTATAAAAGTATTAGGACTGTGTTCGGTTAAACAGTAGTTTTTCATTTAAAAAAGTAACAAATTTCATTTTCATAGCAGAGTAATAAATAATTACCTTTAATTATATAAAGAAGAGTTCACATAAAATTTCTTGATTATTATTTTTTTTTCATTACCCTAAGTATGTTTTCTTTTCAATGTGCAGGAAGTAGCAGCCAGTCATAGTCCCAGACCATCCTATTATTGCTCCGAAGTTCACAGAGCTCGAGGCGTTCCAATCTTTCCAGACACATCTGAGGGCAACAAGTACATGTTTGATTTCACTGTAAAAATACCCACCTACTTGAATGAAACCTCTATTGTTCAGCTCAAATGGACTGCTTTCTCTGTTGAATTTGAGGTTGGTATTCAAATGTATTAATATTTTTTCTTTGACTAAGTACTTGTAGTTCTTAATATTTATTTTGATATCAAAAAACACCACTGTCTCTGAACATGGACATATGTATAAAATTATGTTTAAAAGTTTGATTACTGTTACAAAATATACTGCTTTTTTAAAACTATTATTCTAAAAAAAAAAATTTTTAATTACTACATAATTGCCCAATTTTGAAACTTTCACACTCTAGTAAAGCTATTGTGCGATTTAGTGTTATCAATTCTTAAATCTGGAGAGGCTGTAACCAAAGATATTTGGGCTTGAGATTGAGCTGCATTCCAGAAATGAATTACTGGCCATTTTTTAAAAATCTGTGTTTTATCAAATTTCTCTCTCTCTCTCTTTTAAGAATCAATTACATTTCTTTTTTTAAGGTAATTGATGATAAGCACCTTGAATTATACAAAAATGGAGCGTGTTCTATACACAGCAATTGTTTATCATGCCTAACAGATGCTTTGTGTGGTTGGTGTGAGAGTAATAGGAATTGTTACCTAAAATCGGGAGCTCCAATTTATTGCCAAAAGAATGGGAAGAGTAGTTTTCTTGTAACTCATCCTGATAATTGCACTGTCTGTTCTGATTATATTTACTGTGAGAAGTGTGCTTTGGTAAGTCTTGTTCTTTTATAAAATATTTTAATTAGGTTAGCTAACATTTTGTATGTACTTTCTTATCATAGTGATCAGCATACTTTTCAAGAAACATAAAGAAAATTTGGGGTTCTTGGGTGCTATTAAAACCATGACAATTTTCAAGATAACTGGCCAAATTAGTAACCCTGATTTTGCATGTGTTGTAGACACTGAATTGACTATATATATATATCATGTGCTTTGCTTCATATTTCTTCACTTCATATTTTAAGCCTAACCATTCATTGTTACTGCAAGCTTGAATACTAAAATGCAAATCTGGGATTTATCGAATTCTTAACTAATAAAATTTAAGTAAATACTAAAAGATTAGTTATTCTTTTTCTTTTTATCAGTTATTATTTATTTATATTTACTTAATACTTTTCACAATGTATGTTTTGATTACCCTCTCCACATTCCTGTTTCATATTCCGTCTTTAGAATTTGTGTGGTTTTATTCAATTTCACCAATTTGGTCACAATAGTACAAAAGTACTGAAAATTTAGATACTATGAATAAATTTTGTAAACATTTCATATGAAGTTTTAAAACCAAATGAAAAAATCCTAAAAATACTTAAGATGTAATTTTAAGTCATGATAATGAAACATCATTCCATACAATGTACAAATTTGTTTCATAAAAATTTAAAGTGTATATATATACTTAAATGTACTTTGAGTAGTATTGCATTTGATCATGTATGCTATTCAGATTTGCATGAAGATTCATTTTTTGCTTGTAAATATGTCACTAAAAAATTGCCTTATTTGGATAGTCAGTTATAATATTGAAAAGTTAGTTTTTTTAACATATATGTGGAAGAGATATTTGTTGTTTTAAATAATATATTTATCTTATTTTTTAAAGAAAATATTTTAATTTTTGAATCTGAACTTTTGTATTTGTATTTTAATTCTTTACTTTATACATAAATAATTTTCATTATCCAGCATTTTTCAAAAAGTGAATTAAGTGTACTTAGTAAACATTGTAAAGATAGATAACTGCTTAACCAGCAGATTACAATAGATTTAGCTGTACATAGTTTTTAAAGAACATGCATTCTTTTATTTATTTATTTTATTTTATTGTGCAGAAATGAATACTTCTTTTTCTATTATATAAAACTAAAATTATGTTAAAACACAGATATCTACTTGTGAATGGTTAGTAGAGCCAGCAATTTGTGTACGGCGAGGACGCTTCCGGTTATCAGTGCAACATCCACGAGGCTGTCCCATCCCATGTCCAAAGTAAGTAAATTACATCTATGCATTATTAAAATTTGTAAATTTAGATTTAACTTCTTTTTTTCATGTTTTATAATTGTTATTTTCTCCTCCTAATTGAAACCAAGTGTAACCTTTAAAAAATGAGTGATCAATATCTGAATTTTTTTATTATAAGTAGTCACAAAATATGTCCCTGAAACTGTTACTGTGAATGTACAACAGAAAGATATTGAAGTTTGTTTTAATGCTTAAAGAAGTGGTGGATAACACATTGTGGGTGTGGAGAATACTGGAGGGCCACACCTTTTTAAAATGATTGCAATCAGTATAAAAAGTAATAAACATGTTAAATAAAATAGTGACAGTTTTTATTCAATTTATTTACTGTGCTAATTGCATATTATCTGTAACAGCATATACTTTTGCTTGCTGAAGTTCTCATCACAGCCTACAAGTTTATCAGTCAACTTGCATCTAGATTTACTTTTGTGAGTTTTTGAAGTTGGAGTCTGAGAAGTTTTATTTCTCCAACAGTTTTAATATGCAAGATGTTTATTCATTCTCAAAGTTCATAAATATGCATTGTGTCTTAATTTTGATAATGCTGATTTAAATGAATTAGAACAACATGAACAAGTGAAAATTCAAAGTAATTATAAACTTGTGTTAAAAGTATTGAAACAAAATTATCTATCGGCGGATAATACTGAATTTTTTTTTCCACAATTTTTTTAGAAAAATACTGTTGCTGTCCATTTTTTCTAAAGCTGTGAATGATAGCTTAACCAACCAGAATTACTAATATATTTAATTTTATCAGCACAATATATTTTGTTAAACTTAAAAAAGTTGCACACTTTTCTACACACTTTTTTTCAAAAAAAAATTGAAATTTAGTCGTTTTACTTTCATAGAATCATTAAATATAAAATTTTAAGTAAAATTTATAACAGAAGATTATCAGATATTTTTTTAAAAAATTCTTTGGTTTTTTTTGTTTTTATTTACATGTTTTGTAAAATGTTTCCAGTCGTTCTACATGCGTGTCCTGTTTGGGTGACCCTGGCATGTGTGCTTGGTGTGAAGAGACTCGGACATGTTTCTTTTTTTCTACTTATACATCATCTTTTGCATTTGGTAAATGTCGAGATTGGGTGGATGAAAATCGAGCAGGAATTGGGTAAAGTAGTTTTCTCACTCATTAATTTTCTATATTGAATAACTCATCTCAAAATCGAATTTTGAAAAATTGTTATTAGTTAGCATCTTTTTAAGGAATAATATATATTCAAAAATTCTTCATACAGTTAATGTAAGGAAAAAAATTATATATACTATTATTACAAACTTTTTAAATCATTATGCATCAAAGCCAGTGTGTTTCATCTTTTTAGACCATAAAATGCAATTTTTTCCATTGTTTAAGTTCTTCAAGAATCTTAATTTTATTGGTGTATTTTTCTTTGTTTTTAATAATTGAAGTTTAAAATTGAATGTATATAACATGTTAATTAATCAAATGTTTAACAAAAAGACTTCTTAATTGATAAATGCATTTAAAATAAACTTTACTGAACTAAACTAAGTTGTGCAACCCCTCTCTCAGGCCTACTATGCCCATCTCAGTTTTCATGACCTTGGGCACTAAGGTGCAATAGCATATATTCCAGTGAGGTGGTCAATCTGACATGAAAACTCCCAGTATTTAGTTCCCAAGCAAACTTGGTACTCATTTATCAACCCACTGAAGGGATGTGAGGCTCAGTCGACCTTGCCCAGCCCAGGATTTGAGCCCCAGACCTGTGGCATGCCAGTGCGATGTGCTACCATTCTACCACTGGGCTTTAAAATAAACCTTAATGCTAGGAAATGTATGTGACCTCTCTCTCTCTCTCTCTCTCTTCCCCTTACTTCCTGTAAAAGCTTATTGTTATATTGAAGTAATCATAATTTTTTTAAATCTGTACATCACCCTTAAGCATTATTACATCATCTTTTACAATATAAATTAAAAAATTCTTTTATAAGACCCATTTTCTGCAATATAATTTCCCTCTGACATGATTTTAGAATCATGAAAATCTTTAATTTAGCGTATAAAAATTTATTGCTGCATCAAGTAGTTTCTTTCTTATATATTTTTTTTAAATATTTAGGCAACACTCATGATCAGTGTTATGTTACATTCCTATAATATGAATGAAAAAAGTGGCAAAATTATTTTGACACATTTTCTGCTTTATTATTTAACTGTCCTGATGTTTTTATCATAAAACATCTCTCTTAATAAGTATAATTTAAAAACCTATTTATATATTATAATTAAAATAATTACTATTACTGGTTGCAGCTATTATAATTGCTTATTAGTGAACACATTTCTCTTGGTTACAGTTTTGTTTTACTTTGTTTCATTTGACACAAATGTTTACAAGATGGCATTTTTAAGAATATAAATATTTGCAGTATATGGAGAATTTTTGTAGTCAATTCTTATTGCAGTTATGAGGCATGTATTATTATAAATAATACATGCCTCAGAATTTTGTGAAAAAGCAACCCTATTACAAATAAATAATTTAATGCAATTTTCCAATTTAAAAATTTTAAACTGTATTGATTGTTCTTAATTTTACCTCATGCTTCATTTAGTACTGAATTGTGTCGCAATTGCTCCCGCCATACACAATGCTCCTCTTGTATCCGAGATCTGGCTTGTGGCTGGTGCAGCTCGCCCTCTCACCCATCACATGGTATCTGCATAGATGGAGATTTCTCTGGGCCCTTTTCAGGTATACACCATTTTCAAGTATACACCATGAGTATGTGTCATAGGAATATAGATTCTTTTATTTGACATCTTACTAGAACTAGACAAGATACTGGCAGTGAATTTTACTATTTTGAACTGTGATCATTGGTTAAGCTGACATCTTTGAGCTGGTACCACACTCACCAAATTAATATACATACAATGGACATAGTTACATTTAACAGAAAACATCTTATCTTAAATGGCACTGAGTCTTGAACTGTAAATATTCCAGCCATAAAACTTATGATCTTACTAATTAGCTTAATTTCACCAATACAGAATTATGATAGAACACTAAATTTTTTTTGTTGAGTAATGGGAAAATTCTGATTGCTAAATGAAATTCATATTGAGCATGCAGCAAGATTACCTTAAAACAAATGCAATTGTAGCTACTTGCTGTATCCTAAAAATCACTTCATTAATGAACATACCATGCACCCAGTTTGAACACAACTTAAAGCGAATAATTGGCAACACTCATGCGACTGTGTCATTGATGCTTTACCAAAAAAAATAATAATTTAATTTGATTATTTGATATTATGTGCCTTTATCAATAGCAATTTTTTTTTTGTAAATATAAAACATTTTCTCTCTGAAGAAACACTGAAACATTAAACTTGTTCGAAGATTTTTTTATATATATAGCTTTATACATAGATTATTAGCTTCTGGTGTCGTATTATTAATTCAAAAATTGGTGTAGACATCTAATTTCTTAGAACTGCATCATAAATTCATTCTTTTTTTATGTTCATGGCAATTCAATCTGTATTTGTTTCTGGAAATGAATAGTTTCTTTTGATTTTCTATTTTATAATGTAATTTTTAGCTTTAAAAAATATTTTCCTCTACTCTTAAATCAATTGAATGTACACTTATACTAGATACCAAGAGAGAAATCTTCAGTGCTATTTTACATCACCGAAATATTCATCTGTTAACAATTCCAATGATGTGGACTTTGTGAAAAAACTTTATTATAATAAAATAGTTATTTTGCTATGGCCTTTGGATCACCTTCTACTAATTTCAATGGTTTGAAATATTCATATTGATAGTTTTTTCAAGATAATTACTTTTTAAAAGAATAATTAAGACCAACATTAAGGGTTATAGTATACATTATTTACTGACTTGAATTTAAATTTCTGGAATAAAATATTTTGTTAAATTTATAGATGCACTTAAACTGAAATTTATTAAATATTTTTTATCTTTTCATAATACTTTCAGCAATTTATTTTAATTATAAACTTCACTTAATGTATCAAGGTAAAGGAATTGTATTGTTTTTTCATGATCCATAGTTAGTTGTATTTTCAAATTGTGAAAATATAGTATTCTTGTCTTTTTCCTTGTCTGCTTTACTTAAAACTACAAAAATTTTCTACTTTTTAGGAGCTTGTAAAAGTCGTAGTAACAACACTTTGGAATGGTTCTATGATGCATGTCCTGACTTACAGGAGTGCTTGTACAATCTGCATGATTGTCATGAGAATGCCACTTGTCATAACACTCCAAGCTCTTACACTTGTGAATGTAACATTGGCTTTGAAGGAGATGGAAAGACATGTGTTCGAGCGTAAGTTCATTTTACCAAGAAACTCGTGCTAAATCATTGCTTGAATTTATTCACTAGTTATTTATGAATAACATTTTTTCCCATTTTGTTTCACCATCATTTAGTTTATCCTTTTTACACGTAACCTTTGTACTCTTTTTGAAGTGATAACTTCCATAGGCACATTTTGCTGGAGAGTGATCTTGAATGAATGTCCCATTCGGGTTTGTAACGCTCATTAAGCTTTTTTCATCTTTAATCGGATATCATGCTTGTACAAGGTTGTCTGTGACATACACACCCCTAAAAAGAAAAGGAGGGACGTTTCCCTCCTGAAACGACATGAAACGCAATAGTTTGTCCCCCCACACACACACACATACACCCACACCTCTTTCTACGAAAAGGAATGCAGGATTCATTCTCATCCTAGTTAAAGCACGAAAATGAAACATATAATATTTTTAAAAAGTAGACTTAGAGAGAAAAAGAAATCCTACATTAAAATTAAAATGTAAAAAGGACAAATTTTTACAGAACTAAGTAAATAGTATAATTATTATTAGCTATATTGCAGTGAATTTAAGAATAAAAATCTATTTCTGTAAGCGAATCAGAATAGCAATGAATAAATAGTTCTATTAATCACATTACTTAAACATTCTTTGAGTCTAAAAAGAAAATTAAAACAATTAAAAATTTAAAGTAACAAAATTAAGTATACAGATATTAAGAAAAAGTTACACTAAATAATTTAAATATAAGAAAACAAAATATAATTAAGACTTGCCTTGCAGTAGCACCAGCTATATTTCTACAAAACTGTCATACATTGACAAAAGAGCTATTATAAACTAGAGATTGATATAAATCTTCTGGTTAAATCTCTTTTTAAAGGTTTTGACCTAGATTCCTCTCTTCCCAATCAACTACCTGTCTTACTATCCCTTTGCTTAAATTAATGCATGGATTGAACTTTATAATGTTGAATTACAACCGAAATTCACAAAGCAGGATTAGCTCCTCTGAACAAATTACCTATGATTTTAAGTGGGAATTTTAAAGTAGATTTTTCAAAAGACAAATCAGAACCTTTAGTTGATTTTTTTAAAATCAAAATTCAATTTTAATTATGTCAAATGATCCAAATGAAAGCACAAGGAAGTACAGAACAATGCTTGATGGGGTTTTTTATAGATATTGATATAAAATTTTGAATCTAAAGTATTTATAACCTATTGTTTCCTTCTTAGAATGCAATTAATGCACAAATATGATTGTATACTTCACACAAAAATATTATTTTATGAGTACAGACATATGAATAAATAATTTTATAGGACAATACTAATATCCCCTCGTTTTTTATTCACCGAACTAATCCCTGAAATTTCATTGCAAAATTTGAAGTTATCACTTCTATTGTGAGATCATAAGCACACACACTTTTTATTTTAAAAGTAAAATTGTTCCTGGGGTAAAATTTGCCAAGATATTTTCAAAAAATATTTTTTAGAGTTGGAAAATGAAAATCTATTCACATCAGTTTAGAAGGAAGTCATTTAAAGTTCACATGTCTTGGAAACAATGTATGCAAAACCTTTTTGGAAATTATCAGTTTTCTATTGTTTTGTTTACTTGATAATTTTTTGGTGGCAAAAGAGATATCAGCTTAGCTTTTTATAACTCTGTTATCTGCACCTTCCTCTTAATTTTAATTGTGATTGTTTAATTTATTTTCACTTTTTTAATTTTTTGCATTATTTTTATGTAAATTTAACATTAATATATTTACTGTAGGAATGAATCGACTATGAGAGCTATGTGTTTGTGGTCACGATCTCGTGGCTTGCATTGTTCAGTGGGTGTGAAACATTTTTAATATATCTTGCCATTTGTTTTTATAATTGTTCCTTTGAAAGTAATCATTGTCTTATTATAGAGCTTTCACTATAAAAGTTGAATAAATGAATTTTTTAAAAAAAAGATTGGAAATTAGTGATAAACTAATTTATATTAATGGAGGACTGTGGTAGCTGAGTAGTCCTGACCAGTATTGCATCTCAGAAGTTGTGGGTTCGAGGTCTTGAATCACTAAAAACCCACCACATATAGAGATAAATGCATCATTAATCTTTTGAGGCTCAAAATCTTGACATTGGTGCAAGAATTTGGAGAGTGAGGTGCCAACTTGAGTGTTGTCTTTGTCATTTGACCTTTGTTCAAAATTATGAGTTCCATCACTGATAGCCCTCATGTAGTTTTGTGCCTTGATAATAAATATCAAATCAATCAACTTGCAACAATTGATTTTTCTTTTTCAATTTTATTTTTTAACCATTTTCCCCCAAATTAATGATATTTTAGTTTACTTTAAATATATATTTATTTCTTCTAAATATCTCTATCTCAGTTCTGGGAAGATACTTTTAAGACTTATGTTTTCATTTCTGTGTTCAGGATATAATTATATTGATTTTTTATATATACAGGTGCATGAAAAAATGCATAAATGGATTCTGCTCCAATGAACCTGAATACAAGTGCATTTGTAATCTTGGCTGGACAGGGGATGACTGTAGTATCAGCTGCGGATGCAACAACCATAGCACTTGCCTCATGGGCATTGGTCAGTGTGATCTTTGCCAAGATTGGACAGAAGGAGATTTTTGTGAGCTATGCGTGTATGTCTTTTATTCAGAATTTATTTTATTATTTTTCATTTTCCAAATGTTTATCTTTTATTATTCATGATAGGCTCTGTCCCGATGACCCATTTTCTTAATTTGAGATTTTATTAATTTTTGTACTTAAAATGAGGGAGATAATATTTCTAACAACACTCTTAATTTGAAATCTTAAAATAAACTTATTTTGAATGCTTTTCCCCTTTCCCAAATCTTAAAAAAAAATTTGGATGTTTTAACGATTATCAGACATTTTTATATAGATTCACTCTGAACTTAAGTGACTTTTATTAGCTTTATAAAATGTAGCCCAAAATATTTTTTCATTTCATTTTATTACTGAAAGCTGAAATCTCTAATATCAAATACAAATCTTAACATGCTCTTTATGTTTTTCTTGTATGTTCTTTATATAATTTCATTATCATGTATATAATTATGGCAAAGATAAAGCAAAAATATATGGTTTATTATATATATATATATATATATATATAAGGTACTTCCATATATCTTATAGAATTTATTAATTTTTTTCACAATTTAATAACGCATTTTTATCTCTAAACAAAATAAAAGAATTTTCAGCCTGCTATTTTTCTATTATCTCACAAAAACTTTAGAGCTCTACATTAAGGAGACACAGTACGATTCAATTGACAAAAATTGGTCAAAAAATCAAATCTAATTTTTTTTTAGCTTAAATTATTTTAATATACTTTTCTATAACCTCACAAAATTTGAAAATTATAAACTTAAAAAACACAGAATTATGATAGCACTTACATTCGTTTTTATTCAGATCCCTATGGCAAGTCAAAACATTAAACTTACTTATCTCAGAAAGATAAAATAACTAGTTTATCTTCATTTAAAAGGCTAGGGCATTTTTCTATTGTGCCTAATGCTTTGAATTTTTTTTTTTTTTTTTTTTTTTACATATTGCTAATAGTGCATGTAACAAAAGTTGGTATGCATTTTTGAATCAAGTAATACTTTTTTTTTTAAATAATTGAACTCAGAATTTACAATTTTTTTAAGGAATTTTCAATAATCATTCATAAAAAGAAGTATTCTATGAATACCAATCATGTTATCGCAAAACCCATACCAACTTTTGATATGCATAGTTTGATGTACTTGTAAATCAAATTTCCTGCGTGTACACAAATTTTTGTGGGAGGAGTAGCATTTTAAAATCACTTCACAAATTTTAAGTTTTTTTCCTTAAAAAATTAAATGGCTAGCTTTTTATGATATTTTGAGCTCAAAATCTGTTTTACATAGTATGCACACATAGGAGGCAACTAAAAAAATTTCGAAGATCCTTAAATTAAAAATTTTTTGCTTAAATCCTACCATGCCCCCTTAAAAAAAATCTAGAGTTATGATGACTTTTATATTTGTTTGTATTCGCATCACAATTGCAATTTAAAATTTTAAAACAAGTTTTTTTTCCTGTTCAACTAAATGTTTTCATATTTCTACTAACAATTGCTATTAATACTAGCTTCTGAATCAGAGCAGTACTTTATTCTTAAGAAATAGTTAAATTTAAAATTTTAAGGAATTTTTATAAGTATTCATGATTTCTATTAGTAAAAATAATTTTATGAATTTCAATCATGTTATCTTAAAGTTTTACATATTTGTAAATCAAATTTCATGTGCATATCAATTATTGTAGTAAAAGTTAATTACACCTCAAGAATTTTTAATTTTTTCATATAAATTGAAGAGTTTACTTTGTGTAGTGTTTTGAGCTCAACTTCTATTTTACACATGCATGCATTATTGGCCAAAAATTTATAAAAATCATTAAAGCAAGTACTTTTATTTAAATTGCATGATGTCCCCTTTAATGACAAAAATTTTGATTTACCAGTAATCTTGGCAATTTCTCATGGTTATAAATTTAGGTAAGAGAGCATCTGTTTCATTGTTATCAATTAAAATTTTTGGCAAAATAAATTAATGAAATCATTAGATACTTTAATGCAAATTAGGGCTGTAAACAAGATAAGGCAAAAGCTCTCTTCAACGTGTATATATGTTAGGATCCTTCTAAATAAACAAAAGTTTTGCAGGGAAAAGAATGCTTATAAACATATTATAAATAATTTATGTATAAAATAAGGCTTAAAATGTCAGTAGTAGTTTTTGTAAACCATAAGTATATTTGTTTTCTGCTATTATTACTAGTTTTTAAGTAAAGACTGAATAATATTAATATAACTTTAAATTTATATGTATATGTTTGTGAAAAATATTCCTTTTTGAGTATTATCAAAATGCATTAAAATTTTTTATTAGATTTTAAATTATCTTGAGTGGTTATCTAGCTTTTTTTTACAAAAGAATGCTTCTGTTACCTAGTCTTGTTTCATATATTCCTTAAGAGTTTCATTTTATTGAGTAATGATTCTTTCACAGACCTGGAAGCTTTGGAGATGCAACCACTTTAGAAGGGTGCCACTTATGCGAGTGTAATGGCCATGGTGATAGTGAACAGAATTACTGCAACTCTACAACTGGGCACTGCTTCTGCCTCAATAACACAATGGGCCCTAATTGTAATGAGTGTGAAGATGGTTACTATGGCAATCCAGAGTATGTAGCTCTTTTATTTATTTTACTATTTCTATTATGTTTATTTTAACCATTCTTCTTTGTATTTAAGTTATGTTGATTAAATACTCAACTAATGCTGCATTTCTACTTTGCAAACTTTTTCAATTCTGATCTTTTCTTATAATTTGATTTCAGAAATAATGGTATTTGTTTTGAAAAATGCCATCCTCGCAAAGTAATCGCAAATGCTGTTGAAGGTAGATTTGGGAGTCCTGCTCTCTCTTCTGAATCTCAGGATTGTCTGTGGCTACTAACTGTCCACTCCGTACTGGACATGCAATCCCTCTTGGGGCCTATGCAAAGGTACTTTGGAGACCAATGAAATATTTTATGCTCATTCATTTTTTAGTGAGAATATTAAAAATAAAATTGTAAATGAATTTTTAATTAAGAGTTATTTTGAATATTTTTTAATTAGAAAGTTATTTTGTCTGTTAGTATATTATTTGCAGTTTCCAGATATTTTTGTGTGAAACCACACTAAGATTTCGATTTTCGTTTTAATGTTTTAATTTTTTTTTCTCCTGATTCCTTTGGAATTTTTGGTACTTATTCAAGATTTCCATTCAATTTTAAGTAAAAAGAATAAAATTATGTATGTATTCATCTCTCTTGATTATATCTTTGTATAAAATTGCTGGAAACTTTTACCTCTATGTTCCTAATTTTGTTCACACAGACTCAAAACTAATTGTTTTAATCTCTTAATTAGTATTATTTGTATGATCATATAATATAATTCTTATTTTTCAGTACTGGAGCTTATTTGCAGATAACCATCCACAATGACATTAATATCCCTTGTCCCCACAACCATGTTTATGTTTATGATGGCCTTCCAAACTTCGTAGCATCCGGTCACCCTAATGTTCTTTTGGGATCTTTCTGTGGTACTAATCTGAGTCATCCTATTGTTGCTACTGCATCATCTGGTTACTTAACAATACACTTCAAGAGAGGAATGCTACCCCATGGTTTCAATGCTTCTTACATCCGATTGACTCAACACCCTCCGAACATCATTGGTGATTGTACTTTTTGCTATGAACACCAATGCCCAAATAATTGTTCCAGTCATCTAAACCAGGGATTTTGTGATACTGTAAGCATTTTTACTTGGTTATAGTGATTTCTATGCAATGACTAACTAATTGTAATTCAAGTATAAAAAACTAAAATAATGACTCTTTTATAGAAGTCACAAAAATTGATGCATTCATTGTTAAATTCTTTCCTCTTCATGTAATGTGTTTGCTCTTATGTAACTTATCATATTAAATAATACCCTTTTGTGTAATATTGTTTATAATAGGGTTATAGATTTCAAAATGCTTTCTAATCCAGTAAAATTAGCAATTTTTTTGTCATGATTGAAAATTAATGTTTGCCAAAATCCTAATTGCTCCTACAGGCAATTATGTACCTATAATCATTACTTTTTTTAAAAAATTCTGACAGTGTTTTGTAGCTGTAGAGTAAGCTCTTAACCTGGGTGTGAAGTGAAAATTTTCAATTGAATAAATTAAATCCACACTTTATTTTATTATCAAAGACACACTTTTAAGTGATGAGGCATTTCTTCAAAAATTGAAGTTAGCAGAATATGCTGAAAGAAAAAGAGAATCTATAAAGACTAATGCAATGTGATTAAGCTGAATGATCTTAGATGAGATTGAAAAGATCTGTATTGTAAATGGGGGACACACACATACAGAGTGTTCAAGTGAGTAAATAAAAAAAAATTCAGTTACATTGGCAGTCTTTCGTTGCTCACTTAGTTTTACTTCTCTATTGAGTTCAAATACTGGATATATTTCTACAGAGAGTATTCATAATAAATAAAGATGCATATAAATCAATTTTTATATATATATATAATGAATGATAATAATTAATTGAAAGGGGAATTTATTGAACTTTAGAGAAAAGCTCAGTCCCAAATACTTTTTGAAAAATCAAACTTGGAGAAAAGTTGTTTTAATTTTTAAACCTTGTGAAGATAGCACCGTTAATAATACTTCTTCTGATTGCTATGATTTACCAATACAAAAGATTTTTTGTTCTATGAAACATAAAACCTAGAAGTAAAGTTTGTCTTGAGCCAAGTTTAGTAATAATGAACAACAAATGTCATGTTGAATTTTATATTTTGAATATCAATTAAATGTGCATATATTATTACTATATGATAATTGGAGAAGAAAAGAACCAACTCAGAAATTTAAAAACTATTTATTTAAAGACCCAGATATATTAAGTTGATAGCAATACAGAGTATTAAAGTGGCAAGAATGCTCAATCATTAGAGGACAATAAAGCCACTAAAGAGGTCTTGTCTAAATCTTTTGGTGAGAAAGCGAAGCACCAAAACTTTGATGGATTGACTGCCTGGAAAAGGACGAAAGTTATTAAGATGACAAATTAACCTTATGACCTTAGCCATGAATAAATTGGATTGGAACAGAATTCTGAAGGACATCCGGGTCTATCGTGTCAATGAGGAGTGAATGAATATTATAATTGATTATATTTACAGTTATTTATTTTGGTATTTTGTGTTACTATATTCTTGTAATATTTACTTATTCTTAATTTATTTGTGCAGATAAAGATTTAAATGGGTATTATTACAAAAAGACTTTCAGTCTCTATTAACATGTTTAACAAAATTACCTTATATGTTAAACATCAAAGAGCTGTTGCATTACGACCACCCCTCTAGTGGAGTGATTAGCTAGCCCAAAGGCAAAACCATGTCACACAAGCTATCTTTCCACAGGCAGAGTGTTTAGTGGCTGATTTGTTGCATTTTGCTAATAGTCAAATCATGACTGCATGTGGGAGCTTCAATTTCAGAAACTGTATTTTTCTTGAGTTGCTCACCTGTAGCCATTAAGTGTACTTATCAAAAGTAGTGCATGGATGATGAAATGACAAAAGTTGTAAGTGGTTTATCAGCCTTGTGGCATTTATTCCAGAAGCAAGCCAAGACTGCTAGACATTGTTTGCTACAGTCAAACAGCTTCAGTGGCTGATATCACCAGTAGTAACCTAGACAGTATGCCTCAACACACAGTGCAGCACATGCTGCTGTGTATGGGCCTATGCAGTTGGCTCTTAAATCATGTCCCTGCATTTATGGCACCTCATCACCAATAATGCTTGCAGTGGGTCATGCAGCATAAGAATTATACCAGAGAAAAATGGAGAAAAGTCACACTTTTTCCAATAAATCTGCCTTTGTGGTCAATGTTTTTGGTGGGCAATTGCAAATACACCAATTTCCAAAAAAAGAACTGACACTTGGGCGTAGGACAACACATTGCTGTAATGCAGATATTTTTGTAGGGCATTTTAGAATCCATCATCTCTAGAGAACAATCTGTATACTATCTGAACATCATTTCAGAATCGATGTCCGTCTTCATGTCAACAGTGTTCCCAGCAGACTTGGCATTTACTAACAAGATTATGTACCATGTCATGAGGACCAAATCTTCAGGGAGTGGTTCAAGAAACATTCTGGTTGAATTTCTGGTCATGATGGCCTCTGAATTCAATTTGTAGTTCACCTGGATTTTTGTAGTTCCCCAATACTCACATTTGTAGTTCCACCTGGAAAACCAAATTCATGCTGCCACACTACCACATCAACAATTGAGATAATTACAGTTTTGGCGAGTGTTTGGTTACAGATATCTCAGACTATCTATTAACACCTTGTTGAGTGAATGACTTACCAGGTGTTGATGATTGATATAGCAAAAGATGGTCCTTTTATATTAAACAGGTTTTTGTAATATAATGGCTTTTTAGTGTATATACAATAGTATTTCAGCAAAAAATTTCATGTTCTAAATAGAGATGAAGATAATGTTACAAAATTCATAGAAATTTCGATCCATAAAAATGTTAAAAACCTCTACTAATGAGTGAGGTTAACCCAAACCACATTAAAACTATGTTGCCTTAAAGCTTCTTGTCTTACAAATACTATATTGAAATACTAGTTTAGTTGTATTCACATTTCTTTCTGATTGTCTAAATTCATCTCATCTTGCCATTTTCTTATGTTTTACTGTTGCTCCCGTCTCTTAGGGGCCAATTCTTGCATTTTGCTCAAACAAATACTAAACATTGTATATGCACAAAGTTTTTACTTTTAATAAAAAGAAGAAATTAAAATAAAAGAGCATTTTTAAACACTATTTCTCATATAAAAATACCAATGTGCGATTGTGTGCTATGACATGTGGCAATTCACAGATCTTGACTGCATATCAGGGAGATATCACTTTATACTTATCTAATGGGAAAGGATGTGCAAAATATGTCATCATAAAATGTGTTTTTGTTGTTGGTAACTGTTCAAAAATAAATTATGAAAATGTTACACTGAAACTTTGTCATTTTCTTATAGAATCAACCAAGTGAATAAATCTTAGTTTATACTAGCACATTTGAGTTAGAAGTTTCTATCCTAATGCAATATATATTTTGTACTAATTTTTAGAAATTAATTATTGAAAACCATGCTCAATGTTTGCTTTGTGAATTTCTGTTGATGTAAAAAATTTTAAATGACAAAAACCCCTCATAAATTTAAAGATTAGAGTTTTTCTCTTTTTACAAAGTATGATAAAATGTTTTAAACACAAAGATGAATGAGATTTTTAAGTTGACATGAATGTAGTTATTACAGAATTTTTAGGTATGAAAATTGGATTAGATAAATATTTCTTTGAATAAATATTATTTGCTTCTCTCTGTATTTAAAATATATTGGTTTGATTTCAGGAATATCAATTGTGCCTATGCATGAAAGGTTTTGGTGGAGATGATTGTTCTGTGAAGTTAATGGTTCACCATTTATCTTGGCACACTGAATATAATAATCAGAAAGCAATACCTAATCATCCTTCACAGATGCTGCCCATTGGACGAATTGGACACTCAATGGTCAGTGTAAAAGGTACCCAAGGAGCTGATAATCTTCTCATCTTTGGGGGCTACTCCTCATCTGCAGGTTACTTGAATGACCTCTTCCTTTACAAACCTCAAACCTTCCAGTGGAATAAGGTGAAAAATCATTTGTCTTTTTTTTTAAAAAAAACAGCCCCCTTTCTTTATTAATTGTATTTTTGATTCTAGGTAGTTTTTCTAGAAATTGTGAGAAATCAATATTAGTAATTGGCCTTATTGTACTTTTTTTCAAAACTTTATCAAAATATTGTACGTTATCAAAAACATACACAAAGAGCTTGTTTACATACCATGTATAAAAATAAACATTTATTATTTTTTCTTAGTTTGATGGTTCTTTTTTATGAGTGTCAACCTGTTTCTTATTTTTAATATAAAAACAATGAAGATACTATAGCTGAGAAATTTAGTGCAAATTTAAATAGTTTTCAAGCTAAATGCCTTATACCTTTCTAACTGTAATATTTTTCATTAACTACGCCAAGTATGTATACCATTCAAAATAATATTTCATCAATAACTATCTTCTACTTTATGAATAAACAATATTATATGACCTAATAATGTGAACCAATTCAATATGTGATAGTAAAGTGGGGAAAAAAGATGTTTTAAGAGTTCATCAGTATTGGATACTTTACCATTGGTGGAGAACCCACAGCTTCATAAATAGATGCAATTTTTTTGGACTATCAAAAATACATCTAAGTAAATGCAAATTTTACATGTGGGGAAAATCTTTCATTTTCATTAATGTATTTTATTTGTTTTAAATTAAATCAGAGATATTCATGAGGATTCAGTTGACCTTTTAAGACCTATATTCTTTCTTGTAATGACCTATTTTCTACTTGCAATGTCCTTTTGACAGAATAAAAATAAACAGATATGGCTGTTATTTGAAAAAGATACATTTTAATTTGATTTGCATGTGCTAAACATATTTTTAACTTAAGTATATTTTTGCAAAATATGTTTTTTAATTGGTCAGATACAAAGTATTCAACCTTACCTTCATTCCTTTTAACAATTAAATGACTGATGTTAACGAAATGTGTAGCAAATTAAATTCATAGTGTTCATTTTTCTGACCCAATAGCTTGTGTCCATGTATAACCCTCCTCCTCGACACTTTCATGCTGCTGCTGCTGTCAATGGCTCAATGTACATCTTCGGAGGCATTGGTGAGCGGGTTGGTATTGGAGAGCGTCTCTTGCTGAGCGACTTCTGGATGTTCACTGTTGATGTAGGTTGGAAACAACTACCAGAACTTCCAGTGAGTCATTTTACTTTGCTGTATTTTAACAATTCCTACTATTAGCTCACTCTCCCTATATTTATTCAAATTTTCAATTGTTAATAAAATACTTTCTATCCTTCCAATCAAGTTTAAATAAATTTTTTAAACTTGTAGTGGATGACACTTTATGTTAACAGTTTTTTCAAATATTAATTAATTGAAATAAATTAATTACCGGTTTTTGATGCCAACTTAGATTTGTCTCCATTGTTGTAACAATGTAACTGTTAAAATACAGACAAAAGTTGGCGTCGAAAACCTGTTTTTCGGCCAAGCTACCTAAACCGGGTGTGTATTGTTACAACAATGCAGACAAATCATGCTCTTTTTTAAATTCCTACTATTAGTTCACTCTCTCCCTATACATATATATATAATCTTATTCAAATTTTCAATTGTTAATAAAATACTTTCTATTCATCCATTCAAAGAAGGAATTAACTTTAAAAAAAATGTTTTTATATTACTTGTTACAAGTATTATTGCATCTCATTTCAAATTCATGAATTAATTTAATAAACAAATTTTTCCCTCTCCTTAATTTTTATTAATTATATATCAAGATAAGCTTTAGAATTAAATTATAACTTTCCTCACACGGCTATAAGTATGTTTACCTCTTATTGTGTCTTGCATAGTTATATTCATATTCACTATGTGAAGCATTAACTATTCAAGTAAAACATTTATTAATAAGTAGCACATTAATTTTTAATGTAAAGATTTATATTGTTTTTATTAACTTCAGTTCTTAATACTTAGTATTGATCACAAAAGAAGGGGCTATTTTTTTTAACTATCATTAAATGGATTTCCTAATCAGTTAATCACTTTTAAATTTTGTTTGTGTTAAAATTTATCCCTGTTTTCATCAGTAATTAATTTAATTTTTAAAGTATATTATGCTAATGCAAATTTGTGTTTGAAATTTTATTGTTTTGTTCAGTTGAAGTGTTTTTTTAATAACATATCTCCTTGGTTGTTGAAACTGTTCTCTACATAACTTTGCTTAGAGCAATTAAACATGTAGTTCAAAATTGTAAACTGAGGTGATACGTTGTCAGTATCATTGTAAGATTTTGTATGTGTGTGTATATATATATATGTTTTAATGTGTATTTTTTTTAAACACGAATTTAAAATTATCTGTTTACTTTTAATTTTTCATTGCTTTGATTTGTTATTAAATGATAACTCTTTTATAAAGTAATACAATTCTTTTGTTTTAAACAATGTCTATTGGAAAGCATAATTTATTATTTGAATGTGACTAATTAAATTCATACCTAGACATATTTGTATTTTATTGAAATAGTTACTCTGGTATTCTAATATAATATTTTTGCAGGTAATGAAAGGTAATTTAGCACTTGCTGGCTCTACCCTTACACCTGTCTCTGAAAATCGAATTGTTCTCATTGGAGGATTTTCACCCGCTTATGGATTCTTTGAAAAAGTCATGGAATTTGATATTGAAGACAAACAATGGCATTTCATCAATTGCACTGGGGCTCAACCTCTTGGTGAGATTTAATATTTTTATTGTTATTATGTATTCTAATTGTGAAACATCTGGGTTATAAGATGAAATATTATGCCATTAGGTCTTATTAAGCCTGAAAATATAGCTTGCATGCAAGTTATCATCTAGAATTCTTCCATTTTGTGGAACATTAAACATATATAAATTCAGTTATATTCTTCAAAAAAAAAGTATGCCTTTTTCTATAACACAATTTGTAACTATCTACATATGTATCCTCATTTTTTATTACAAGTGGTTATATATTTATAACAAAAAGAATTTTGAATCTTTCCAGTTACGAAATTTATTGTCCATGTCTTCATTTATAAATTATTGTAATATTTTAATATATTTTGGGTTTTAATTATCTATAAATACTGTTAAAGTATTTATAGATAATTAAAATTATTTAATGTTCTTTGTTCATTACAGTGAACATGCTTTGAAAATTGTTCCCAAACAAAACGCTGATTTGACTTTTTTTCTTGCTATAAAAGTATTAAAATTGAACTTTTTTTTCTGCAAGCATTGCCTTTGATTTATTTAATATTTCTAAAAATAAGTTTATAATATTGATCTAAAAGTGTAAGATTAACTGTGAATATTATGCATTTAAAAAACTATTCTCAATCATTTTTTATGTTAAATAATCTTTTTAGCTTATATTATACTAATGAAAAATTAGATAAAATTAAACTGCACATTAATTTGATGATGCTTGTAAAAATTTGTATTTCTCTTATCTGATGTAGTATCATGTACAGTGTTAAATTAATCAATGATAATTTTTTCCTAGTAATACAGAATTAAAATTGCAATTTCTACTTTGTATTCAATTTCAGTATTACGAAATATTGTAAATCTTTAGACTAATTAATTTCATATTTTTCCCTTGATGATTGAATCTATTTTGTTTTTAATATTCTTAAATTGATGAATGTTTTATCATATTATTTATGGAATTCTTTAACAATAGGTATTTATGGACACAGCAGTGTTTATCATGCTGGCACCGAAAGTGTTTATGTCTTTGGTGGTGTAACATATGGCACAGATCGCGTAGCACCAAGTAACTCTCTGTACACCTTTCATTATCCTTCCAGTCAGTGGTTCCGTTTACCTCCTGATAAAAAAGTGAACAAATTGCAAACCAGGGTAAAGCAAATTAAAAAAAATTTTTAGTCAGATTAATAAGAATTAGTATATAAATATTTGGTACTTCTCTTTCATAGTAACCTTGGTGCTATTAAAGCAAGCTGAATATAATGCCGACTTTTAAATTTGTATTCCTAGGTTTTCAAAGTATTTGTTGTTACCAATAGCTCAAATATGTTAATAGTTTTGTGGTCTCAAAAATAAGCATTTCTGCAATATATTAACATTTATTTTTTCTTAATAAACTTTTTTTTTCCAAAATTGAACAAAATTTTACATTAAATTACAAACATATCATTATTTTGTTACAAATTTTGTGTAATGAATGCCTAAAATGTAAATAATTTATACCTGGATGTGTAATATGTTAATATTACTTTCTGTTGTATTTATTTTATGCTAAAATTGTAATATTCATAAGCAACATCATTCTTCGCGATTCAATGGAAACTTGACAAATTGTTGGTGATGGAGCCTAGTTAGCATCATTTTTGGTGAGTTTGTGACCATATGGATGCTTCTGGAAATTACTGGAGAAATTATTAGTATCACAATCTATGCTATAAGTGGATCTTTCTTGGAAAGATCCATTCAGACTATAAATAGGAACTGCTTGCTGAAGATGAGGTTATTGTTTTGACCTTTGAAGAGTTGATGAGCGATTAGTTGCTACAATCGAGCAAGTGAGTGCTTGCAAATAAGCTTAAACAATACATATTTGTATTTTTATAACACTGATAATTGTGTCTGGGCGCCATAGAAGGTGTGAAGACCTTCTGGGGTTTATTCTGCGAATATTGCTGTTGAACCCTGTATTTCAAGGATTGTTTTTCTACAATAATTTTTATTGCTCCTGAAGAACTGCCTTGCTGTTAGAGACTGATAGCATAAATCCTCAAATCCTGATCTTTGTAACAATGTGTAATTTGTTTACCATGCTATACATATCCAAAAACATTTTTAAAAATTATCCAATATTAAGAATTGATTTTATTATCCAGGAACATTGTACTCCTATAATATGCTACCGATATAGATCACATACATGTATTAAGTACATCCATCATAATTCCTTCATTATAGTTTATATTAATATTTTAAATTCATAATTTTTTTAGTAATTCATTTTGTTTATTGATTTTTCTGTGTTTTTAGCCTTCTCCTAGATACTTTCACACTGCTATAGTTACTGATTACTTCATGATGGTTTTGGGAGGGCGAGGAACCAGCAGTGCAGACGATTCAGTTCGACCTTTTGCATACATGTTCTCCTGCAACTTGTGGATACCACTAACAGATGAAGGTGAATATTTAGTTTTGTTTTTTCCCCCATTAATCTCAAGAAAAAAAATTTTTCCTGTTTTATATATCATGCTTGGAGAATTGTAAAAAATGTTTTATCCATCTGTTAAGCAAAATAACATTAACATTTTATTACTGCTCATTATAACAGTTGTATCAAGCCATTGATAAAAATACTATTAATAACTAATCGGTCAATCTCGATTAATCCATCATATTTCTCTTAGATGTAGCAGTATTGGGATTTGAGAGTTCATTGAAAGATACATGGCCATTAAAAGATACTATTATTATAATTTAAAATTTATTTTTGATACTTTTGTTAAACTGAAGTTATTTTTGAAAAATTTATTTTTAAAGAATTGACACATTTTTTCAAAATGCCATATTTGAATTTTAAAAAATATAATGCTCTATATATTAATAATAATCTATGGCTAAGAATTTCTTATATGATATGGTGATAACTCATGAATGCATAAAAATCTCACTTAATGTTTCCTACACTCCTCTCACTTAACTGTGACTGAGCGCACCATACTTTCCCGCCTTCCTACCCCAACTGAAATTTTTGAACCCTGTACCGGGACATTCTGTAAACAGGAAGCGCAACGGGAAGACGCAAGGTCTTGTCTGCATCAATCTGCAGCACCTTCAAAGGTGTAATTTTCATTTAACCGCATTACTACTTTTAAAAGTGTAAACTTTAACTGTAAATATTTATTTTCTGTATTATAAACATATGCACTATCTCCATCTGTGGCTGTTATTCGAACTCAACCAAGGGCATCACTTAATATAAAGTAAAATTAATATAAAGTAATTTTTTATATGTTTTTCTTTAAATCTTAGTCACAAATATCATTTTTTTTTAAATGCCAATCTCATTTCATTTCCCAGGTTAAAGTTTTAAATCCTGTATTGTGGCAGATTTATTTGCAATTCCTGAAAAGAAGATTCCTTAATAGCTTAATACTTGCATTACTCAACAACTGTCTGATACCAAGCTTTGTCCTAAAGCCACTTATTCAATTTCTTAAAATAACTTCTACTTTCCTTCATTTTATCATATTTCTATTCTCCCCATTGTAATTCCTTAGCTGAGAGAATGATGTGGGAGGACCATCTCACTTCTCAAATTGCACTTATAAAGAATAGACACAAGACATGCTAACCTGATATCTAAATTATGTTGATAAATTCATTTTTCTACTTGGCTATTCTTTTGTCATGACTATTTCCCGAATATTATAGATATATATATATATATATATATATTTTTCAACTTTTATAATTAAAGGTATTAGCCTTCAACTTAAATTTTTCACAGAGTTGTAAACTAAGAGCAGAAAAATGTTTTTAACTGTGTATATATATATATATTTTTTAAGCCATTGAAGTAGCTGGCAAATGGCCAGAGCCCTTTGTGGGTGGAGCAGCTGCTACTGCAAATGGTGAATTCTTCTTCTACGGGGGTGTCGAGGGTGAGCTGCACCGTCTTATTCTTCCTGCTGACATCTGCCTCCTTTTCACAACTAATCGTGTAGCCTGCATGCAGCAAACAGGATGTGCTTTTTGCTCCTTATCTGGAAATGGAGGCAATCAGACTTTTTGTTTCTCTCAAGACAAGCATTCACAAAGCCAGTAAGCACATTTTTCCTTTTTTAGCATATTTTATTTAAATTATTAATAAAGGTTAATAATAATTATGCATTGTTCTTCTATCGAATTGCAACATCAAATGTTTCAATTAAATTTTAAAAAGTTAATAATTTTATAAAGTTAATTTTAAAGTTAGTTTAAAAGCTATATAAACCCCTTAGTACTATTATGAGTAGTAGAATTATGATAGGCTGATGTAATTATCATTATTTTGCTTTTTTCATATTCTTTTTCTGTTTCTTGTCCAAAAGATTACAGATCTCACATTATAGAACTTATGTGAGACATGAAGGTTTTTAAATATTAAGATGTTTTCCCCTAGTTTTTCATGTTGATATTAGTGCATTATTCCATTTCCAATTTGATTCTGTTTGTTTTTAAACTGGTAAAAATATAGTTCTATTTTTTTTATCATTTAGTTGTTTATGATTTCTTTGATCATTTAAATTTAATTTTACGTAAGAAGTTTCCATGAAAACTAGTTTATAATGTTGCTTTTCCTCATTTGCCAAAAAATTGGAAACTGTGTTCCTGATTTTTTCACCCACACATGAATCAATCATAATTGTGATACCAAACAGAATAAAAAAATCTAGTTGGTTTAGAAAAGTTTGATGAGGACAGCAAGAATATTGAAATAAGTATTATGTTCAAACTAAAAAATAATCATAAAGAACTTGCGATTTACGAAACTTGAATTTTTGTTGTAGATAACCAATGATGAATAATATATGTAGTTGAGAAATTCAAAAATGTTTTGCAAAATTAAAGTAATTCAAAATACATCACTGATTGGTCATTTACCATCTTCATCTTAAAAACAGAAAATTAAATATGGAATTCTATAATTTATAGTAAGATTTTTCTGAAAGCTAAACATTTATGATGGTTCAAATTAGGAAAGGTAAAAACATTTCATTCTAGGCATTATTATAGGGAAAAAGCTATTGCAGTTGGAAAATAAACTTCTTAAATGTCATTATTATATATTTTTCATATTATTTATGTTTTCTGTACTTCATTTCTAAATGTATGTAAATTGCATTTGTTACATAATTTTCTCTCAAGATTTATTGTTTGAAACATATTACATTTTGTTTTTCTTCTGTGAGGTGTAGCATTTCAAATTTTGCATTCTTCAATAGGTGTTACAATCCAAAGGAACAGTCAAGATTTCATCAAGCAGTTCACTGTAATGCAGAATGGATTGAAAAACGTGATTGCCATCAATACACTTCATGCACTGACTGTGTCGCTTCTTGGCCTGCATTTAAGACAGCTAGGCAGGTAAATCAAAAAAAAATTTGTAACATTCTTTCCAATTTATACTTATTTTTTATTTTTTTTATTTAAATTTAATTTTCAACTTTCACTTCTGATTGAAATTTAGTGTCATTATGAATACAAAATAACTACATTCTTTTTTCATTTTTTTGTGCAAATTTTATTATTATTTACAATTGGAGCTTGTTGAGTATAAAGTATGCTGTAGTCAAATTGTCCTGTTTTAATCTTTATTATATAAATCTTCGTAGTATAAACACAAAAGTTTAATCATAAGAGTATGTGTGCATGCACATGTATTTTTTACCTTCTGTTTTTGTAATTAATATGTTTGTAAATTTCATATAATGTTGTAAGAATTGTTTCATAGTTTTTTACTGGAGGGTGGGGGGTCATTTAAACTCATGGTATCATTGTCACTCATACTCGTGTCAGATCACCCTGACTGTTTCAGTTACATATTTTTTTTAATGTTTTTGGTAAAAGTCATGCATAAGAATTTCATTGTGAAGGAATATGAAATTATTTATTGATTTTAAAATACCAAGAAAGATTTGTAAAATGCTAAGAGAAATACTATAGTAAATAAAATAACACTAAAGAAATTGAGTTAAGGAATTAGGGAACTTTACAAAACTAATATCAACCATTCCAATAAATTAAGAAGAAAAAGTAGAAATTTGAAGTGAGGATGAAATTTTGTGTAAAAAAATATGGTAAATTTAAAAATCTTTTTAAGCATTTTTAATTTTAATTTTTAAGGCTTGCCAATGGTGCTCTAATTGTCGAACTGGTCGTTGTGTGCCTGTGGGCTCTTCCTGTGAGGATGAAAATGACTGCAACATTCCTCGTAAAATCGTCAGTGAACCTGGAATGTGCCCACTTCGATTCTGTGGAGCAACTGACTGCAAGAAATGTGGAGCCCTTGGAGTGTGCATTTGGACTCGCCAGGTTCTTCGCTCTGGTGAGTTGTTTTTGCCTTTCTTTTCAACATATTCAACCTTCTATTTAAATGGAACATTCAACTTTAATTTCAAAAATTCTGCCTCTTTACATTCTTTCCTAGTAGTTTTAGTTCTATTAAATTATTAGTATTATGATGCAAAAATGCATATATAACCAATTATTAATATGTATTTTGAAAAAAAATTCTAAATTTCTAATACTAACTTGTGAAATATTTTAATTATATATTTTTTAGATAGTTTGATTGACTGGACTGATCAGCAAATATTAGTTTCAAAGAAATTCAAATTTATTTTATTTTATCAATTACATCTTTTCATTTGAAAATGAATTAAAACATATTTTAGTTCTATTTTCATGCATAAAAATTTTAATTATTCTGTTACTTTCAAAAACACAGAGCAGGGGGAAAAAAGTGTTTCCTAGCAAAAAAAAGTGTGAAAAATAAGATGCCAATATTCTCATTGTTTGACTGGATAAATAATATAATGAATCAATAGTTTTGTATTTTAATTTCATTGCTCAAAAAAATATTTAATCCAACCAGACTTCAAATTGCCAATATGAGTATGACCAGGAAGTTTGGAGTGTAAAATGCTGAATGAGATTGCGTATCATTTTAATGTGGTTGAAAATTATGAGGTACTGCTCAAACTTCTTTTAATATCTTTGCTGTAACATTCAATCAATCAACAAAATGTAAATTTAACTTTTTATTATTGTTCACCAGATTTGTTATAAAATCTATAAAAATAATTTTATGATAGTGTTTTCATTGATTTATTCTAAGAGTTTATCATTAATGAAAATACTCATATATTTTCAATTAACATTATGTGACAGTTTCAATTCTCTTTTTGAATACAATTTACTCAGGTGGCTTTGGACACACTTTGAACAAAATGCCAATTTATAACTGGGTATGTGTCATGAAAGAAATCCAGTCTGCTCCATCTTTCACAATTGAATCCATGCCACCATCTAAGTGCCCTGCTGGTTGTTCCTCCCATCCTGACTGCACATCCTGCCTTCAGAGCCAAGGAGGAGAAGGGGGCTGGCATCAATGTGTTTGGAGCGAGACACTTCAGATAGTGAGTAAAAGTTTGCTTTATCTTCAGAGCTGTTTTCTTTGTATATAAATTATCTTATTCCTTCCATTGTTGCTAAAATGTAATTACTGGTGAATTATTTCTCTGTAATATATTTAAAGAAGTTTAGCATTGAATTTTTTTTACTCATATTTATTTGATAGATTTTATGAAATATTATAAAAGAAATTTGCTTCCTTTTACAAGTCATTAGTTTTGAATTTATGCACTGTCAAAACTCATTTTACTAGCAACATGACCTTGGGATAAATTCATGACAGTCACATGATAAATATAATCGCATGTTCTCAATTAAATTCAAAACTGACTTTAGATTTGTGCTTGTTCTATTTGTAAAATTTAGATAACATTTTAAATTTGGTTATTAGTGAAGGTGTTCAAATATTAAGTTTTTCAAAAAGTTTCTCAAAATTAAAAAGTATTTTTAAATTAAGTGCATTTTATTTTCATATCTGCATAATTTTTGTTTATAAATATAAACTTTTTAAAAGAATCTGTAAAAAGCAAAAGCAACAGTTGAGTGCATGAACTGTGTATGGACTGAAAACACATGATTGCATTTATCATATGTCTATGATTTCACATAAATTAATAAATTGATTGACTGAAAACATGTGTTTATAGTTATCATGTGACTGTAACATATGAATTTATCTCATTCTGTTTTGTTGAAGTGTTTTGAAAAAAATTGCAATTTAAGTAGGCCTTACAAATGTATGTGTCAAGCACACTTTATTCTAATTATAAGTAAATAAATAATATAAAGAAAGTTTTCAAGGTATGTTAGTATTTAATCAATTTTATAACATGCTGATTCCCCTTCTCACATTTTAGTGCATGTCACCAAGTTTTGAACTTCTAAGCTGTGAAGATGGAACATGCGGTCTAGTTGTTCGTGGAAATGAAACCATGTGCCCTGTGCCTTGCTGGCAGCACTTTCAGGCTTCTCACTGCTTGGGTCAAGCCAACTGTGGATGGTGTGCCTTCTCGGGCCCCAAAGTGGATGGAAGAGGCCTCTGCATGGATGGAGGCATCATGGGTCCAACAGGAGGGATTTGCAGAGAAAATCAAATTCTTCTCAATGGTGTACCTTTACCAAGTAATTACAGCATTTATTCATGTTTACTAAATGGGCTTCAGTAAATCAAAATTTAATTTCAAAGAATAAACTATAATAAAGGAAGAAATTTAGAAATTAACATTTTATTAATGAACTTTTAAATTATGGTAATTTTAATTTTAGTGATTTAATTTCATTATGATAATTTATTTATTCTGCTCATTGTTAGCATCTATTTTTTCCCAATTAAATAAGCTTAATAAATTAATAATTACTTTATTTTATTAAATCAAACAAAAAAATTCATAAGACTTCAACTGTTTAATTTTATAAAACCTCTCAACCAAAATTTTTTAATATAAGTTATGATTGTTATTTAAGATCTTAATTATTTTCCTTTCATTCAAAACTGTTGTACTTAAGTGCAATTTATTTTGGGAAATGTGGTATTGTAGAATTTGCATTAAGTCATTTGCCAGTATTCATTTGATAAACAGGTGGCCAGGGTCATGAACTCATGACTGTCATTTTCTGTTGAGTTGTGGGTTCATGTTAAGTTGCTATAAAAGACCTGTAATGTAGAAATGCTGATGCATGTTTAATGTGTTGAAGTTTAAAATCCTCAAGTTGGCATGGTGTGGAAATTTCGACAGTGGTGTACCATTTTTCGTCACTTGACTAAGGATCATAACTACAAAGTGTGCTTCCAATACCCATCATAGGGCTTTGAAGTGTAATGTTGATAAACAATCAATCAATTTTGTATTCATTTAGTCATGCAGTGAAAAAAATGAATGCGGAAGTTTTTTTTCCCCTTTAAATTAATAAGTCTTTTATACTTTTTCCTTTTCACTCATTTAATTTTATGAATTGTTTGAACTAAGAAATACTTTTTTAGTTGATTTAAACTACTTATCTTTATAATAGATATTGGATATGCTGATTTTCTTTTATTTGTTCATTTGAAAGTACTGGAATTTTTTGTCACGTAATTGCTGGTAAACTTAGAGACTTGTGAGAACTTAATATACCTTTATGTATATAAAAAAAGAAGAGAGACTCACTCAATCATTCATTTATTCACTAACTCCACGTGATATCTCCAAAACTGTAGGTCTATTAGACCTACAGACTTGAAATTTGGTAGGTGTATTCCTTTCATGGAGTAGAGATACGCTAAGACTGTTTTGCGAAAATCAACCCTCAAGGATGGTTGTGAAGGGATAAGTGCTGTTATTGAAAAAATTCTAGTTTTTGAACTATTAGACCTACAGACTTGAAATTTGGTAAGCGTGTTCCTTTAGTTGAGTAGAGATCCACTGTAAAAGAAGTTTTGAAAAAATAGATCCCTAAAGGTGGGTAACAAGGAATATTCAAAAGGTGTTATAAATATTCATGATTTTGAACTATTAGACCTACAAATTTGAAATTTAGCAGGCCTGTATATAGATATATATGTAGTGGAGATTTACTACTTTAATTGAGAAAATTTGCTTCATACAGACCTTCTGCCTACATTTTAAAAATTGTATTTATAATATAGTTTTTTGCACTTTTTTTCTGCATATTATAGTAAGTGTCTTCATCCTATAGTTGTTCTTATTGGCTTGAAATTTGTTGGCAAATAATACCCAATATGAGTTGTTCTTAATGAATATAAATATTTAGATGACTGATTAATAACTCAATGTTTAATTGCATGTAAAAAAATTTTTAAATAAACAAGTAATTTCCCTTTTATTCAATTACCCTACTGAAACTATATATACTATACCAGGGATGGCGAACCTTTATGAATCAACGAGCCATTTTTTTCTGAACAAGTGTTTAATGAGGTATAGATGTGCCATCAAATCATTTTAAGTTGTGATTATTGGAAAAATAATAAAACTAAACACTAACAACTCAAAACTCTTTATTTACTATGAAAAAATACCTTTTGTGTGTGCACTGTATAGTTGTAAATGTTTTGTTCTTTTGCTGAACTAGCCATGTTAAATAACAGCTAAAAATCGCAAATGTAGCACAAGTAAACTTTAAAATACAGTTGTGTCAACGAAATTGACTATGCTATGCATAGAGAAATTTTGCATCATAAGCAACTGTAGTTCACGACCTTACTGAGGCGAGACAATAATAAACGAGTGTGTTCCCCGCCGCTCGGCGACCTATCACTCGTGTTTGTAATACTTCATAGTAAACATTGTTATTTCGAAATAAAATGCAAACCCTTTTGATCGCTGACATGCCCTAAATATTGGGTCGTGTGCCACTTGTTTGCCGCCCCTGTACTATACTGCTCAAATTAATTGGTACAAACATGTTTTTCTTGTTTGAGATGGTATATGACTACTAGTGATGTTCCTCAAACACATTATATCTGCCTTTAGGTAGTATGACAGATCGACTTTAACTATAATTTATTCATTTTAATGTATCAGAAGCTCAGTTGTGAGCCTTTCAGTATAGCAGCTGGTAATTTCAATTTTGCATTCTTTATTAGACGTGTTACTTTTACTTACTTGTTCAAAAATTGATGTTACTCGGAGAAACCATTCTGAAATAAATCGCTCTCAATGAACACACTTCTATGACTATTGGAGATATAACTATGGCAGCTGGTGTGATCGAATTAAGTGTTTTAAGAACATTTCAAAATTCAACATTTTCCCATTTGTCACAATTAATTCAAACAGTATAATATAATGAATATACATCTTTCCTTAGCACACAATGACAGGTTTACAATATTCACTGCTGATAACAGTTTTTATGGACTTCAAAAATATTTAGAATCCAATTTCATCAGCATGAAAACAAAATTACTCATTTACAAATCATTGATACAGCTTGTTCTCACATTGCTGCAGAAATGGGGACAATGACCAAGAGAGACAAAGAGACTCGCTTTATTTGAAAGAAGAGTCCTTAGAAGTATTTTTGGAGGTTTAAAATGTGATAACATTTGGAGAAGAACCAAGTTAGAAATTTATAAACTTTTAAAAGAACCAGGTATTGCTAAATTCATTGCAATACAAATGTTAAAATGGGTGGGACACCTGACAAGATTGGACAACAATCGAGTCACAAAAAAAATCTTTGTGGCCTGACCATGTGGTACTCAAAAAAGACTAAAACTCAATTAGATCGATAGCCTAGAAAAAGATCTAAAAACTATTAATGTCAGAAACTGAAAAAGGCAGGCCAAAGGCAGGACAGCCTGGAATGGAATTCTTAGGAAGGCCAAGGCCCACCTTGGGCTGTCATGCCATTGAGAAAGGAAGGACATCTTTCCTTATCATATTTGGTTGAAGAATAGAATATTTGATTGTTAATCCCAGTTTGAATTCATTCTTGCTTTGTTTTGTTGCAGTTGAAACAGTAAAATGGTTCCAGATGTCCAAGGGTCCTCCAATGTGGACCTATTTAACCCAACCACCTGAAGATGAATGCAAAAATGGACATGACACGTGTGACAAGACCCATGAAGAATGTGTGGACACATATGAAGGATTTGAATGCCGTTGTAAGCCTGGATATCAGATGACAGGGTATGACTATATATTTCTATGTATTAGCTTTAAAGATAGTTTTGTGAATTGTGACTACAGTTCTAGTTGTTAGTTATTTGCAAAAGTTTTTTTTTCTTTTGAAGTATAATATAGCAGTATAATTTTAAATGTTTAATTATATCATCTGTTGCACACAAAAAAATTCAAGAAATAATGATTAAAGAATTATTTATTAATGTAGTTAAAATTCTGTAATTTATTATCTGAGTCAGTGTTAATGTTATACCTTTTAAGATAAAATGACAATTCTTATAAGATTAAATTAATCAATAGACAAAAGAAATACTTATCTGTTTCATGTGACATCTTAAGAATAAGAAATTCTTTCTTTGAAATCTGTGCAATGATTGTTATTTTAAATGTTTTATTCGCTGTTCATTATAAAATTTTATTTTGGATTCTGATTTTTATTGTGGGTGATATTAAAATTTTCCTTTCTGTGAATAGGAAACGTTGCTTGCCTACTTGCAAACAAGGTTGTGTGAATGGCACATGTGTTGAACCAGATTTGTGTGAGTGTCACTTTGGCTTTGTAGGACTGAACTGTTCTATTATGTGCAAATGTAATGGCCATAGCAATTGCCCTGGACCAGAGGAATTGGAGAAATGTTTGGAATGCAAGAATAACACATTTGTAGGTTTTCTTTTGTTTATTTAGAGCTTCTGTGAATGAAATTTTATTTAAATAGCAATTTATTTTTTAGTAGCATTTACTTAAGATATTTTTCAGGAATTCTTTACTTCAAAGAGTTTGCTTATTTCCCCGGCCATCTTCTAACTTTTGATATAAAACTGCTTGCCAAAATTTGCTTGTCCTTGAAAGCAACAAGTTTATATTAAACATCTGTACGAGAATCCACCGAGAAAAATTTTATGATGAAATTCTCTCCATTGCAACAAAGTTATACAATATTACTTATTGATAAGTATTATTGGAATTTTTGTATCAGTTTAAAGTTTCAACAACTGTTGAGGACAATTATTTCCCGTCATTAAATTAAAATTATTTTTTTTAGTTTGGTAATTTTTTATCATTTGAATATAAATAAAAAATATTATATTTTTTAATCAATTTTTTAAGACATTTATGTCACATATAAATAATTTTACTCCGCTATATATATATTTTTGAAAGTTAATGATATAGAAAGATTTACATTATTCGTTTTTATATGGTTGAGTTCATTTCAAGAACTATAATAATATTTTAATGTATAAGAAGAAAATAATTGCTTGGCATTTTTCTTTTAAAGAATTATTTTTCCACTTGCAATATAGTCAGACATATATAGCTCTAGTGAGTTATTTAAATGTTTCTTACTACTCATTTGTATGATCTTGGCACATTTTGAAAAGTTTTTCTTAAAGTAAAGAATCTCTGGTTTTTCACAATCCTTACTTGCAGGCTGTAAAAACTATATTTTATGTGCATGCAAACAAATTTTTTAAAATTTTATATGCTTATCAAAATTAATTAGTTTCTGAAAATGTTTTAAATTCTAAAAATTATAATTTTCTTTTATCACTACAAATAATTTGTGTAATTTAGAAGTAAAAGAAATCAAGGTATTTTCAATTGGATATGTTTTTGGTATCTCAAAAAGTTCTCAAATGAAAACTTCTTGAGTATGTGCCTTTTATGTTTTATTAACTTTTATGTATTATACTTTTGAAGGGAAATCTATGTCAGAAATGTAAACCTCTATTTGTGGGCAACCCAGTTAATGGAGGCAGCTGTATTTCTTGCAATGAATACTGCCACACTCACAGTGATCTTTGCTTTGGTTTGGACATAATCAACAGCACATCAGGCCAGGCTTTTAACCAATCTTATGTAAATATACAATTCTTTATTAGAAATCTTTTTATTTTTAGTTTTTCAGTGTAATGAGATGAAAGCTTATTTTTATTATAATCTTTTATAATAAATTTATATTTATTATAAAAGGTTGGATTGCATCAAATATCTTAGATTTAGATTAGGGGTCTTCAACCTGTGGCCTGAGGCCCACAAATGACCCACTGAAGACATTTTATTGACTCCTCATTAAAATTTGAAGCAATTTTTTTAAAAAAATTATCTTGTCTGTTTTTTGTCATAAAAAACAACGTTTTTTGTTTTTTTGTTTTTTTAAATATATATATTTAAAACATTTCACCGATAAATTTGATATCCATTTGAGATAAAAATTTTCTGAAAATGATGAATTTTTCAAAAATAATAGATAATTTTAAATGTGAAATCTGACTATGCATAAAATCTCAGAAATTTTCGGAAAATAAAAGGTGGATTTTTATCTTTAACAGGTTTGCAAAGCATTTTAATTCAATTTCCGTTTAACTTTTTCGAACCCAATATAAATATAAATATTGTAACGAATTTTATGTAAATAGTGTAAATAATTTGTATTTGGGTGTTTAATGCATTTATATTACTCTATGTTATATTTATTTCATATTAAAATTGTACTATTCACAAGCAATGCCACCCCTTGCGTTATAATGGCGCTTCAATGAGAACTTGGCGAAATCTTGGCGGTAGAGCCAAGTTAGCATCATTTTGGGGGACCAAGTTGGTGACCATGTTGGCGAGTTTGGAACCCTCTGGATTCTTCTAGAAAGTAGTGGATCTCTCCATTAACACCACGCTCGATGACACGAGCGGTTATATTTCTGGAAGTTTCTGCCGTGCCTATAAATAGGAGTGCCAGCCGCAACCAATCAGTCTGATTTCAACCAGCAATGAGTGAACATTGTTTTGACTAGCGATTAGCTCAGCTCTGCTTGTGAATAATCTTTTACTTACGTGTATTTTTAAACACTGAAGATTGTGTTTGACTGCAGAGATTTACTCTGAATATCACTGCTGAATCCTGTATTTAAAGGATTGGATTTTTGATGATAAATCGCTCTTAAAGAACTGTTTATTTTCTTTGTGATTGTTTTGCATAAAATCCTCGAATCCGGATCTACTTAATAATATATATACATATATGCACATAAATCTGTAAACACCATCTTTTGCCTCATAATTCGTTGTAGTCTTGTAAAATAAACCTCCCTTTTTTATATATATAAATTTCCTGACTACAATATTCTTTGCGACAGTTGTGTAGCTTACAAATCATTTTAAATGTTTTAATTTTCCCACTCAAGCGTGAAAGGTTGAAGACATGTAATTTAGATTAAATGCTCTTAACTTGGAATGCTTGCACTCCATATAACTAAATATTTAAGAACGAGGAAATTAAATTTAATTCAGACATGCTTTTATGGTGAATAAAATATTAATTCAGCAAAACTCTCATATTCGTTGGAATGCAATCTTAGAAAAAGATTAAGAATCTTTAATTCATCAAGACTGAATTAACTGCTACTTTTTCAATTCCTACTATTAATTCACTCTCTCCCTATATATATTTATATATGTTACTGTTAAAGTGTGAAATCTGTTATTTCATAGAATAACTAGGGATTTCATGAAATAACTGGACAAGTCAGTTAAAGTATGTAATATTATTGAATTCTATGCTTTAACAAGTATTCTATAGAATAACGATTACTTGATCGTCAAAGTATGAATACAATTAGAAAGGAGATAGGATTAGAGAGGAAATAGGATTATTGCAATGAAATTACATATGCAGAAAGCTCATAGGGATATCTATGGAATCAGGCAGGTTCGGATGACGAAGGTGATCTAGGATTAAAGATATAAAAGAAATAGCCATTTTAGTGCTAAAACCCTCCCTAGACCTACTAAACAAGGGCTAAGTGGCTAGATGTATAGATTTCAACGAGTGTAACCTGTGGTTCAAATCTCAGAGCCAAGACTCAAAATATAAGCCAAGATATTGCCAATTTAAATAAATTTAAAATAGTTTAAATAAAATAGAAAGAATGACCCTATAAGCAAGAAAATTGGTGGAAGTATACAGTGGGTGAAGAGGGATTGAATGAGCCAAGTCTAAATGGACTGAGAGACTCGGGTGTTGAGCTATTGACAAAAAAGCTGCCCAGGAGGGTAGATACACCTGGGAGAGTCGCATCCCAGGGATTATGGATCTGAACATTAATTTAGTCAATCCTCCAAATACATCAGCCCCATACCACCAAAAAAGTGGTACCATTGGATTGACATAGGGAAATGATGTTTTAGTGCTAAAGCTCTCCCTAGGCCGAAGCAGGTTATCATTAGTAAAGAAACTATGAAAGAGTGGGTACAGGCCAGATGTAAAAATAATTAATAAATAACTAGGTAAAGTATGAAATATTTAATCTATTACATACTTTAACTGATTTGTCTAGATATTTCATGAAATACCTAGTTATTCTATGAAATAACTGAATTATACACTTTAACGGTAACATATATATCTTGTCCAAATTTTCAATCATTAATAAAATACTTTCTATTTATCCATTCTAGTTCAAATACATTTTTTTAAACTTGTAGTGGATGACAGTTGATGTTAATACAATTTTTTCAAATTAATCAAATTTTATTTTTTTAATTTAAATCTTTTTTGTGTTATTTCTGATGAAGTTAGATTTATCTGCAACAGATGGTGCCAGTAAGTTTTTCTAACTAAGTAGGAATCGACTTTAAAAAAAAAATTATGTTACTTAGACACTTTAAAAAATGTCTTTCATTTTGCATTTGATAATCTTTAAAATTTTGTAATTAGAGTAAATATGTTCAAAATTGTACAAATATTACTTATTAATTTATATTACTTATTAAACTAGTTGCTTATTTTTCTATTCAATGATGAGGCAAAAAAAGTATTTTTGTGAAAGCTAACTAGTGTTTCTATTGTTGAATTACTTCAATAATATTTATAACCAACCCATTTTTTTTTTTCCACAGGTGAATGAATTACGAGAGCGGCAAGTTGAAGGTCCCTTGGAAGAGGCTGTGTGCATCGATTGTAAAAATAATACAGAAGGAAAACGGTGTGATCAATGCATTGGAGGATTCTTCAAGGCTGGAGATAAACTGGAAGATGGTTGTCGCCCGTAAGCTTTTATTTTGTTTTTTCCTCTCCCGATGAAAGTTTAATTACCCTTGTAATTACTGTTATAGCAACTGAACTTGAAATAATGACTCATAATCTCAAGAGATTTAATCTTACCATGCCTAGAAATAAAGTTAAAAATTACTTTAAAAAGCCTTCTATGGCTCATTTTTTTTTAATGAAATTTTCTTGTGAATAAATGTTCATAAAATGTTTTATTTTATAGACTATGTGATATGACTCCTGCAAATGAAAAATTTAGCTTATAAAATATTTCTTTTGGAGTTTTGGTTAGACTGAAGAAAAACTTGTATCAAAAACACAGATAACTTTTCCATGAAAAGTATTATTTGAACTTGTGTCTAGGACAGGAGAATTTTCAAAATATGGTAAACATTTATATGGCAGTTGGGAATCAGCTATATGATATGGTTAATATGGTGTTGAAATATTGATTTTTAAAATGTTTCAACTTTTTCCATTGCTCAAATACATCATGCTTATAAAAAAATTTTATGGTATTATTTAATTTAGAATGCCACATGTTAGCATGTTTTTTTAAAGCTCCAAGTTCTTATAATTACCTCCATTTTTTTTTTAAATCTTGAAGTGTAAGCAAAATTAATTTATACTAATAAAATTGAATACTTTTTAGAAATATGTTAAAGCTTTTATACGTAAATTGTTCTTACCTCTGTTTACAAAGTATTTCCATGTAAGATGGATACAATTGTGTAGATACTTCAAAATATATAATGAATAATTGATTTTGCAGTTGTGAATGCAATGGTCATGGGGACTCGTGCAATCCGTTGAATGGAGAAAACTGCAACTGTCAGAACAACACAGAAAATGACCGCCAGTGTGCCCAGAAAAACACTAAGAACATGCTACACATGACACCTTGTTGGCAACTGCAGGTAAGAACATTGGGGAAACACAAGCAAGAGTTTAAAATGTGGTGCTTAAATTTTTGAGGAATTCATATTCCCTTCTATGATATCATTTCTAATAATTAGTATTGAATTTTTTTTAATGCATATCTGCATTTCGTTGTTCATATCACTAAAAAGAATTATATGCTATAAAATGACATTATTATTAAAATATATTCTTGTAAGTTTTTCCTCTTTAGTTGGCTTAGGTAAAATTTGAAATGAACTTTGTTGGAAACTAGTATTCTTGATACTTATATTAGAGATGTATTATGGTCATTGCAGCAGAGCGATCATGCTCGTTAACTCGTGGTCTGCATTTAGTCTAGTCAGGGGTATCATTCCTGGTGCCATTACTAAACTGAACTAAACTCAGTGATGCAGAAGCCTATAGGGGCCAAGGCCTGTGCCCATCTCGGTTTTCATGACCTTGGGCACTGAGGTACGCGAACAGATGTTCCGATCAGGTGGTCAGTCTGACGCGAATATTTAGCTTTTCAGCTTTGCATAAACACTAAATGAAACTTCTGTTGGTGACATTTTATTTTTAGGCATCGTCCCAAGAAAACCTTTTAAATCTTATCATATTCCTGCTTTTATCTTCTTTAAATGAAATTTGATTATGGTTTGCATAAAAGCTCTGAATTATCAGTTATCAATTTAAATTTTCTTCAGCTCTTCATTTTCCTCCTTTTACCCTAGTAACAGGAGGGAAGGGGAGATTTGACATCCAATTTTAATTTTCATTTTCCCTTAGTATGTACCCTCTCCCCCACCTTAGTGTTCACAAAATTTTTGAAAATGGGACAAACTACTCTTTAGGAAACTTCATTTCTGTGATCCTTGTAAACTATAATTTTTTTATTTTCTAGAAAATAATTTTTCATGTAATTCATTTTTATATAATAACAAGAATTTAATGATCTAGCTGTGCAGTGGTAAATTATAGAGCTTCTAGATTTATTTTTACTCTAAAAACTCAATCCAAACTTATAAGTGAAATTAGAAAGTTATAAACAATGAGTTTGAAAATATGTTCATACTTTGAGTGAAGACATTTTATTTTTAGTGTTCCAAATGTGCAGAATATTTCCTTGGATCTCCTTCCAATGGCCATCAGTGTTATCGCCACATGTACCTGGACAAGGAATATTGTTTCGATCCTACCACTCAAGGTGAGACCTTACCTAATATTTTCTTAGCATTATGAGTTATATTAAAACATATTTATTTCAAGAAATTTCTATAATGGGTATAAAAATTATTAAACTAGGGTAATATGAAACTATTGATTTTGTATATATTCATGTGCCTGTTTATTATGAACAAAAATTAGACGAATAACGCATTACTTATCTTTAATTAAAATATCCATTTAACTCTGAGCAATGAACATTTTATTAAAATGATCTAACTGCAATTTGATTTTTTTTTAAATCATTCATATTTAAGTTATAGCAATTTGCTCTAAAATTGCTGTAGAATTGCAGATATTTATCTAGTTTTCTTTAAACAGTCTGTATTTCATTACTATTGTGGAATCAAAAATATTTTTTCATTTGCAGTGGTTTTAAATAAATGCCTTCTAAACTGATAACTATATTGAAGAATTCATTGGTATTGCTGTGAGGTGATGTAAAAATAAATCGGGATTTTGTGATTTAATCTGAAAGCATATTTTCGTATTCCCATACTGAAGATGGATTTTCGACTTTGTGACAGGCATATTGCGGGTTCAAGTCCTGGTGGCACTAGGGCCCCTCGTGTAGTGGGGGCTGATGCATGTTAAACCTGTTTTTAGCTTCAGGTCCTCCCATTAGTATGGTGTGGTAGTTGCTTTGAGAGGGAGTACCAGCTCAGGTGTCATCCCATGTGGAGAACCCCCTGGGTCTCACCTTGGACACAAAGATTAATTTGAGGCAAAGAACCACTAAGAGCCATTTTGAATAATAATAATATTTATTATTTTGAATTTCTCAAAAAAACTCTAATAACATATAATACTTCTTATGTTACGTCAACTAAAGGGATTTACCTTTATATTAAATTAAATTACGAATAATGCCATGAATTATTAATTAACCTCAAGATCAAGTAAGGTCTACCGAAATAGGAGATCCAAGAAATACACGCGCGCGCGTACTCGAATTCTTAACTCTCATTAACTTTAACTAATTCGACTAAACTAACGCTTCTTTTAAGCATAAGTAAATTATATTTACCGCTGGCTATATCAGCTTTCGGGTACTTCCAGAGAATCACAGCAATTCTTCTGCACTATATTAATATCTTGGAATCCTCCAATATTGCGGTTAAAGTTGCTGGCCTTCCATCATCTCCCTTGCTAGCTCACAACGCTCGACTTAAATACCTTATCTATTTTGCATATCCCGTTCATCTTTTTGGAGTTGATTGGAATTAAACGCGAATTTATGTTCCCCAAAAAGACGCCTAAGAAGATTAGTGGAAAGGTTCTGTACAGATTCGTCACACCCACTTGACCAAGACTCAAAATTACATAGTCCGTCATCAATAGTCCTTGTGTTGCTTTTCAGTGTGAAATTAATATTACTGTTGTAAAAGCCTTTTAATTTAAATCTCATGTCCCTTCTATAATTTAGATAATCATGTGAGTTTCATGAGAACTTTATATTTGTATGTTCATAACAGATGAATATGTAAATTTACAGTAACACTGCTTAGATGAGGTTGTCGTAAGACTTATTTGTAAATGGCGTCATTGTATTGCTGATTGGCTGTGTACTTTGCATGGTACACATGTGACATTTAATTTTTTTATATATACCTATTCGTTCTTGTTTGTTTTGAGGTTGGTTGTATGATCTTGTAAATTTTATTTTTTTTAAAACTGTTTAGTTAAGAAATTTTAAAACTCTCTTCTTTTTTTTCTCAGCAATGCTAAACCTTTGTCGGAAATGAATTTAATTTTTTTAGAAATTCTAACACTTTTCTCTAAAGATTTCCTATTAAATTTATTTTTTCATTTATTAAATATTTTTAATAACTTTTATTATCATGCTTGCTATCTGGAGAAAATATGAGCTGACTCATTTGCATAAATCACCAATGAAACATGTTATTTCTCATTTGCAAAAACTCATTTACTTAAATGTTTATTTCTGCCACCAGGAGAAGATAGAATATTCTTGTGTTCTACATTAATTTAGTCTATTTTGATGTCTGATGAAATGTTAGGTTTTAATTTCCATAGGACAGTTTCCTTTCTTTCAAACTTACTCGGCATATTCAAAGTGAAAGTCGAAGCTTTGCATGCAAACCATTTTTAATGAATTTTTGTGAAACAAACGCGATAATGAAGTTGAATGCACCATGCACACAAACAAATGTATGATAACTGCATATTCATAAGGATGTGTCATTCATTTAAAAATGGCAGGTATGGATGCAACTGTGTCCAAAATGGACTACGAAGCTGTAATAAAGTTTTCAACACTAGAAAGGTGCAAGTCGGAATGTGTGGGCCTCAGCTCACAACATTTGTTGCATTACAAGGAGGACGACTTTGTGCAGCTCAGAGTAGCAGAGGATAAAAACTGGTGTCACCACTTCCAGCCATCATCCCAACTCACATAGGCCATGAAAATTCAAAGCTCTGCAATCAGTTGGAAAGGTGATGTTGACGGCCTAATGGGTCAACAATTTTATTCCGATGATGGCATAAAGGTTGCAGTTGTGTGAACTTTTTCCATGATTACCGACATCGTTCTTCGCGGACGGAATTCGTAATTTTCCTAAGCAATGAAATGCCTGCCTAAATGCCATGGGTAATTTCTTTTAACAAACTTTGTATGTGTTTCACTCATTCAATATTGTTGTTTCTATCTCTATCTGTCTCATTTCTGACCCTTCGCGTCTCATGGATACACACCTCGAATCACTTTCATTTGAACACCCCTTATATTTGTATTGAAGAATAAAATTATTCAACTTGTAACGGATCTATACACATTTTTCCATCTAATCCTCTAGGGAAAATCTTTGATGGCCGCGGTAGCCGAGTGGTACAGTTATCGGATCGTGGCTTGCCTTGTCACGAGTTCGAGCCCAGTACCACTAAAGACCCGCCATGTAGGGCAGCGATGCACGTTAAATCTGTCAAGAGCTGAAACGTCCTCCCGTTGGTGTGGTGTGGTAGTTAGGAGAGGGGGGTGCCAGCTCAGGTGTCGTTCACATCACTTGACCATGGTTCAAAATTATGTGGTCCGTCGCCAAAAGCCCTCGTGTAGCTGAACAGTGCGACATTAATATTCAATCAATCAACCAATTGGGGAAATCTTTGGGAAATCAATTTGCGTTATTCACGACCAACCCTTTGGAAAAAGAGAATCGTGATACTTAAATTAACTTACTATAAATTGGCAAGGGTTTCTAGCTTGAGAGAGAGAAGAGAAGATATACTCGAGCCAGGTGAGATTCCTACTGAAGGTATAATATTAGAATTAGAGTGATTTGATTCTTATTACTAGGAAACTTTAAAGTGACGATTGTTCACTAGGATTGATTTGATATTAGATTAAATCGGATGATAGGTTAGATCCTTTATTAAGATAATGATCAAGTTTGATAGTCTCTTAATCGTTAGCGTTTTGCTGTCATTGTTCCACTTTCATGGGGCCGCGGTAGCCGAGTGGTATAGGCATCGGATCGTGGCTGGCTTTGTCACGAGTTCGAGCCCAGTACCACTAAAGACCCGCTGTGTAGGGCAGCGATGCACGCTAAATCTGTCGAGAGCTGAAACATCCTCCCGTTGGTGTGGTGGGGTAGTTAGGAGAGGGGGGTGCCAGCTCAGGTGTCGTCCACGTCACTTGACCATGGTTCAAAATTACGTGGTCTGTCTCCAAAAGCCCTCGTGTAGCTGAACAGTGCGACGTTAATCTTCACTCACTCCACTTTCATGGTCAACATTGAGCCATTCTCTTACTGTTAATAGTTGAAATTGTTTCTGTTCTTTGTGTGGAAATAAATAGATTAGTTGGATCATGTCGAGTGTTTCTTCCCTTCCTCCACACATCTAGGTGCCCTGGAGAGAGGCACAAGCCTCTTAAAACTTAAAGAAGTCATTCTTTTACTGGATTGAAGTACGTGCAAAAAGTAACTAGTAAAAATAGGCTTAACAACCTTTAAACGCAATTTTTAAAGTGGATTATAGTGATGACAATTACTCTCACTCCCAAACGAGTTTGTAGCAGTAGTTTTCATGATAGACTAACGATTTTGTCATTTATTTTCCCAGGCGAATGCAACAGAACGCCCATTCCCTTGCTCAGAGGCCAGACTGTGTTCTTCGCCGTTCAACCCCGCTACATGAACGTGGACATCCGAATCGTAGTGGACATCACCCAGGGTGGCATCGATTTCTTCCTCTCTGCCAAAGAAGATGCCTTCATCGTGGACGTAGAACGGGCTACGGGCTTGCACCGCATTTATGTGGACGAGAAGTACGGCATCGACCTGAGTCACTATGAAGCCGCCGCCCCTGACTTCTCTGCCTCCATGCGTCGCAAAAAGCGTCAGAGTAATGACACCGACGATCCGACACCCCTGCACAATCTGCGCCCCAAGATCGGCGACGCCCAGGGCCTCACCACCTATATCGATGTGAAAAAGTGCGAGGACTTCTTGTTGGTGCGGAATTTAGAAAACAGACTCATCGTAACGATCCCTCAAGAAGTGCATGATTTGCGCACCACCAGGTTCTACATGATCCTGCGGGGTGCCGAGGAAGAGACCTACGGAAGCTTGTTCTTCCGCCAGGATCAGACTCGGATTGACCTGTTCGTGTTCTTCTCCGTCTTCTTCTCGTGCTTCTTCCTCTTCCTGGCGGTATGCGTGGTCGCCTGGAAAGTGAAGCAAGCCTTCGACCTGCGAAGAGCACGTCGCCTGCACGCGGCCGAAATGAAGCACATGGCCAGCCGTCCTTTCGGCCACATTACAGTGGTCATCGATGAGGAACCGGACGATGGGGACTATTTCCCTTGCTCCTCGCCCAGTGGTCACTGTCGCAAAGGCAAGCTGAAGCAACATCTCAAAGGACGAGATTCGCCCCGCCAGGCCGAGGACAAGGTGAGTGTTCGCGCCTTAGCACTGGAACCCCTGGCAGACGGATTTGGGGCGGTTGCCACTATCCTCGTCCAATTTCCTGGCGGGGCACACTCAGTGGTGCGCATGGCTCTTGCGTCCAGCTTGGTCAGTTCGCGTCACCATCTGGGCTATGGGCTGCGCGCCGCTATGCGCAGGAGGACTAGCCACGCCAACGTGTGAATCTCAGTTATGTCTGTAGGTCGTGTATTATAAGTTTCGTTTTCTCATTTTAAAATTTGTACATAAATTTTAATTTATGTTTATGTTTGTAATATAATAAATATATTGTTGAATTCTAGAACTGGATTTGTTTCTGTTCCTTGGCATGCTTTGATTTGTAACCGTGCAATAAAAAGTTACTGTATCTCAAGCACAAATGGGGGAACGCTATTAATGACTAAGCAATAGATTCATAAAAACTGGAGAAGGATTCAAAAATAACTAACATTAATTAACGACTAAAAAAAATCTATTAAGAAACCGATTTTTTGCAGACAGGTAAATGGTTGCTATGGCGATCTAGTAGCTGCGGTTGTTTCTGTTGAGTGTAGGTGCTATCGTCTTTCGAGGCTCAATCAACTCATGTGGAAGTTCAGAGAGTGGGAGTGCCAGTTCAAGTGTAATTCAAAATTACGAGGTTCATCGCTTCAGACCAGGGGTCAGCAAACTCGTGTGCCAACATGATTTAGGATGCCGCACACTAGGAAATATCTGAAGTAGTTCGATTTCCACAGTCAAGCATATAGATATTTGGAGTTTGATTATATTCTTCACACGGGTAAATTGAAAAACAAAACACTAGATTTTTTTATGCAGGAAATTTTAAGTGAATTGCTAATAAAAGGGGAGTTGGCATATTTCTGCTCAACAAAAAATCAGATTGCCAAATTTGAAATATGTAGGTCTAATAGATAAAAAAAAAATTCAACTATAACGCCCTGTTTTATTTATTCAAGTCTAGGTTGTTTAATAAGTCGAAAAAACGGAAAATTCTCTTTTATCTATAACGCAACCCCTTTGGGATTCAGTGTTCGTAAAAGCTTCTTTTGTAGCGATTTTCTACTCATTGAAAGGAATATACCAGCCAAATTTCAAATTTGCACGTCTAATAATTAAAAAACGTGAATATTTATCTATAACGGCACTTAACACTTTGGGGGTTGATTTTGGCAAAACCCTTTCTTAGCGAATCTCTACTCTACGAAAGGAACATGCCTGCCAATTTTTGAACCTGTAGGTCTAATAGTCCAAAAACGGAAATATATTTATCTATAACACCCTTTAATCATCCGCAACACCACTTGGGGTCAATTTTCACTAAAACCATTTTATTGCGGGTATGTACTCTATAAAAGGGGAATCTGCTTACCATATTTCAAGACTATTCGTCTAATAGTTTAAAAATAGAAATAGTTATCTACTACGCCATTTGGGCATTTACCGAAACATAGTTTTGCCAACTCAGAAACCTTCACGGGCACGTGTCCAACCATATCCCAAATTTTCATCGTAATCGGATGAACGGTTTAAGAAAGCATACAGACACAAACATTCATTTTTATTTATATAGATTAATTATGCATCATTTAAAGATATTCATTGTCACCCAGCCATTATGGTGGATATGCCCCTCGGTTTGTTACAGAGTGGGCTCGGGTTCGAATCCCGAAAAAGGCAGATGTATCTTCGGGAAAAGTAGCCGGACTTTTTCGCCTGAAAATGGATTCCAATCTCGAATGAAAAGTGGCGCACCCCTTCTGTTCTAAGCTGGGATCATCGTTTGTAATAAAAAGTCTATATTCTGTTTGTATTGTATCTGTATATATATATTAGTGCAGTTATACCTCGACTTACGCAATCTCGTCCATATTTTTTTCTTTTCATCATTAAAGCTAAGGAAGAATCATTGCCAGAGCTTGATATTAATAATTTGATTGAAAATGTTGATCTTACCAGGCAAATGAATTCAGAAGGGGATAATGACGTGGAAGAACTGCTGGATTTCCATAATAAGGAACTGACAATTCATGAATTCGTAGAAATGCATAAGACATCCAAAGAATTTGAGTCTGTAGACCCAATTCAATCAGAAGATCGAATGACGGTTGGTAATTTGACAGGCCTCAGTTTGATGGGAAAAGGGTTATAAATTTTAGAAAATACAGACTATGCAAAAGTGGGCCCTACCTGAGATCTTTAAAAGTAGAGTATTTTTCATGCATTGTCAAGTACTCGTTCAAACGGTAATTCGAAACAAATATGCACGACTCACAAATTTGAAAAACCTAAGCACGCAAACCGGCTCGACCGATGGCCGCATTTCCGACTCAATGAGTTGAATGATTGTTTATGGTATTAAGCCTAAGCTTAAACATGACAACGGTCATCACATAATACAGACTTGTCAGTTGGCATGCAGTTTGAAATTCTGTTTTTCAGAGAATATTTGACCATTAAAATGATCGGATCAGAGGATATTTAGACAGAGTCGAGAACAAACGAGGTCCACGCCGAGGGTGAGGCTCTAGGCTAAGGGTTCTCCTTTTTTTCTGCTGGGCCGCGTACTTATTTCACGCGGGCCGGAACATGAAGATAAATGGGGGAATGCTTTAAGATCAAGATAACATTGGTAATTTAAAACGTGGAAAATTGATCAAAATATTATAACTCCTGTGTTTTGATTTTTTTAATTTTGTATACTTTTCACTAACACTAATTTAGAAGCATTTCAGAAACACTCCTTCACAATTTCTGCATCAGTAAACGGTTTCATATGATTACCTATAATATAGCTAACTTCGTAGGATATGTTTTTGTTACCATTGTGTGATACACTATCTGGCCAAAAGTATCCAAACACCCCCTAAAAAAGTGGTTCTGGCGAGTGACGCAATTTGATACGTAATTGAAAGCTATAAAAGTGTTGGTAGTGGTTTGTCAGATTGTATTGTATTGTATAGCTCGAGATGATTGCTTTTGATTTTCCTGTGTTTTATGTTAGAACCAGATATTAGATTTGTGCGATAACGCTGGTTTCGGAAATCACGGATTGAACACGATTATTCTGATTCCTGCAGCCCTTTTCAGGGCTATACTGACAGAGCAGACTCTTATTCTCTCTACCCCTCTGGAAATAACGTTAACGACTCGGAAATGGCCAACCTTCCCACCGATATGGAACTGGAATTAGCTCTCTCGCAACGGAACTCAACTAGGACTCCATCGTCACAGCCCCAGCTCACACCATGTGAGCAGCTCAAATACAACAAGGCGCAACCGGCAAAAATGGAAACATTCCGCAGATGCAAACAGGCCTGCGTCGATGCACTCATGATGATGCCCGACCACTACCCAGAAGAGCCCTTCTACGTCCGAACACTCACGGAGCTGCAAGACGTTGAAGAAACCATGGCACTAGCGGTAAGTGACATTGACTCCTTTGAACCTTGTAATATCCCTGGCTGCCCTCATCACGAAAAAACCCCTCAAAATTCTCCTTTGAAAATGACTCAGTCAAACCCCAAAATTAATCCTCATGATAATAATTCTCTAACTTTGAATATCCCCCACTTAGAAAAACTGCAAGAAAAATAATACTCGATATCCCTGATAACGAGGAAATAAATTTGTCCCCAAATAAATTCGCCCTGTGGCAGGGCGTTCAAATAAATAACCTCGAAAACACAGGTCCAGTCGCCAGCGGAAGCAACCGCGCATCCCTCCGTGAAGTAACCACAAATAACGGCTCGAATAATTCGGCCAATCAGAACGCCCCACAAAATCAACTCCCGCCACCCATCATGCTCTTCGTCGAAGAGAACTACAAAGTCCAAATGGCCGCAATTACCAAGGAATTCCCCAAGATAAGATCCCGCCTAACGGGAGACTTTTTAAAATTGTACACAGACAGCGCAGAAGAACGACGCTTAGTAGTCCAACTTCCTGAAAGACTAAAATTCCAATTTTATACGATAAAGGCAAAAGCTGAACGCCCCATAAAGGTAGTTATCAAAGGTCTTCCGCGAACCACCAATCCAGAAGAAATTAAGCAAGATTTAGAAATGCTTGGATACACGCCGGAACGAGTAAATCAATTAATAGGTAGAAAAACTAAACGCGCCCTCCCAATCTTTTTAATCACTCTCCCCCGCAATTTAGACAATCTAAAAATTTTCGATCTTAAAACCTGAAGTTACCTCAGTATCAGAGTTGAGGGCTATGATGGTAAGGGTGTAACGCAATGTTACACCTGTAACAATTTTAACCACAGCTCTGAGAACTGTTATTTAAATCCAAGATGCCTCAAATGTGGTGAAAACCACATCACCCGAGATTGCCCCATAAAACAAAAATTAGAAACTGCATACTGCATTAATTGCCAGATCTACGGGCATATGGCAAACTACAAAGGATGCCCCTCATTCCCCAAAAGGAGCCGCAAAAAACAATAGAAACTTCTATACCAACATTTATAACAGTCTAGTTAGGCCAAATATCTCCTACGCCCAAGCAACTACCGGAACAGTTATCTCTAAAAATATCCCACAGATGGCGACACGCGGACCTGGGTTTTCGGCACAAACTGAGGCCAAAAAACTAACCCCCCTCCCTCCCCAACTAACAGATATAACAAAAATCATTTTCCAAATTTTAATCATATAAATAACAACTTTAACTTTAATAATTTGAACAATAGCAATAATTTTAATGTACAAACCACGCTGCAAATGACAATGCATTGTCTTATGCAGCTATCCCAAATCCTCTGCAACAATAATAATTTAAAAACAAACCAACAATTAAATCCTAACCAGATGTATGCCCTAATAGAGGCATCATGTAACAATATTAATAATGTATAGTTCCTCCCCGATTGGTCTCAGTTTGTCTTCATGGAACGCAAACGGTTTGTTAAGACGAAATGCGGAATTACGTATCTTTATAGAGAAGCACTCCCAGGATATTTTTCTCATACAAGAAACCCACCTGAGACCCTCTCACACCTTTAATATTGCAAACTACACCTGCCACAGAAACGACAGAATCTCCGACAGACCGCCGGTGGAACTCTGATTCTAGTTAAAAATTCTCTCAAGCACTACTGTCTCCCCACCCCTCCCCTCCGAACCCTGGAAGCAACTAACATAATACTACCCCCAAGCATGATCCCATATCTATTACGTGTGTTTATATTCCCCCCTCTTCCGATGAAAATTTATTTACAATAGATATTGAATATTTTATTCAAACCGCTAGTAATTGGATTCTCTTCGGAGATTTTAACGCCTCTCATAACGCATGGAATTGTAAGAATAATACTAACAGAGGAAGACACCTCTTTAACTTCGCTAATATACTCAACTTAAATATCGCCTTTCCCTCTTCTCCTACTAGATTTGGTCACAATTCCGCTAACACAATAGACATCGCCCTTATTAAAAACTTCTATTACCCCTTTACTATTAACTCCATCGACGATCTTTCTTCTGACCACAATCCAGTATTCTTAAATTTCAACTTCAAACTAGCGGTGGAACCCCCAAATCCCAGAGCGGTTTCTACCGACTGGAATGTTTTCAAAACTAATCTAAATAAGAATCTTTCTCTCTTTGATTTCCATCCTAATAGTATTAATAGCACTAACGACTTAGAGCAAAAAATCATAGGATTCACCGAAGCGGTCATCGATACTCATAGCCACGCCTCCCGACCAATAGAAACAGACCGTAGGAACTTCACTCCACATCATACTAACCAGCTGCTAAAAATCAAAAATTACTTCCGAAAAGGTTACCATCAAACCCTCAATCCCATTTTTAAATCGCATTACAATAGAGCACAATCGGATCTTAAAAAAGAACTTAAAAAATATAATGATAACATTTGGCAAAAAAGACTTGAAGCTCTAAATACCGCAGACAATAGCCTTTGGCGCACGCAAAGATTTTTTAAAAATAGAAGACCAAAAATCCCACCACCAAATTGTGCAACAGGTACGGCAGTCACTGATCAGCAAAAAGCTAACCTCCTCGCTACTAACATTAAAAATAATTTTGTCGAAAATGATAATTACAATCAAAATGATGAATTAACACTACCGTAAATAACTTCCTTTCTACCCCTCCTACCTCCTTCATTGAACCTTCTCTTCCGGACGAAATAATACACTATATTAAACATGTTAATGCGAAAAAAGCCCCTGGTAAAGACTCAATTACTAACCGCATGTTAAAAATTTTTCCCATTAAATTAATCCTTATTTTAACAATTCTAATTAACAAAATCCTCAAATTCAATCACTTTCCAGACAACTGGAAAGAAGCCATTATTTTCCCCATTAACAAACCTGGCAAGGATCCCCACCTAGCATCCAGTTACAGGCCCATATCTCTCCTTTCCACTATCGGTAAACTAACCGAATCTATTATCCTTCATAGACTAAAAAATTTCATCAATGAAAATAACCTTCTCAATCCTAATCAATATGGTTTCACTAACAAGCTCTCTACCTTACACCCACTTTTAAGATTAACTGAACATATCTCGGAAGGTTTCCAGAAAAAGAAAAGCACGGGAGCAGTTTTTCTGGATATCCAGAAAGCCTTCGACCGTGTTTGGATTAATAGACTCACTTTCAAACTAATATCCTATAAAATTCCACCCCCACTGATTCACTCCTATCTCACTAATCGTGCCTTCAGAATTAGAATTAACGAGACCCTTTCCAACGAACACTCTGTATCTGCAGGGTGTCCTCAAGGTTACTTGCTCTTTAATCTTTATATTAATGATATCCCCGACTACTCACTAACAAAAATTAACCTTTACGCCGATGATACTGCCATTCATGCTACGTATAAAAAAACTATCAACAATTTCTTATGCAATAAACAAACACCTACTCCACCTGCAAAACTTCTATGACAAATGGAAAATAAGTATTAACGTAGAAAAATCCACAGCCATAATTTTCTCGAAAAAGCTTTCACTCCCACCACCAATCATCATGTACAATTAACAGATGCCCTGGTCTCAGGAAGCCAAATACCTTGGAATAATTTTCGATACGCACCTAACTTGGAAACAACATATTTTATACTTTCGCGATAAGTTCTGGAAAATTATGTTTAAACTGTACCCCCTTATAGGCCGGAACTCACATTTAAGTATAGAAAACAAAGTGCTTCTCTATACAGCTGTTATGCGTCCCATTTTAGCTTACGCAAGTCCAGTATGGGGTTTTTTACGCCGCTAAAACTAATATCAATATCCTAGATACCCTGCAGAATTCTCTTATACGTATGATCGTCAAAGCCACAAGATACATGCGTAGTGACGACATACGTAATGCTCTTAAAATTAATAGTTTCAAATCTCATATTCAGAAAATAGCAATTAACTTTTTTAACGATTTACAAGCAACCAATAATTTCAATATGCAAAATTTATCTCAATACACCCCTAATGACAATACAAAAAGACCACGAAGAATTCTTCTTGATTCCTACACAACCCCCCGTACTTCTTTTTATTCGTGCAATATTTTTTATTGCACACCTTAATAGCTAAAATTTTACTTTCTTTTATTTTTGTCAATATTTTTCTCTTGTTCTCCCCACTGGACTTGCGCCTCCCCATTTTCTAAAACCCAGCCCCCAGGGTAGCCAATTGGAGTCAATGTTCACTGTACCCAGCATCCAATCAGAGTTTCTAAGCTCTCAGCCAAGCCAAAAAACTTTCCACCCAGATGAAGCACCATAGCCACTCCTCCCGGATTCCATCGTTCGACAAATCGCCATCATGCCACTCAGCAGAATGGAAAACATCACTTTTGCCATGCCCAGCATCATAGTCTCTCACGATATGGGATTGAGGACTGTTTTTACAGTATGGACGCCCAAAGGAAAACGCTTATTCAACGCCTATGTCAGATTGTATTTATGCGTTTGTGAGGCAATGAGTAAGTCAAAGGAGCTTAGTGAGTTTGATCGTGGCAGTATAGTGGGATGCCACCTTTGTGGGAAATCAGTTCGTGAGATTGCGGACATTCTACAGAAGCCCAAATCCACTGTGAGTGATGTAATTGTGAAGTGGAAACCTCGAGGCAGTGAAACGAACCGGTAGGTCGAAAATACTTGGTGAACGCGGTCGCTGAACTCTGAAAAGGGTAGTGAAACAAAATCGCTTGATTGAATATTAACGTCGCACTGTTCAGCTACACGAGGGCTTTTGGCGACGGACCACGTAATTTTGAAACATGGTCAAGTGACGTGGACGACACCTGAGCTGGCACCCCCTCTCCTAACTACCACACCACACCAACGGGAGGACGTTGCAGCTCTTGACAGATTTAACGTGCATCGCTGCCCTACACGGCGGGTCTTTAGTGGTACAGGGTTCGAACCCGTGACAAAGCAAACCACGGTCCGATACCTATACCACTCGGCTACCGCGGCCACGAAACAAAATCGCAAGCCCTCGTTGGTGGAAATTTTTCAGGAGTTCCAAAGTTAATCAGGAATTAGTGTTAGCAGCAGGACTGTCCGTTTATATAGAGTTAAAAAAAACTTGGGATTCCATGGTCGTGCAGCCGCTCCCAAGCCAAACATCATTCCACAGAATGCGAAGCATCGATTGCAATAGTGTAGAGCTCACCGTCATTGGACTGTGGAAAACTGTTCTTTGGAGTGATGAATCTAGCTTTACAGTCTGGCAGTCGGATGGACGCGTCTGGGTTTGGCGGATGCCCGGTGAACGTTTCTTTAGTGACTGCATTGTGCGGGCTGTTAAGTTTGATGGTGGAAGCACAATGGTGTGGGGGTATTTCTCGTGGTTTGGTCTGGGTCCGTTAGTTCCTGTGATTGGAAACATGAACTCTGAAATGTATGTGGACATTCTGGACAATGCTGCACTCCCAACTCTATGGCAATATTTCGGGGGGGAAGAAGGCCCATTCTCTCCCAGCAGGATAACTGCTCCATTCACACATCGAGGCTTGTACAGACGTGGATTGACGAAATGGATGCTCAAAAACTGGACTAGCCTTCTTAGAGCACCGATCTAAATCCCATAGAACACCTTTGGGACGAATTAGAGCTCAGATTACGTAGCCAGCCAAATCGACCATCCTCAGTGCAAGCACTCACTTCAGCTGTGATGAACGCCTGGAAGGCAATTCCTATGGTCACCTATCAAAAATTGGTGAAAAGTCTTCCCAAACGTGTGCAGGATGTCATCCATACAAAAGGGGGACCAACATCATATTAATATGTGCCTCAGGACGCTCTAAGTTCATACCACTGGGTTTCCAGATAGTGTATGACCACTGACTAAACACTTTGTTGCTGTCGCAAAGATTATTTAAGCCTATTTATCACCTCTTGAAAGAGATCTTCCAGGAAAAATAACATTGAATGATTTATTGGTATTTTTTAAATACAGCACTTTCGTGACAAATCAAGCAATTGCTGATCCATGTTTGTTTTTCACTACAAAATAGTCAATCTCCCTGTAACGATATATTTTCAGCTTTGCAAGATAATTAAAAATTAGTTTGACCCATAAAATTTTCGCAACTCTACTGCTGTCTGTTATCACTAACCGTTCCAAATAGAAAAATAATATCAATTCGTACCCATACGACACCGACAGCAAAATTGATTTCTTGACAAAGAATTTCCCACCCAATTTTTAATACAATGTTCTTAAATAAGTGAATCTCTCAGAGCAATGGTGGACCGCATGCGGCTCTCAGGTGGAGCATTGCTGCCCTAACCAGTGATTGCAAATGTTGACGATAGTGATGTGTATTTGCGTCTTCGTAAAAATGCATTGTAGACACGACCCAACGGGATATGCTTCTGTTAGTCAAGGCAAATAATCGCATTCATGCTGATTGTGACCCAAACTGTTTGAAATTTTTGATGGCCCCTTCAGAGCTAGCTACGCCAGTTGTGCTAACTGCTATAAATTAAGGAACTGAAGATTTTCAAATCCTTCTAAAAATGCTCTATTCCTCATTGAATAAGCAGAAAATATGTGAAAACGTTTAATCAAATTTTGTAATACCCCTATTTTTTCAGTTTATATTCCAGTTAAATTATGATTTCTTCTTATACTCGAACGATCCAACATGTCAGATCAGCAAAAAATGTATAATAAGGGGATCAGATATCAAGTTCCCCTTAGAAAGTACGATGCATCTCAGAATGTGAATCCGGATGGTCACAGCATTTCTTACAAGTGGGGTGGATTTTTCTGCCACTATCATAGAAAAGACACATTTTACGTGGTCACTTAAGTGTTCCTGCCTACCATTGATGCGTAAGAGGAACACGCCATATTGAATTTAGTTTAGAACTGGTATTCGAGTACAGATCTTGATAAGTGCCCACAGTAGCCGTTTCATTCTCACTACCCTCTGGCCAGTCAAATCATTTCGACGATCCTATTCACTTGGATTCTGATGAGAGAGAACAATACTCACTCACATTTTCTGCAAAACATTTGTACATCCCCCCTCCCACTCCAGTTTGAACAATTTTCAAATTAATAAAATCAATGACTTATTTGCTTTTAGCACTGAATTTTTTTCAAAGTAATGCATTTCTTTTTAAAAATTTTATTTTTTGTTTGATCCACCACATACTAAAATTAGCAATGGGATTCAATTTTGAATTCAGGTAGATCTTGATATGCAAATTTCACCATTTTATGTCTCATTATGATTTTTTTACACATTTCGTTCTATTTTTAATTAAAAGAGAAACCTTTAAGCAATGAATATCCTTAGTCACAACTAAATGAGGATTTTCCAAAGTAAAATTTTATGTTTTTGACAAAGCTTTGTTTTTTAAAGACATTTTAAAAATAGAAACGTAAAATAAATCTGAATGGTCCTAACTTTTCCTCGAACCGAGACCATTTCACGATTTTCTGCATAAAATAACCTTTCGATAGCGAAGTGCAATTTCTAAATAACGAACTTTTTCTCTTATGATACAATTTTTTTTCTCCCTATTTTTAAATTATTTCTGGACATTTTATAACTTAGTGGCACGCCAGCCCATGAGGGCCAAGACATACTGTGTGTGTGTATACGCGACTTTGGGCCCTGAGGTGCATGAGCAGATGTTCCGGTCAGGTGGTCAGTCTGACGCGGAACCCCCAGTGTTAAGTTCCTGAGCAAGCTTGGTACTCAATTTTTCGACCCACTGAAGGGATGAAAGGCTGAGCCAACCTCCCTCCTCCAGGGGTTTAAACCTCGGACCTGTGGTTTGGAAGCGCGATGCACTAGCCATTCAGCCACTGGTTTTATTAGGTGCCTAACACGCCGACAGCAAATCATCCAAGTGCAACCTTTAACCTCCATTATCCAGTTCACTAGAAGCATCTTTGATATCCCCTTTCACCCAGTGTTGTCTCGCGTTCTTGAAATGGTCTCCGTTCATTTGTAATTTTGATCAGTCTTGTTGGTAACTTCGTTTCTTGTAGCTCGAAAATGTCAAAACAAGTGCTTGAGCATCAAAGGAAAAAAATTCTTCAGGAAGTAGATAAAGAAGTCAAGAAAAAGGATACTGCTTTAAAATGTGGTATTCCTCTTAACAGCTTATCAACTATTATAAGGAATCGAGATTTAAGCTACAAAATTGATTTATTGAATTCTTGTTCAAAACGTTTAAGAACATGTGTGCCTGAAGATGTCGAGGAGGCAGTTTTGAAGTGGATACACACAATACGAGATGAAAATGTTCTGATTTCTAGACTTTTCGTAATAGAGAAAGCTCTTTAACTCGACCAATTTCTAGGTATCAATGGATGGCTAGAAAAATTTAAGAAAAGACATGGAATTGGGGAAAGTAAAGAGGTTGATGATAATATTAAAAACTGAATAACAGAGACACTGAGCAAAGTTTTAAAAGCCAGAAAACCTCTTTAATGCAGATGAGACTGCTTTGCTTTCAATGTTTGCCTCAAAAAATATTAACATTAAACAACGAAAAATGCCTTGGAGGAAAACAAAGCAAAGCAAGAATAACTGTTATGTTAGGAGCAAATATGACTGGACATCAGAAAATAAAACCAAGAAGCAAAACTGTACTCTCACAAGATGTTTCAAAGGTGCAAAAAGCTTTGGAAGTTGATTATGAGTCGAAAAATCTTGGATGATGTCAGAAATGCTCTCTGTTTAGATAATTTCGAAGCTCATCAGAAGGAAATCAACCAAAAATTGGAAAACGTTGCAGTGTTTTACTTGCCATCAGAACTGCAGCCAATGGATCAAGGGGTGGTGATGATCACACTGTTGCAAGAGGATACTGCAAAAAGTTATCACTGCTCTGGAAAACTATCAATCCATACCAAGTATCAACTTATGGGAAAGTATTTTAGAAATTTTGAAAGTGGGGAACTATGATGTCACAAATCATAAGTTTTGCCAAAGCTGGATTCTTTGTCACCAGTGAGAGCTCAGCAAGTTTGGAGGACGAAGACAATACTGAAGAAATGAAAAAACATGGATAGAGCTAAAGAAAGTACAAATGATGTGCTGCTTAATGATTTCTGAAACTTATAGATCACTAACTAAATTGGATATTTTGAGCAAGGTGAAAAATAAAAATACAGCAATGAAGGCAAAATTGAAAAGGATGATAATGCAGATGTCAATTAACCTTCGTATGATGTAATCATTTGAAACAACTTGACACAGATTACAGTGTTAAGAAAATATGCCTGAAGGGACTTTTGGTGCATTGCGAAGATGTGAGGTGTAATATGAAACAAATTTTTTCAAACTAAATTAAAAGATTTTACGAGTAATTAAATTTAAGGACGCTTGTGGTAATGTATATTTAGAATTTCTAGTTATAAAATAATATATGTTTAAAATTACTTGTATGCTTTAAATTAGAAAATGTCCTTAAAATTCGTTAATTTTAGTATAAATTATTTTCTTAAAGCTGTCTTCGGGGGAAAAAAATGTCTCAATTTTCATTGAAATTTGCCACATTATAATTCATTTAAAATAGTGTTTCGAAAATTTCAAAAAATTTACCATAAATACTTTTTTTTTATATTTAAAATGTAAAGAGATAGCTCATTTAACATTAAGATATATGGGGAAAAGAGGTGAAACATTTTATACCAGAAAAAATAGATGCAAATAAAAATATTAAGTATGATTAAATATGCTGCTCTCTAAAGGTTAGTTAAGCCAGAAAATTAATTTTTAATTTCTTTTATATCTGAAAAAAGATACCAAATTCAGGTCCTATTCTTTAACATTAATCGATGACAGCCTTAACACTGAAAATACAATGTATTCTTCGACACTCTTTTTTCATGTTTTCCTAGCAGTTTTTTTTTCTTTTGGGAAAAAGACAAAATAATTCTACATTAATTTACAAATAGGTGCGAATAATGACTTTTTAAAAAAATATATAGTGTTTATTAATTCACAATTCGTTTTGCGGTTTATTAAGTCTATTGAAAGATGAGCCTCTACGTAACAAATTTTCCATATAATGAAATTTTTCCAGGATTTAGAGAATTTGTTATGTACAGGTTCAACTGCATATCTCTTTTTTTAAAAAAAACACACACACAGAATATCTGTAAATTCCATCATGATTTATCCAGCTGAATTTCACTCAAATGTAGATAGTTAATTTCTCATTTGGTACCATTCATAAAATATAAATTTTTCAAATATTATACAGTAACTTCTAAAATAACAACATAGTTATTTCCTTTGAAATTTAACAAAATCCACTTAAAAACTTACTTAGCCAAACTGAAACAATTTTTTATTTAATAAAAAAACTACACCAGTTTAAAAAGCACTGAAGAAAAAATGGCTTGATCGTTGCCTTTAATTGCTAATTTTGCACTTAAATAAATAAAAAAAAGCACAACCAACTTTTAAATGATTGTTAAATTAACTAAATTTCTCCCCAATTGTAAGTGCATAAGTTTTATTTATAATTACCCATTTCTTTAAAGCTTTTATGTACTGGATGTTCAAAACAAATTTGCACAAAACGATTTGTTTTCTTTAAAAAAAAGAAAGGCAAAAGAATATTTCCTTTATTAAAAGTTGCCATCATTACGTATTTTTTCAATCAATATAAAACAAGATGAAAAAAGGGAAAGTCACAGATACTGACTTGATTGTCCATACAACTTCAATGCATGAGTGTTCAGCTTTATTCTTAAGAGCAAATGTGTGTGATATTTTTTCTCACATTCAATAAATAAAACAGTATGTAAACAAAACAAATAGGCAACTTAAAACACACAGCATTGAACAAATATACTTGCCAACACTTTACCATTGATAGCAATCAAACTGCATGAACTTTCAACCATAAATAAAATGGAAATGCTTGGTACAGAGAAAGTGCATAAAAATTATTTACATAATTCATAAAAAAGAGAAAGCTCTAAGTAAATTGCTTAAGAAAAATATATTTTATTTCAAAACCTGAGCTATTAGATAATGCACATTCTAGAATTGAATGAAACATTGCCACTTTAAAAAAAATAAAACATTTTTTCAGACTTCTAGGCAACAGATTTCATTCTTTAAAAAACATTCAAAAGACAAAAATAACAAATTAGAAATTTTTAGAACTACTTATCCATGAATTTAACGAACACTAACACTTAACAATAAAACTTTTTTGTGCTTCAATGCATTATTGCCACTGAATTTATATTTGTATAATTTGGGAGAAAAAAACCCATCTTTAACTCTGTTACGATTAGACATAAAAATATAACTACTGAGCAATTCACACATTCAAATTATTTCACAGTAGGGAAAAAAATAGAAAGGGAAGGGGGAGGGGGGGGACCTGCAGCGAATGCTAACCAATTATGTGAAAAATATATAAATCCATCACAAAATGTTAAAATTTCTGACTTTCAAAATAGATCCCAAAATAAAATTAACAGCACTTAAAAAATAACATTTTAATTATTGTAAACGATTACATGATTAAATTCACAAAAGAACACAAACTAAAAAAAATTGCTTCACTGTACCATGATGATTCTTGCACAGATCTTTAAATTAAAAACAAAACCCTTAAATTTCCATCTTTAAAAAAAAAATCTTTCTCTTTTCAGCAGTAGAAGGTGAATTTCTTATTATAACTTCTTTCCTTCTAAACATCTACAAGAACAAGTTATTTCGTTCAATGCCGCAGATTTTTTTGATACAGAGCCTCGATCTGTTCATAACATTTTGGAACAAAAGAAATTGTTTTGTTATCAGTTTTTAAAAACATTACAGTGAAAAATTCTTATAAATAAATTTATTTGTAGGCACAGCAGGACACAAAGGACTATATTTTCGGAGTAAAAAAAGATGAAAAGAGGCAGCTGATTTTTTTTCTCCACCTATTTGACAAAATTATGCATTTAGTTAACTTTTTTCCTTCATATAAAATGAAGTTAATGAAAGGCATGCAACAAAAAATGAATAATTTTTTTTCCCATTTGAAGATTGCAGCAAAAATATACAGCATGATGCTGCCTACTCATCTTATGTACAAGTTTTTTTTTGTATCTCTTTCCACACTGGATGTCTTTGAAGCCTGCTCCAACAGTATGCACGGCCACCAACTGAATGACAAAATGAAAAGGAAAACATAACAAACAGGGTCGAGTTATTTCTTTAAATGGCAGATGAAAAAAGAGGTTTGGGGGAAGAAGTTTAATGTGGTGATCTGCACTGAACAGAAGTCTGTGGCACAGTCATTCTTCAAAAAATGGCACACGCAGATGTTTTTCCAATAAACTTGGTTTCAAACACTGCAGGAGCTGATCGCCAATCAATGGTGGTAAGAACTGCAATGAGGAAAAAAATCAAAGATTGAATAATAATAAAACATATGACAAAATACATTTAGGCATTGGCAATCTTAGCTCTTGAAAGGAAATGTTTAAAAAATCTCCCCACGTCAAAACAACGTTTTGTCGATTTGATAATGATTAAGAACAAATTGTACACTTTTAGATTAAAGTCATGAAAACTTAAAATTCCTACTTCTTCATTAAAAATATTGAATTTTTTTCCAATAACAATCAGCTTATATATCTGAAAAACAACTATTACCAAATCTTTTTTGAACAAGACATACAAAGAAATATCAAACAAAAAAATTAAAATTATCTTTGTAAAATATCAAAATGACATGAAAATGTCACTTAACTAAAATTCACCAATGCATCAAACAACAATTTAAAAGGTGGCATAGTCCTTGTTGTACCAAAAGACAATCCTTGAAAAAACTGAGATATTAACAATGATATTCTCCTTAGAGAAAGGGGGGGGGATTTAACAATAATGTAAACAAGCTCTCACCTGTCCTACAATTTTTCTTGGAATAAGTATAAATTATTTGTAGCAGCTACAGCTATTATATTTTCTTGAGGATGCCATGCTGTGTGTAGGATTTTCCTTCCAAAGTCAAGGCAATCAACAATGATTTCATCCTTCTTTCTCTTACCACCAGTAGTTACCTGAAATGAGTGAAAAATACAGATGAATAGAAATCACACTTAGCATTTTTTTTTATATTGATGGATGAAAGGGTCAACACCAGTTCTTGTTTTTTAAGGGGACATGGTACAATTTGCCCCCAACATTTTTTAATTTAATGATTTTAAAATTTTTGGGGGTTGCTCCCTCTGTGTATGTATTGTGTAAAAGATTTTTTTGTGCTTAAAAATTCATATAATGCTAACCATTTAATTTTTTAAGGAAAAAATATACAACTTATGAAGTGATTTTAAAATGTTACTCTCCTTCAAAAATTGACATACACACATGAAATTTGATTTAGGAGTATGTCAAACTATGTATAAGTTGATATCGGTTCTGTGATTACATGATTGGTATTCATACAGTACTTCTTATAAGTGCATATGGAAAATTCCTTAAAAAAAGTATAAATTCTAAATCCAAATATTTTTTAAAATAAGTATTGCTTTGAATCAAAAATGCATAACAACTTTTGCTACATGTATTATTAGTAAAAGTTAGAAAAATATAAAAACATTTGACAATAGAAAAAAAGCATTGGCATTTTAAAATGAAGACAAACTACATATTCGATATATACACTGTATATAGATTTGCAGTATTTTATCTTTCTGAGATGTCATTTTAAAGTTTTGATTTGCCATTGGGATGTGAATAAAAATTAACATAAAAATTAACATAACTCTGCATTTTTTAAACAGTTTTCAAATTTTGTGAGATAATAGAAAAGTATATAAAGGACAATTTAGGCTAAAAAGATAAGATTTGATTTTTGGACAGATTTTTATCAATTGAATCGTACTGTCCCCTTAAATAAATCAGATGCAACTCTCCTATAAAAATGGATATCTATGCACACAAGTCAATTTTGTACATGTAAGATTTACAAACTACCATGTATAGGTATAGTTTTTATTCCTAGTAAGTTATTCCAAGCTTTCCTAGTTACTAAAAATCATCTTAAATTAAAATTAAAGAAAAACTCTTAAATTATAAGATAAAATTAAGAATTTTTCAAGAAATAAGAGTGTAGAGGAGAATATACTTTCTGCTAATAAAAGTATTAAAAAGGGTAGAAAATTAATGCATTTACAATTTTAATAAGTAGACATACAATTAAGCAATATATTTGTAGTGTCTCACCGCCCCTTTCCCATTTATGACACTAAAAATTCTTAATTGTTATTGGTATAAAAAAAATAAACATGTTTTTAAAGTTCTACATAAATGTTCTGCTTAATAACTTGAGATAGGCTTCTAACAAATCATTAACTGCTGCAGACGTATATATAAGCCTTGCCGAAATATTAACTACTGCATTCCGCAGCTATCTGTAAAATTATTCTGAAGGCTTTTGAATGTAATGCAATGACCTTGATAGTATTTGTGAAGAATTTAATTACTTGTGTTTTTCTTTTTCCTTAATACACTGCATAACCTTGAATGACCCTGTGGAAAACGGCAGCACTGAGTGAATTTTACAACTTTTTCTCAGGAGTTACGGGGTTAATAACAAAAGCAGCCAGTAAAATAAAAAAGCAAATGTTTACAAAAAAAAAACTAAAGTCATTCAAAAAAGAAAAAAAATCACAAAAGTAAAACAGAAAAAAGTGATATTCGAGTTACATTTACTTTTCTAGGCTTGAGAACAGTTTTAGGTTTAGCTATTTCTTTAGAAGCTTCTAGTGTAACATCCCTCATTGTGTGACGGTCGAATACCCGGAAGAAATTGTTATATGAGCCTGTCATAATGTACCTGAAATAAAACAATGCATTTTAATAACATATCTAAGATATCAAATATTTTTTTTAAAAACCTACAGTTAAAAAGTTTTTAACAAGATAATTTCATCAACTTGATCTTATTAAAAAAAAACCCTACATAGTAAGCTATCAACAATAGACCTTGAAATTATGTTATGACAAAGAATCTCTAAAACATGAATAATTACACACCCCAAAATTAAATATATTTTGCTTATCTTAATTATCTGATATACAGGTGATGTCAACACACTTAAGTTAGGATCACATTCTCCAAACATTCAGCTCATGTCAATTTATTATGTTGAGGTTCTCAGTGTTCAATATGACAATCTTTGATGAAATCTGCTTGATTTGAAAAGTGCTAGCCATAAATCTTAACTGATATGACATTTAGGGTCTCTCCCCTTTGACATCTTATGTGATTACTTACAGACCATACCTTAATAAGCTGAAGAAAAAAAAAAATTAAATATATAAAAAAATTTATTCTCCAGATTTGCAAATTACAGGGAAAATTGTTTAACATGAAACTGAGGAGACTGAAGAATTTTTTCATGCTAAAGGATATTACAAAAAAAAAATATTCAACAAAATTTCAAGAGTTGATTAGAGTACATTTTATTTACATAGATATGTATATGCGTATTTATTTCAAAAAAATTAATGAAACTAAAACATTCACAAAAACTCAATGAAATTTAATACAAAATTTTCCAAGTTTTTTGGAAAAAAAAAACATTTAATGAGTTTTTGGAAAATAATCTGATATTTTTCTTTGCATTATTTATTTTAGCATCAAACTGCCAACAAATGGTTCAATGTTGTCCATTTTGTCATTCATTTCACCATTGGAATGTGTGTCGAAATAACTGTACATACTTTTCATGATGTTCCTCATTTCAGATGACATGGAAACAGGAGCAGCATTAAAATCAAGAGGCCCAAGTATATATACATATTCATATTATAGAACCTCAAACTAAAGAATCAGATCAATATGAGAATCTGAAGAATAAAACATCTCTCTCAATAAAATTGGCGGGGGGGCAAACAAACATAGAAACAAATCAAATCTGTATCACACATTAAGCATGTTAAGAAATTTCAGAACAAAAATTCAAGTAATTTATAATAAATTAAATAAAGTCCACAAAAAAAAATCATAAATTACACATCCAATTTTACAAAAAGTATGAACAAATAAACAGGAGAGCAGTATGCAAACAGACATTAATACAATTCATTTTTGACACATTTAAATCTCTATTTTATGAAAATAACTAAAAAAATTTTAAATTTTAGAAAAAATTAGTCTACAAATATTTTTATTTTTATGAAAGTAGTAGTATCTGAGAAGCAGAAATAGAAATAATTTGTTAAATGAAAGAGGAAAAAATCAATAAAAGATTTTTTTATATGAAAGCAAATTATACATTAAAATATAATATATAAGTTATTTCTTACATTTTAAATATTCATTACATAGATTTTTTTAGAATTATGTATCAACAGATAGAAATTTGAACATTACTGTTCAAAAGGAACTTTATTATGGAAGTTAGAATTGACTCTTTAGTATATTTATTGGTGCTTAATGTTTTCATATGTAATTTAATATCCAGAAAATCTGCGTTACAGTTTGTTGGAATAAAATTAAGATATTAAGGATACAAAGTAATAAAAGCTTTTAAAATGTATATATGTAATCAATATAATTAACTGTAAATTGCTATAATCTTAAATTAAAGGAAAAACATAATCAAAAGATAATACATGACTAAGTAGTATAACCACAGTAATACAATATAACTCTTCGGCTTAGGACTAAATTTGCACAGAATTTACACATATAATTTATCAAAGAATTTTTTTAGTATTTTCCCCATAATTTCACACTGAAGTTGAACTCGGGGGGGACGTTATTTTGGTTAGAACAAAAACCGGAAAAAAATATCAGCCTATTTCGGTTCAATACATCTTTAGTCATTTTGTTACTGTAACCAACTCATCAATATATTCTAAATTAATGTCAACCATGTAATTACCATCATTACTAGTACATTGCTTTTCCATTTTCTGTTTTGACGTTCACTAGTACTTTTGTTTCAGTTTTGCATGAAACTACTTGTAGAAAGCAGATTTAACTCAGTTGCATAAACTAGATGATTTTTTGAGAAAAATATCAGTCTGAATTACATTTTCTGCATCTCAGCATCATCTACAGATGTTTGTATAGACTGTTTAGATAAGACAAATCATAATCATGAACTTAGTTGTCAAATGCGATTTTGATAACTAATAACATTGCCAATGCTTGCTGTTCTCTGCTCGTATTGTACATGCTGAGTAATTGTATCAATTTACAGTACACCAATTAAAAAAAGAATAAAATCTTCTTAATTTTGATATAATTACATACTTTGTTTATAAAATATTTTTAGTGAAAATAAAAATATATATAAAATTAAATTATTTTTCAAAACCATTATTTTTTCACAACGAAAACTAGAAGTGAACCGATATATGTATTTTTTTAGATGGATTGGAATGAAAAAATTATGGTTCAAAGCCCTAACTTTTCCATACTAAAAAAATTATTTCCTATGTGATCAATTTAATTAAATTTTAAAAGGAAAACAAAAAGAAATTACCTACATAAAAACACACACCACACACGCAAGCCAATGTTATGAAAATCTGTAGCTCAGACAGTGCAATTTCATAGCCGCATATAAAAGCAGGCTGCACCTGGCACTCCATACTTTTGGTATGCAACTACTGATTCCCATGGATGAATCCTTCAGTACCCCTGCATTCTCATCATAGCCACAAATATTCATTTGCAAACGAACAAATCTTTTATTAGAATAATCTGGCACTTACAAATATGAGAACTATACTTATTCACCAATAACATTTCAAAATTATTTTATTATATAAAAGCAAACATACTTATTGGAGTATCTATTATATGATGCTACTACGGAACAGACAAGAAACCAGTATATTTAAATTTGCATGCACTTTGTAAATGAACTTTCAAGGCTCATTTTAAGCAGATTTTAAACTTCTTTCAAATTAGTACAAAATTCATCCTTTTTATTAATTACTTAATTATTCACATTTAAAAAAGTTACATCTTCTCAGACAGAGAAGTCTCTCACCCAGCTGAACAAAATCCTGATTTTTCAGAATGACTTTTTTTCTGTTTGTCTGAGCTGAATTTAATGGAATCTCATTGTATATCATAGATACAATTTTCACCAACACACATAAAAGTCAATAGAGCATCTCAAAATACCTTTTTAAGAGTTAGAATCTAATTTTTAATTAAGATATTTCATAATGAATGCTTTAATGGATAAAAGAATAAATTGACTACAAAAAATTATTCATATATACCCAGCAATAAATTATTAAATCGAACCAACTTACCAAACATTAAGTAATTATAAGTTGAGAAACACTGAGATAATTTTGTGGATTAAAAAAATACCTCTTTTAAAATAAGAGAAAAGGCTATCACAACTACTAATATATATACACATAAAAATTAATTCCCTTTAAAAGCGTAGCAATTTTTTCAAAAAAAATTCTTGATGTGAAATATATTTCAACTATAGTAATGAAATATAGTTAAATTAATAATAAATTCAGGATCAGAAAAATAGGAATGTTATAATTCATTATTTTGTAAATTATGCATAAATAATTTACAAATAAAATACATGATTTTCCATACATCTTCAAGAAATTTCCTTTTAAATGAGCAATTTGTTAAGTTGAGCACAACTAATTTACTCAAATTATACTAAAATAGAATTCTTGTTGCCAAACAGATTGTAGGAGGAAGATTTTCAATACCCATTAAAATTTTTGATAAAAGAAATAACAAATTTTTAAAAATTTTAAACATGTTATAACTTATTTTAATTGTATTTCAGCAAGTGATTACAGACTAACTTAATTTTTAACCACTTATGTGGGACTCCAAACTTTTATTTCATTAGCATTTCCATCCCTTAAAATTGTAATTAACCACTGTTACTCAATATTTTCTTATGGAGGGTTTTCAAAACCAGGAATGAAAAATCATTCCTGAAAATGAGATTTAACATACATCATTTTTCATTTTGTAGTCAACCAAACCATATTACAGCAGTTCTAGGATTAATTGGGAGATAAGTGCATGCAATTTCTTGTGACTCACTAAAATGTATTTTTATTTTAAAAAGGCTTCAATATTTAAAAAAAATATTCAGTTTATGTTAAACAAAGAGAAAAAATTTATATGTGTTGAATAACTGTCAAGATTTTTATGAGAAGCTGAGGAAAAATTAAAATATCAAAAATCTTGTACTGCCAAAAAAGAAATCATATAAGGATGCAAAAAAAAAAAAAAAAACCACTGCCTTTTTGCAATGATAATCACAATGATGTACTTATTCAGAATAATTATTTTGAAAATTTAAGCAAATATATGTGTAACTTTTCTACACCTTATAACTTTAATTATTCCAATAATTCTAATTCTGATAATTTTTACTTATTTCCTTAGTAATAAAAGTGATTTAGTTTCAATTAAAAACTCGAGAGTTTTATGTTACTTTTACACAAGCATTCTTGTAGACAGCACTGCAAAATCTATCATCAGTAATTAAAGGTTAAGCATTTTTCAAAGAATGTACATATTAAGCATTTTTCAAAGTTTACCAAGCAAAAAATTACTACTTAATTGAAACTCATTTATTCCCTCCACTTAAACTGATACACCGAATCTATTTTTAATGAATTCAAGAAAATCATTTTTTACTTTGAATTACTACCTTCAAATTCTGACAAAAATTACAATTAGAAAATATGTGCAATTAAAAAACATTTAATGAATATAGGTCTAAGGCCAAAAAATGAGTTCTTAGCAAGGGAGATCATGATTTATGAATCAAGATCAGGTCTAGAAGTTAACATTTTTATTTCAAATATTACACCAGGAGAACATCATCATGGCCCAAATGGATGAATGGAATCAGACATTGAATGCAATGAGCTATCAGTGAAATTTGAGGTTCTTGATACTTAAGAATTATCAAACAAAACAAACACAAAATACACATCACTGAGATTGTAGACAGTTCATCCTTAAAATTTTTAAGACTTGAAACTTTAATGCAAATCCTTACCTATCAGAACCATTCCAGCAGCATTCGAATTTATCGAAAATACAGTCATTTTCATACAAACTACAAAGTTTTGATCGTAGATACTCATGAACATGGAAGCACTCTAAAGGCCTGGTATCCATGTTGAGATCCCAGACTTTGACAGATAAATAGTCCCTAGAAATTATATAACGTCCATTGTTACTAAATTTCACATCCGATATACTCGAGATGATTTCTGAAAAGAAACTTCTATTGGTAGGATCCTCTGGCTCTTCAAACACTGCAAGAGAAGACATATTTTTAATATAAAACAAAATGAAGAATAATATTTTTAAAAAAACTTTTGCAAAATTGTTTGAATTGGAAGAAACACAGTAACAAGTTTTTTCTAAGCCCTATCTTGACATTATTTTACAGGAGCATTTAATCAGAAACTTGAGTCAGCCATTAATTTTTTTCACCAGAATATAGAAGATTTTTCCATATTTTCTTTTTTAGTCAGGGTAGCAATTAATTCTCAATAAAATGTCACAAATTTAAAGAGATTAAAATTTGCTGCAGTTATTTGCAAAATATGCAAGAGAAACACACATCACACTTCTTTTTACAAAATGGTTTTGTACTATATGAATTCTTTTTGTATCCAGTAGTAACTTAAACAATTATGCTGAAACTTTTGAGCAAACACAAAGAATAATACTGTGAATATAAGCAACTATTTCAAAAACATTAAAATTAAGTATTTACTAAACAAAATAAATAGCACCTTATAAACTGGCCACATGGAAGTTGTTGGCATTCAATAAACATATGATGAACACTATAAGTACAAAGTTCATTCCAGAAACATTTCCTAGAATGATGGGAGCATGTGCTTTGTCCTCCCCCCCTTGTTTTTACTTAAAAAATGTATGGTTTAAAATCATAAATTGCATTTTAAAACCATTTTTTCAAGGTTTGAGATCAGAAATTATTTTTTTCAAATAAAAAATTATTTAAATGGTATTATTTCACTTTGTATTGTTTCAAATTTGTAAAACTAATACACTTTTATGAAAAAAAAAATTTTCATTTTAACTATTGTGCCCAGCTACAGAATGAATAAATATTACATTTATTATATTAATAGAATAAATTTTTTTTAAAAAAATAGATCTCAATTTCAGAATATATATATATATATATATATATATATATATAATGAATGACTTTATACTAAGCCAGATATAAATTGTAATATAATACAATAATCAGGTATTATTTTGTAGAAATATACAATAAAGCACTAAAACAATTGAAAGCTACTCACGTTTGGCATGCTGGTCACAGAGAGCAGCTGCTCGCATATCACAAAGTCGAATAGTACCTTTACTACTACTATACACAAAAACATTACACTGTGATGGATGGAATTCAGCTGCAGTAATTACTTCAGTTAATTCCTCCATATTGGTTGGTTTAATGTCAACAATATCTGGGAAAAGTGGTTAAGTTTCTAATATGTTATATTATGTGCAGGCATATTACAGGCATTTATTATCCAAGATGTCTCTCTCATAATTATATACATATTTCAATATCTCAACCTTCTCTAGAATGAACATTACAGAACAATCAATTAAGAATTATACCTTGCCTGTTCTATGATAGTTTTTAATTTGTATTAATGCAGTTCAATTCTACTACGACTGAAAAAAAAACAACTAAAAAGTTAAAACTGAATGAAGAAACCTGCTCTAAATACTTACAAGCTTTGGGGGGAGGGAGAGAACAAATTTAGGAATTCCTTTTAAATAATATTTCATATCAAATTAGTGAATTATTATATTATAAGAGTTTAATATTAGTACATTATTTCTCATATTTACTGTAGTTAAAAATAACCATTATTAGAAGCTAGGATAAATTGTCCTTAGCTAGTATCCACAGACTGTCTATAAAACAAATTATTCCATATTTGGTTTCCTCGATGTTGTTTTAAGAGCAGAAGTTTTTAACCTGGGATGTACAATAAAAAATTCTTAAGATATATACAGTAATTCAGAAAAAACATTCTAAGGGAGGTAGGTTCAAGTTCATATTATAAGAGTATTCACTCAGAAAAGGGGTTATGAACCCTCCAGCATAAAAATTTCTATCAATGGACATAATTGTTAATTGACAAATGCAGAGGATAAGACATGTTGAAGAATCACATTTGTCTTACTTTTGCACAAAATACAAATTTTATTCTATTTATAACATTAACAATCTTCATTTTTTCACATGATGAGTTTTTGAGAGAATTAGGACAAAAGTATGAAAAATGTGGAAAACCTTACAATTATGCACTTTACAACCTCAACCACAGGTTATATTCCAATTCTTCTACTCTCCATAAGTGAAAAAGATATCCATTTTTATTTTTCATTATTCCATGTTAAAGCTAAACAATATTTATAAACTATGTTTTCCCCATTGTTTATGCTCTTTCATCAATTTAGTGTTTTCCCCATTGTTTATGCTCTTTCATCAATTTAGTCTTAAGTATGAAAGAGTCATAAAGAGTAATAATGAGAGTCATAAGGAGTGCCATTGGATTAAAGGTTAATCGAGTTGGGCCATCTTGGTATTCATAATGGCTGCCATATGATGATGCATATATTCATTAAGTCCACAAGAGTGTTCCCATAGGAATAATTTACCAAAAATTGCAAGAGCTGTCAAAAATTCAGAAAAGGTCACAAATGTTGTACTATGTGTTTATACACCTTTCTTGAAAACAACATAAAGGTGTTCAACAGAATTTAAGTCTGAGTTTTTAGGTGGCTAATTCAAAACAGAGAAGTCAGAGAAATGCTCAGTCAATCATGAGCTTGATGCCATATTGCCAGCCGCCCATTGGCATGAAGTAGTCCGAATTAGAATACTCATTTATAGTCTATATAGTCCATTCTCTGTTTTCTTACCAAGGCACACAAGGTATGTACCTCAACAGTATGCATTGAACAACTGTACTCTCATGAACCTATGTCTTTCCAAATCTATATGGTAATGTGAGCTTTGCTTGGGTTTGTTCACTGACTGTACAAATAGTGCCAATTCAGCTTGGGGTAACTTAAGCAAATGTTAGGCTTTGCTGACTATGTACAATACATCAAAGCCATCTCACATCATGCCAAACTATCTTTTACAATTTGCCCAATTACTTTAGCCCCCCTACATGTACACTTGGCACTATCGACCTTGAAAATCCCAGTTCTCTGACAATTAAAGAAACTGAATAGCCCATGCATTGGCACTTATTATTTGTCCACAGTTAAAGATGTCTAAATCAGAAGTTTTAACCATACTGGGTAATTGAAACAGCAGGTTAATAACTACATATGCAGTTACCCCAGTGCTCAAACATACACATAAATAAAATGCACAGTGACACAATTTGAATAGCAATGTCTATCACCAATTTAGTGGAACTTGAGTATAACCATTACCAAGAAATTTAAATCTTCATTTTAGATATAAATTTAAATTACTGCGATGAAAATATTTTCTGTTTTTCATAAGCAAAAAGGCTCATGTAATACATTTTTCAAGTGTTTCTGATTTTCAATGGAACATTGCCCCCTGTATTTAGCTTTTTTGTTCTTATTCCCTTTATTTAAAAGTGACAAAAGGATACTAAAACTTTGGTCCGTAATCTCTAGATGCCACAGATTGATGCGTAAATCGTCCGCAGATAAGTAAGTCTCTTGGTCGCTGTTGACAGAGATGGAGTTGATGTGGTAGGTATGGGCATTGGCAAAGATCCTACGAGGACTTGCCTCCACCATGAGCTCCATGGGCCGTACGATGGGTACTCGCAGGCTTGTTACTGATAATGGATCCTTCAGGTGACCAGCATCATCCTTCAGGTTGTAACCATCAATTCGCTTGTCACGTTCAGACACTTTCCATAACTTGATGGTCTTATCTATAGTCAGACAGAAAACCTTCCCTAAATACACTTGATTGTAATTATACCATGTTTACAAAATACAACTTGTGAATATGTCAGGGATTAAGATAAAATTATAACAAATAACATTTGTTTTACTGATTTAAAAATTTCAGTTTTCCCTAATATGTTTTCCTGTATCTCTCTCTATATAAGACGCATTTGTTGTCTGTTCTCTTATAACTCAAGATCCAGACAACCAAATAACGGGAAATTTGGTACACGTATACCAAATTACATGGGGAAGGTTCTTAAACAGGTTTCGCTTTCGAAATTCTTTCTAAATTTTTTAAATTTAATTTTTAAGTGATTTTCCAGTGTTACGACGTCATATGATGTCACGTTTCTCCCTAAGTGGAAAATTTATACTTTACACGCAGTTTTTCAAGATTATTACATATTTTTACTATAGCTATATTTATCACTTGGAATATTTATTCAATTTTCTATTCTATGATATTTAATTAGGATTATTTTCGAATAAATTTTTTTAAGGATTAATCTTTTAACAACTAAAATTTTGTTTTGGCAACATTTAGGTATTATCGCGGAATGTTTATATGTGTCATTTTGCTTACAAATTACAGCTTATTTATTTCTTTAGAATGCCAAGATTATAATTTCGACAAACTAAAACTTCTCATTGATAAGGGTTATATTTCAGTTTGGTTCAAGTGTAGTATAGAGGGGGGGCACTTTGGATTTCGCGATTTTTCTTCGGATGTTTCGATTTTTATCTAAATGTCATGGTGAGATATCGAATTCATTCTAAAATAAATAATACCGAAAAAAGTACCTTGCCGACCACTTTTAGTCACCAAAATAAAAGACTGCCAAGTAGCCCCCTATACTACACTTGATCCAATAATATGGTTTTTTGCAATTTTATGTGTCTTTATTTTAATCTTTAAGAGCTATTGGCTTCAGTGCAAAAAATTGCCATGCAGAAAATCAAACTTGGGTAATCATACTGCCCAAGCAAAAGTAGTGTTGGTAGTAATTACATATCAAACTGGAATAGGCATCAGAGAATGAGCAAAACAGACAAATGGCTTAAATACCTGTTGAGGAAGCAGGTAGTCGTAAGATAAATTACTTTTGGAACTTATGTACTATCCTAACAATCGCAAACGTTCAAAATAACTTGCCAAGTTGGCAACCCTGATTTCGCATGTCATATATATGCTGAATTGTGAGTCGTGCTTCGTTTCATATATAGCCAATAGGTTGCAGTTATATGTAAGTACCTTATTTTTTCAAATTATGCTTTTGCATTGATAAAGTTAGTTCAGTTCTTTTTATGTCAGTTAATGTTAGTATTGTACTTCATTTTTCAATTTATTCTTATGCTCGGGATATATATACTTTGGATAATTTTTTTAGTACTTGCGTATTATTGCACAATCGCCAACGTTCAAAACAACTCGCCACTTTGGCAATCCCAACTTTGTATGCATTGTATTGTCAATCATGTGCTTCATTTTGTATAATGTCACCAATAGGTTGCAACAATACGTAAGTACCTTTAATTCTGTACATTACTATAACATTAGACTGGCCGCAACATGCCAAAAATGAGTAGCCAACCAATATGAAATTAATATTATGAGTATTATCTTAGCCTGATTTATCTTTCCCTCCAGTAATCCTTAATTAGTTCAATATATAATTTTTTTTTATATATTTTAGTACTTACATTTTTTTGGGGGGTTATTATGTACTGCAAATATTTTTTTGCATATTGTGATGTCTTTGGCAAAATTAATCAGTGGTATTTTTCTTAAATATGCTTTTTTTTTATCTGTTTTTGACAATTTTTAAAATTTTGTTTGATGTCTGTTTGAAATGCAAATAGCAAAATAAATATTTTGCAATATATATATATCGTTTGTATGAAAATGTTTATACTGATTTATTCAAAATATTGAGCCTTCTTTTATTTTTGATATCTTTTTAAGATTTAATTTTATGTTATAACTAGCTATACCCAGCTAAATGTTGCTGTGGCTCAGTCAGCTTTAAAAGACCGGTACACCATAGTATGTCATGAGGCTTACAAAAGTAATAATACACAAGAATTCAAACAAATCTATATACATATAAGACGCATTTGTTGTCTGTCTGGATAATCTTTCTCTTCCACACTACATCATTTGGACAAATTTTCAAAATTTGTTTGTGTGGTTAGTAGTTAATTATAATGCTATAATTTTAATTGAATAGGCAGATATTGCATTTTTAAGTATAAAAATAATTATAACTACTGTACTGTATTTTTTAGAGTGAGTGAATATTAACGTCGCACTGTTCAGCTACACGAGGGCTTTTGGCGACGGACCACGTAATTTTGAACCATGGTCAAGTGACGTGGACAACACCTGAGCTGGCACCCCTTCTCCTAACTACCACGCCACACCAATTTAGCAGGAATATTCTACCAACACTTAGCTGGAATATTCTTTGAAATCCACTCTTCCAAGATATATGACAGCACTGGTTCTATGATGAGTATTTTAGCGGGGAAGGCGAATAGTTTTGTAGCAGATATTGCATTTTCAGCGGATTGCAAAGATTAATTATTTTTTTGGGACAAAAATGATAATGTCAAAATTTAAGTGTCTTATGTTTTTGTATGTTTATGGAGACCTCAGAAAACAATTTGACTATTTATTTTAAGTGAACGGTGTATATAATTAATTTTACAGTGGAATATCTTTAATTAATTTATTAGCTCTAACTGATTAAATTTCCCTAAGTGGAGTATTTTGTTTATGTATGTCCCTTAATTTTCAATGTAATGACCTAAAAAAATATTGCATGAAAAAAATTGCAGTAAATCATAATGCGGTAGATAAAGCATTAACGTGCATCGCTCTCCTACACGGCGGGTCTTACAAAGCTCTAATAAAGTTTGAACTATGAAAGTAGCTAGACATTTGCCAACTTGACTCTATCGTCAACATTTTGCTATGTTTTTCATTGAATCGCCATTGTTATTTAGGAAACGGCATTGCTTGCGAGTATTACAATTTTAACAAAATAAATTCAACAGAAAGTAATATTAATGTATGACACTTTCAGATATAAATTATTTACAATATTTCCAGCATCACAAAACTTTCAACAATGTGTTACTTTTGCTGAGCAGAGATCAGCTTAGGGAGGTATTTTCAAAAATCGACCCTCAAGAGTGTTACGGGGAGTTATAAATATAAAAAAAAAATCCTTTTTATCAGCTATTAGATCTACAGACTTAAAATTTAACAAAGGTATTCTTTTCTTTCTTCAGCTGAGATATGTGAAAATTTTTTTTTGTTTAATTTGCAATTCACTTAAAATTAACTCATTAAAAACTTTTTATCCTTCAATCTGTGTTGTTTAATTTTTCAGTTCACCTGCGCGAAGAACGGGCATATATACCAGCTAGTTTCTTAATAATTCCTTCACATCATGAAAAATATTTTCTTGAAGTCTTTTCTCAATAACTCTTTCACTATGCTAAAATGTGTTATACTTCAATTGACAATATTAAATACATGAATGACAATATTAATACCTTCTGAAATAACCGAGATGACAACATTAATTAATAATCACTGAAATAATAAAAAAAATATTTTAATGTGTGCTTCCTAGTATTATTTTTCATTTGATTTTGATGCTAAACTATTGTAGTCATGCAAATACACTTCTTTTAATTTTACAAGGTTTGGATTAACGTTTTCTACTAATGTTGAAGAATACGACCCAAATTTGGAATATTTGTTCAGATACTAGAGTACTTAAACATTAGTTTTATATTCTGGCTTCACTATCCTGTATCCACTAATTTTTTTTATAATATTTATTTTTATCCTACTTTTGTTCTTTTAAAACCTAAGTTTCGCATCTTTTCTCCTATACAGAAATTAAAAATGATCTATCTTTTTATATATTAAAAGGAAAAACTGATTATTTATGAAATATTTTGAAAATTTCAAAACACTAGATTATTAACAAATGCACAAGTTACAATGAATGTCACCAACTTTTATAAAAATTTAGACATTTTTTCTGCCTGAAAATGTGCTTTGCATTAAGAGTTGAGTCCTAGGAGGACCCACTTTTGGTCGCCAAATTTTGAGCGATAAAGGTTACAATATGGTAACCCTTCCATTTCATCCAAAAATTTGGATTTTCAAATCACTGAAAAAAATGGCATCCCTAAAAAAAGTACATTTTTGCCTTTTCCGAAAAAACGTCTTTTTGACACCTGACTTCGCTTGAGAAGGTTTGCTCTCCACCGGTTTTTGTTAAGAATGGTTTGTGAAAGGAAATTACTTGAAAGTGAGGCTACGACAGGTTTCTTTGTGCTCCTGGGCACAAAGGGGAAGAAAGAGACGTTAGAATGGTGTATGAAAGCTAATTTAATTGCTTCTCGTTATGAATGTCCGAGGTGTAAAAAAGAAATGTGTTTGCAAGAGCGAAAGGTAACGGTTGACGGCTACGAATGGCGTTGCCACAGCCAGTCGAAAGATAATCCCCACGACGTCGTTCGGAGTGTGAGAAAGGGCACTTGGTTTAGCGAAAGCAAACTTGCTATAACTATTATCTTGCGTTTGACCAGATATTGGTTCGGCAAGAGCATGAATGCGTTCGTGGTGAATCGACTTGAAAGTTAATAAGAATAGGTCACAAGTTGGTGGATGACAATTTTCATGAATTCCTTGCATCCATCGCAAGGGTGTATCCACCAACGGAACATGACGAAATGCAAGCGTAAGGTAAGTGCCTTTTAAAATTTTTTAAAATGATTGATTTCATGTATTTCTTCAATTTTATCTTTGCGAAACGCCCCTTTCGTCCTTTTTTAAAAATGTAAATCATGTTCTACACACTGGTTTTAGAATGCTTTTTTAAAATGAATTTCATTGCTTTCTCCGTTTTTATCTTTTTATAATGATTAATTTAATGTATTTATTCGATTTCATTTTTGCGAAACGCTCATTTCGTCCCTTTTTTTAATAAATCATGTACTGGTTTTTGAGTGCTTTTTTAAAATGAATTTCATTGATTTCTCCATTTAAATCTCTTTCAAAATGATTAATTGCATTTTTTTCCTTTTTTTATCTTTGCAAAAGGCATATTTTTTTCCTTTTTTTTAATGTAAAACATTTACTACCAACGGTTTTAAACGGAAGTTATTCATGAATCACCATTCATTTCATGATTTTTTAACTTTTCGTACAGTCCCCCCACTTTCAGAAACCAATTGTTGCTTTTCGCCCGTTTCATCCCCCTTCCTCCCCACTGACACATACGCTTCCCAAGAGTTTTTCGTCATTGACACCTTTTTGAAAACCTTCAATTTGGTGTTTTTTGGCGAAACATTTTTGGTGCCAAAAACACCAGTGGGTCCTCCTAGGATTTTACCAGCATTAAGTTTAGACTCTCATATATACGGCTAAAACAGCTTTAAAGACTAATGACAACAAATCTAATAATTTTCAATCATTGTTAAGTAATTATGCCAACTGCAAGTTATCCTGTAGTTTATTTGTTTACAATATTTGGGCAGCTACAATGAAATTCATAGTATATTAATTAATAGTATAGTGATTTTTTGCACTATTTATATCATAGATAATTTGTAAATCATACTGGAGTTCTAAAAAGTAACATGGTAGTCAATTTGATGTAAATTTGATTAGGCAATAAATAAATTCATTGATAAGTAATAAAACCATAAAAATAAAAAATCAAGTACTACAAACTCACCATTTGTTGAGAGTAGAAAATGAGCAGGATTTTTTCGTTTCAACCACCTAATTTTATTAATTTTTTCTTCAATTTCTAAACTTTTAAGATAGTCAAACTCAGGCTCATGACTTTGGAAAGTACTGTAAACATTGTATTCACCTCGCTTTGGAACAGACAGTTTAGACTGAAAGATAATATAAAAATTAGCACAATATTCATGTTGAAAAAGTTTTCAGCGAATAAATCAAAGGACTTAAGCTTACCAGAGGATCTCTTTGAAAAATAACAACGCGACCACCTTTGTCACCAGTAGCTAAGAGATTTCCATCATGATTGAATTCCACACAGGAAATAATATCCGCTACAAAGAGAATGTTTTCAGAATTTCTTCCATATTTAGAATAAAAAAAAATAATTTTAAGCCATTTTTGTGTTTTCTTTTGCCAAGATAAAAAATATATATTCAGTTTATTAGATTACACATAACCATTATAACCTTCAAATAAATATTACTATCTATCCTCTATCATTTTAAAAGTTTAGCCGGCTGGGTGGCGTAGTTGGTTTGTCGTTGGCCTTCTCTATCCAAGGTTGCAGGTTCAACCCCGGCACATGTCGGTAGATTTTTCTGATACAGAAAATTGACAGTGGCTATGTCGTATGATTATACGGCATGAAAAAGATCCCTTGAGAGTCTGTTTGGCTTGGATGCTCTCGGCAAAATTAAATTTTTTAAGTAAAAATTTTGCATTGGCAGCCTCCCTCTGGGAAAGAAACTGGGGGTGAAAACATGCGGTAATTGGTATCGCTTAAATGATGCTGCACTAAAACGTGATACCAGCTCCTGGGGAATGTAGGACTGCTAAGGTAGAAATACCAATACACAGCCCCCATTACAGGGGAAAAAACTTTAAAAATTTAGGCAGGATTTATCATAAGTTTTATATGTAATTTTTGTCTTTATAAAAACATTAGTGTACAACCTTTAAAATATTTTATCTAAAATAAAAATGTCTTAAATGTTATAATAAATATGAAAATCAAAATTTAACTTTTATTTCATTGAATATAATCCAAGAAATGAAACATCGCTTAATTTAGCATGTTTCAACAGATAATGCACTTACTATAAGTTTGACACTCTCCACAGGTAGCTGATATTAAGATTAATGTTAATTCTTTTGCTTTGTAAGACCTTCATTGCATGAAAAAATATTATTTTCAATTTTAAAATGCACGTAAAATTGCTAAATGTGGAGAAGAATATAAAACAATCCCATGTAAGCAATATAGTTCTCTTTTCAATTAAAATCTCTACCACTTGACACATCCCTCTTTAGCACTAAGTATCAATACTTTTGATTTCTTTTACAGCAATAATTATACTTATTCCTTGAGAATACTTTTTTATTGTCGGTCTTGATTGATCTACACATTCTTTAATGGTAAAGGTAAAGTGAGTGAAGATTAACGTCGCACTGTTCAGCTGCACGAGGGCTTTTGGCGACGGACCACGTAATTTTGAACCATGGTCAAGTGACGTGGACGACACCTGAGCTGGCACCCCCCTCTCCTAATGGTAAAGGTAGAAGAAAATGATGTGGATAATTTGCTAATTATCACAAGTGTTATGAATAAGTCACCAATTTTAGCTTGTTTGCTTAGTGATTTTACTCAATCCCATTTGACATATTTAGCAGTACTTCTTGAACCGAGATTAATTTTTAATAGTTTTTAAGCTATCTATAATTATGACTAATTATTAAGTTTTGCAATTTTTTTATTCAATGCATTTATTGTTTTAATTTAGTACATTTTATACTAATCATCTTAAGTTTTAGAAAAAAGGTTATATACATGTTTCTTTCAATTTTTTGATAAGTTACAAACAAAATTTGAAAATCTTTTGTAAATAGAAGTAAAAAATAATAATAAAGGATTTAATAAGTAAAAGGAGGAGAGGTACTTGGAGAGTCAAATTTTAAAAAAGAAAACATTGTGCAGCTAAAATAGTCTTAAGTTAATCGCCATATATAATTTAAGTTCAACAAAAAAATAAAATTAACTGACAAATTAAAAATATTATTCGTTTACTGATGCAAGTTTTATCAGACTTCGATTTTCATTTTGTTCTTAACAGAGTACAAGCTTACCATTCCTAACAAGCTTTTCTTAAAAATAACAATTACTAAGAAACGAAAGAATTTTTATTCACACTATTTTTAGTAAATAAATTGGTAAGATATAAAGCATCTCATATTCTCAAAGTTAATTAGCCATGGCCATTTTCATATGTCTATAATAAATAAGCCATACAAAAAAGCCAACGCCTCTTTTTCTTGGTGCCTTTCATTTAATAAAAGAATCTTTTTTTCACATTTTTCTTTTCCAAGCCTAATATTCTTTTTATAATAATATACTAATGAATGTTAAAATTATAATTACAACAAAATGCACAGGGTAAAAAATGGCTATACTACAGAGTAATGTGCGTACTAAGCAGCTTAAAAATTTAAAGGTTTGTAATAGTTTAAAAACTTAACAGATCTAAAATAAAGCCTATTATCACCATAAAAGCATATTTGGAACAAGAGGAAAACATCTCAAGAGGAAAACATCTCAAAAGGCTAAAGTGCAGAATCACCCACTTATTTGGCTTGTTTGTTTTTCCCGAAATTGATGAGCGCACCAATTGTGGTAATGGAACTAATTTTGGAGCTGTAAAGGAGATATCTAACACATAAAACCATGACAGATGGCAATTTCTTAAAAACGTGTCAAGCAGTGGACAATTCTGTACTTTACCTCACTAAAAGATAATTCTAAAAAGCCATTATGAAATACAGTGTACATTTTTTTTTTAGCAAATAAGTTTTTATCACATACAAATAGTTGCATTAAAAAAAAATCTTCATTAAACTACTGCCAAGAAAATACACACACAAAAAATAGATTTTTACCAAGGACACTAGAATACACAAAAAGCAACATATAGTCATTTTGTCAATAGCTATTTACAAAAGGGCAAGTCCACAATTCTTATCCATTTTGATTAGTTACAAAAAGGGAAAATACTCTTTTTATGAGATGATAGCAGAATCTTTACTACTGTATCAATTGCTAAGTCACATCAATAAATTTGAAACCTATGTTTTGCAAGCATTTTCCTGGAACATTAAACATTTGAAAGATGAATCTGTTTAACGAGTTCTCCAGATAGTGAGCTTTTTTCGGGATTTAGCAACTTCATTAAAATAAAGGTCCAACTGTATTTCAAACAATTCCTTTAAAAAAAAAAAACTGCAATATACAGCATAAAAAATTAAATTTTAAAGGTTTATTTAAAATAAAATCCCATAAAAACATAAGTGAATGTTAACTTAATTGTAATGAAAAAATCTTCAGTGGGATCCTATTCTAATTTCCACCTTTATTCATCACCAACAAAACAATTTAGAGTCAACATCTTACAAAATGTCTAACACAGAAAAATAAACTGGTGTAATTTGACACCATTTTTTTCCCCTTGATCATCCAAAAAATGGACTAATCTATAATTTTATACAAGTTATAAGTTAAAAAATAAAAGTTATAAAGAAAAAGAAAACATTCCTGATTGGAAACATGAATATATTTAATAAAAATTTTACTGGTACAGAATAGGCTCTTATTCATTTGAATGAGTAAATGACATTACTGATAACTAGAAGATCAAATAAACAATTTTTCAAATTTCATCACATGAAGAGTGCTAATTATATTTAAACCCTACAATTCTACAGAACAGAATATCGTAAAAGTGCATATATATATATATATATTAAAAAAATACATCCAGTTACAATCAAAACATGCCATTAAACTTAATTTAAAAACTCTTTATCCTCAATCATCTTTACTAAAGTAAACTACAGATCTAATAAACCACTAATATATCATTTAAAAAAATCATTGATTCCTAAAAACTGTACACAAAAAATTATATATGCTAAGCTTTTGCTAGCAAGCAATCAGACTGTTACAGTTACATATAGATTTACATAAATATATACACATCCAATGTCTCACTGCTGCGAAAATCATAACTATTATGATGAGTAACTATAAATTTACTCAAGCTTTTAAAATCCTTTATGCTACAATTGTATTTTAGCATTAGTTAATGGCTAACTCAAAAAAAAAAACAATGATCGGCTAAGCTAAAATCTTTTTAGAAATTTAACATTCACATACTATGCATAATGACGAGAAACAAATATGTTATCAATTTAATGAAAAAATCATAACTCTAGTATGTATTTTCAAATTTTCCCAGCATGTAGATATATATGGCACTTGAAGTTTCATATCTTCGATCTTCAATAGAATACAAAGAGGGTGCAAAATCAAATAGAAATTTTTTGATGCATATATTATTCACAAAACCACACCGATATTTTCAACACTAAAATATACATGGACGTTAAATGATAGAATCATCTTACCTTCTGTTATCTCATCATCAAGAGTGCCTTTGACCTGCGAAAAACACCACTGAATGTCACCATTTCCTGAAACAAACAAAGAATCGATTTATAAATTTTAAAATTTTAATGCTTCTTCAAAACATAATGTACCAGCACAGTAGTTAATTTTATGATGCTATTTATTGACATAACTGAATAGTTCATTCAATCAGTACACTTAAAAAAATACATTAAAATTTAATAATAATGCTTTTGGAATCAAAACACTATTACCTGCCATTATGGGGAAATTCAATTTCCCCAATATTTTAAATCAAATTCGTTAACAATTATGATTCTTCCGGCATTTGTAAGAATAATGAATGCCAAGACATTATGCAGAAAATGGCGATTGAACACTATTGCCAGATACTCGTAACTAAATAACAATTCAAAAAATTATTGTTACATTTTTTCTTTAAAAATTCTTCTAAATGTAAGGTCATTGAAAAACCCAATTATTTTTATTTATAGTAAAAAGTTGCAACAACAATAAATAAGAATAGCTAAAAGCTCTGTCTCAATCTATTTTCAAACTGATTTAATATGCATTTCAATGGCATTGAAAAATGAAATTTATTGTGTAGCCTTGACTACTAATACATTTTACATATAATTTCTTGTCCAAGACATTTATAATAAATAATTAGAGACATAGATTACAGTCTGTGTTTCTGTATGAAGATGTTTTTAACTGAACATCAATTCTATTTTTACTGAATGCCAACTCCAGAATCACTTGGTCAACAAAAAGTGAGTCGATATGGTACTTTTGACAATGCTAGTATGACTTATTGACTTTATAATTTACTTCATTGGTTTACTGGAAAATATGTATAAATAATTAAATAGAGAATAAAAATAAAAGTCCTCATAGCTTCAATAAAAATGCATCCGATCTCAGGATGAGCACCGCTCATGTACTAATGAGTAATATTCAATTCAACCAACTTGTGGATCTTCCGAAAGAAATTAACCGATAATTAAGAAATTTGAGGGTGCCTTTGGTATAAAGACTGTCCAATTCAAAAATCTTTTGCATTTAGAAGATACATCGAAAAGTTGGATTGGAGCCTCAAAAAACTTCTATATTACTACCTACCAAAATAAAATGAGGAAGAAAAATGAAAGAAAATTTTGACCATAACAAACAGTGAAACTTGCTTGAACAATTCATGTATATATGTATAACTGGGCATTTAAGAGGATATTCTGAACACTAGGAGAGAGCTGCTTTTCCATTTAGGCATGCTAGGGATTGTACATTGACAGTGACTCAACAAAGAATAAAGATGCCTAAAAGTTGAAGATATTAAAGCAATAAGCGATGAAAAAGGTGATAATTAACAAGTTGAAAACAGTTCATAGAATAATGTGTATTCTATACTGTAATTTAAAATTATTTCATTAATTTACTACACTAATTTACAAAAGGGTGAGTGGGTGGCAGGTGTGTAGCTACCACCGTATCAATGATGCGGGGCCCCCAGGCAACAAGGGTCTCCAATTATGAAATTTTGACGTTATCGAACAAATTTTATTATTGGAAAAAGATCCTCCAAGCAGTTTTGATACAGGGCCCACTCAGGACTAGCTACGCCAGGGGGGTCCAGGATGCCGATATAGTAAGAAATGAAAGTAAGGAAAGGATAATGGCCAAACCATACCCTTATCCTTTCCTTACGGCTGCTGGGCCAGGACACTGGGAGTCCATAGGTGGTAGATAATGAAAAGATTCTACAAACAGCAAAAACAAAGAAAGTAAAAAGAATAAGAGAGTAAACGAAAAATATCTACCAAACCAAAACTGGCAAGGTAAGAACTAATGGAGGGGAGGGTGCTCTGCAAATGGAGGGGGGGCAAAAAAATTGAAAGTGCCTAGGGTACCGGTGGGGTTAAAAATAGCCTTAAACTAGGATTATCAACAAAATGACAATGCCTCCCCATCCCCCAGACTTATACACAAATTTAATTTATTAGATAATTTAATATGTAGTGCCTGTATCAATTAGTTGGTTTATATTATATTGCTAAAAATACAAGTTTCGTCGAAAGAAATTAAAATATACTTAATATAGACTAATGGTACAATGTCATTTTCACACACAGAGAACTTATACTAAAATATTAAGGTATCTGACTACATTCGGAACCGGGATTTTAAAAAAGTGCATAAATGGAAAATTGCCATGATATTTAGTGTCATTTAGATTAGAATATATGTTTTAAGGATATTTTGACAACAAAAATTATTTAAGTACAATATTTCGGCAAAAAATTAACTTAGAATAACCTTTTTTCAAAATGTTCTCCTTTTCTGAAAAATGCTTCTATTATAATAATATTTTGACTATATATAGCTCAGACCTCTGTACAGAGATTCAACCATGACTTTTGAAAAATTCACATTATTTTCAGAGTTACCACCAATTAAAATAATTATCGGCGTTTTTTTCTTAAAATTTCTCCCCTCTGTTGTCGTAAAACATGGATAAACCCACTTCTAAGTTATATATTTCAAAAATTCTAGTTGAGCCTCTGTACAGAGGTTTGAGCTATATACAGGCAAAATATTATAATAACAGAAGCATTTTTCACAAAAGGATAATATTTTGAAAATTGGTCATTCTATGTTCATTTTTTGTCAAAATATTGTACTTAAATCATTTTTTATTGTAATACTATTCTTAAAACAATTTTATATACATTTTCTAATCTAAGTGACACTAAATATCATAAATATTATCTATTTACACTCTTTTGGTTCCGAACGTAGTCGGATACCTTAAACAAATTTTAGTATTTTTACTGAAGATGGAATATTTTGATATACTTATTGCAAAAGTGTACAAAAGAATTTTTTTTAATATTTAGTATCACACATACTTAGATTAGAATACACATATAAAGTTGTTTTCAGAATATTATTGTAATAAAAATTATTTAAATGCAATTTTTTGGTTGAAAATGAACATAGAAATGTCTATTTTCAATGAAAAATACTTTTATAAAAAATACTTCTATAATATTAATATTTTGCCTGTATATAGCTCAGGCATCTGTACAGGGCTTGAACTAAGATTTTTGAAATATATAACTTAAAAGTAGATTTATCCATATATTTTAATACATCTGAGGGAAGAAATATATTTAAGCAAAAAAACGCCAATTATTATTTCAATTGGTAGTAACTCTGAAGATAATGTGAATTTTGCAAAAATCCTAATTCAGGCTCTTAGCTGTGTATAGGGAAAATATTATTATTATAGAATCATTTTTTCCATATATATAGAAGATTAATGTTTGAAAAATAGGTAATTCTATGTTCATTTTTTGCCAAAATATTGCATTTAAATAATTTTTTACTCGAATAAAATTGTCAAAACAATTTTTAAAGTGTATTCTAATCTAAGGGACAATAAATACTAAAAAATATTCGTTTGCATGCTTTTTCAAAATCGTGGTTCCGAACGTAGTTAGATACCTTAATGATGTAAAATAAATAAAGGAATAGTAAACTATATTGTTCTACCCTTCACATCCTATTCAATCAAACAATTGTTAGCTGAATGTTTTTTTTTTCAGAAAATTTATCAAGAAGGATATTGGACTATGTTGCTCAATATCACTTATTACCTTGTTGATCAATCCAACAGATTCATTACGTAATTGAAAAAAAATTTATTTACTGAAGGAAGAAGTAAAAGAAATTTTTGGAGAAATTTTTACTCACAATACATATTTTTCACATAAATAGAATTTTTTTTCCTGCTTTTTCAACAGTTTCATAAGCAGTATTTTCGAAATATAAGTATGTGCTAGAAAAAAATAAAAAGTTATGTAAAACCGAACCTTTTTAAGATTCCCATCAGTATTACGCTCAAGACTGATATTCCATAAAAAAAATTGTACGCAAATATAATTTATACTAATCCATGAAATGAATTCTTTTTTTTTTTTTTGCAAAAAAATGTATTGATAAGCTGAATTTGAAATGGTTACTTACGTATTATCACAACAACCGCCAACTCTATTAATAAGTTGCCAAGTTGGCCACCCCGATTTTCTATGTCTCGTAAGTACCTTGAAATGTTATAATTGAATGAGTGAGTGAACATTAGTGTCGCACTATTTAGCTACTCGAGGGCTTTGGCGAAGCACCTCGTCATTTTGAACCATGGTCAAGTGACAAGGATGAAACTTGAGAAAGCACATCCTCTCCTAACTTCCACACCACACCAACGCAGTGTCATTTTTAACCACCCTGGTATCCTAGGCACTTCAAATACGCTGCGTTACATTAATATTTATTTACGTTACAATTCGCGTCTTTTATTACTTTATTTTATTATACTATATATATATATATCTATAGATAGATAGATAGATAGATATTTATGTATTATTACAATCTTCTTCCATATGATGTAAACACCAAAGAAATTTTGAACATTACTTTTATAAAAACATTTAAGTTATTTTCTGATAGTGGCAAAACCATTTGGCGTTGCTTAAGAAAGAATATTCTCTTCAATTATAGTTCGAAAAATATTTTTCATACAGTTGAAAACTTTTATACCCATGATTCTTGACATTAGCTCTAGCTCGAATTTTGCATGAAAGCAAAATTTTTCTTAGTACTGTTCTGACAATTTTGTTCCATTCCTTTTGAACCGTTTTGTAAAGTTCACTATGTACTCCTGAATGCCGTTTTTCTAAGGCTCGTTTTAATAAACCGAAAGCACGCAAGTGCATTGGAGAACCGCCAGGTGATTAACCAGGTATTTCATCAAATGGGATACACTTTATTTCTGTTTCTGATTCCTTTTTTTTTTCTAAATAAGAGGCAGTTGACTTAGACGTGTGACTAGAGCGCAGAAAAGGTGAAACAGCGGCACGCGTGCCATCAATGGCACGAGACACAATATTTTGGACACGCCAGTGATCAAAATGGTTTGCATTTTATTTCAAAATAACAAAGTTTACTATGAAGTATTACGAACAAACACAAGTGGTCGGTCGCGGGGCAGTGGGGAGCAAACTCGATTGTTATTGTCTCCCCTTACTTATGTCGTGGATTACAGTTGCTTACGATGCAAAATTTGTCATATTCAATAGATATTTGTCATATACATAGTCAATTTCGTTGACACAACTATATTTTAAAGTTTATTTGTGTTACATTTACGATTTTTAACGGTTATTTAACATGGCAAGTTTAGCAACAGAGCAAAAAGTGCATGATAGTAATTGTAACAGAGGATTTCAAACTTGATGAATCTAGAAATATGGCATTATTAGTAAAGGTGACAGAGCGGTACGTGCTTTATGTTCTGGAACAGTGGTATGCAGAACATATCGTCGGTAAAACGACCTTTTGAAACAAATCACAAATCCTCTTGTCAAAAAAGTGAATTACAGCAAAAATAATTAACTGCTTAGAAAACATTTGGCAGAGGCAGTAGCGCACACAGGAATTTTTCAAGGAGGGGGTCCGGGGTCGAAAATTCACCATTCTTGTATCATGCTCCTTTTGATTTTGTCGATTTTCGGGATCAAAACACAGTAAAAAACTAATTTTTGAACAACTAATTAGCATTAATTAATACAATTAATCATTAATAACAAGTAATTAGTTAAATTTTACGTACTATATACTTAGAATTATGATCAATCGCAAAAAAAATCAAGGGCTTTGGGGAGGTTCGGACCCCCAGGACCCCCTTGTGTGCGCCACTGGACAGAGGATTTTAATTCAGCATGCATTCTACTAAAATTAACATTTTGCAATCCTAAAATAAGTTATTTGTCATCCAGACACACACACACACAATCTGCAACAACAGAAGTCACACTAATGTTACTTTAATTTAAATTACACGTATAACTGAAACATTTACATATATACAGTGCCAAAAGTATTTTTTCGTAATAAATAAAGAGTTTTGAGTTGTTCGTATTTAGTTTTATTATTTTCCCAATAATCATAAGTCAACATTATTTGACACGGCACATCTATACTTCATGAAACACTTCTTTAGAAAAAATAACACGTTGATCTCTAAAAGTTCGCCACCCCTGGACTAGAGGCTTTGAGAGAGAGAGAGAGAGAGAGAGAGAGAGAGAGAGAGAGAGAACTATAGAGAGATCAACTGAAACTATAGCTTTATCAAAGTACTATCCAAATAAGGCTGGAATTCCTTCTTCAAAAATTGATTCTAAAATATCCAGTTGATAGTAGAATGAATTAAGTTTGGTTTTACTTGAGCTTTTATTTTGAATTCGCTATTGTAAAAAGCATTCCGCATCAATCATGAATATGTTTGAGAACTTTTCTGCTCACTGAAGCGAAGCCATTTCGTTCGGTTTTTACAGTCAATTGAACAACAGAAAATTGATCTTCTTTCATTACAGGAACTTAAAAATACCCTTGCCTTTTCGAGTGTTATCACTAATTTACGCTTACCAACAGCTAGATGTTTTCCCGTATAATTTTCTACAATTTGTTTTTCTTTTAGCAATATTTTTTTGCAAAAGCAGATAACCTATAGGTATTTTTTAACTTTAAGCTATCCGACTACGTCCGGAATCATGATTTTGCAGAAGCGTATAAATGGATAATACTTATGATATTTAGTGTCACTTAAATTAGAAAATGTATATAAAATTGTTTTAAGAATAGTATTACAATAAAAAATTATTTTTTTGACAAAAAAAAAATGAACATGGAATGACCAATTTTCATAATATTCTCCTTTTGTGAAAAATGCTTCTATTATAATAATATTTTGCCTGTATATAGCTCAGACCTCTGTACAGAGGCTCAACTAGAATGTTTGAAATATATAACTTAGAAGTGGGTTTATCCATGTTTTAAGACAACAGAGGGGAGAAATTTTAAGAAAAAAACGCCGATAATTATTTCATTTGGTGGTAACTCTGAAAATAATGTGAATTTTTCAAAAATCATAGTTGAGCCTCTGTACAGAGGTCTGAGCTATATACAGGCAAAGTATTATTATAATAGAAGCATTTTTCAGAAAAGGAGAACATTTTGAAAAAAGGTTATTCTAAGTTAATTTTTTGCCGAAATATTGTATGTAAATAATTTTTGTTGTCAAAATGTCCTTTAAACAATTTTATACATGTATTATAATCTAAGTGACACTAAATATCATGAAAATTATCCATTTATGTGCTTTTTTAAAATCACGGTTCCGAACGTATAATTGGATACCTTAAATCTTTATGAATGATCTTTCTTACAGTACCGGTAGGCGTTCTTAGTTTCGATGTACAATTAATCTTTGAGTCGGTGGCTTTTCTTTTAGTATCAGACTTCATTTTTTTCTTGATTGCTGCCTGCGTTCAAATAGTCTTAGGATGAGGTTTCGTGATCCTGTTTTCCTTTTTATTTTCATCTAGACATTTTTTCAAGTTTAAATAAATACCTTCTTTTGAAATGCAATAACCGAGATTTTTACACCACTTTATAATTTGTTGATACGAATATTTTTTCACGGAAAGCGCAGTTACATAACCTTGAGCCATCTATGTATTTTAGGAGCCTTTTCAAAGTAAAATTTTTATTTTACATTCTAAACAAAACGCACAAAACATTATCAGATGACTATTCTAAAGTTTCCAAAATTTTATAACTCAAAATGCAAACGTGAAAATAAATTAACAAAATCCTAGAACAGCACACTGCTGTATTAAGCGACCAAAGTTCTGAGCCAAGTGGTGCCAAGGATAAACCCGCGTTTTTCAAAATGGCGTCAGAGACAAAAAAACGTTGAAAAAAAGTGGATTTCTGAAATGGACAACATAGGAAACATCAAATGAAAAATAAGAAATTAAATACAAATTATTTCCAAACTTAGGACATCCATATCAAGATTTTATCTCTCAATCCTTCTTCATATAAAAAACAATCATTACTTACCTTTTATTCAGAAGAAAATCCATTCATCGTGTTTTTACAATGAAAACACGGTTTCTAAAACGGATTCTATAAGAAAAACTGAAAAATCTTCTGAATGAAGCTAATGAAAGCTTTAGGTTGATGAACTAACGATCTACAATTTCTCTCGAACGCAAATTCTTTTCATATTTCGGACATCCATTCCGAAATATTTTCAATCTCGTTCACTCATTCATTAAGCAATCATTTCTTTCTTACCTCTTTCATTCAAAAGAATAAAAAACAACTGGTCGAGTTTCAAAAAAGAAAAACGTGGTTACCAGAAAAAATTGCTTAAACCTTTCAACATGACCGTCGGGAAAAAAATGACCGCTGTTCAAATCCTAAAATTTTTTTTAAAAATCCGATCCGAGTAGGGTTACTACTTCACTAAATTTTGCATGGTTACCATATTGCAAACTTTGTCGCCAAGAAGTGTTTCCTCCTAGGATCTCCCCAATAAATTACAATATCGTTTCCAAAAAAGTGAGGACGACCTCCTGTATATACGAGTATTTAAATATTCAACACGTAAAGAGCGGTTTCTAGTGCTTTCAAGAAAAGAAGATTCACCCATCTTCACGTGGCGTGGTGTGGAAGTTCAGGATGGAAGTTACGTCATCTTCCCTAGTACGTAGTTAGAAGACATTCTACTTTATGAAATAACAAAACCATTACGACAATGAATTCGTAGGGTAATTTCTTTATGTTTCATTTTTAAAAAAATAAACGCTAAACTTTTGAAATGTATAATTTTTATAACGCGTTGCACACTTGAAAAAATTCAAACAAAAACAATAAAAGGAAATTTAGGGTTAAATTTTTTATTCTTGATAAGATTTAAAACAATCTGCAAGAGTGTCTATCATACTTGTTTTTTTGGCCCTAGATATAAATTGTATCCAGCTTGATACATACAAAGAGGAAAATAATAATAATAATAATAAAAAAACAGTCTGTGACGGGGCTTTATCAGTACTTCTTCTAATAATCCTCTTGGGATATCTTTGGGGCCAGAATGGCAATTCTTTCCAACCAATCCAAGAAGAGAGCGAGGTTATGCAGATTAGGAATTGTATATATTGGAACATTAGTATTCACGAGGAGCGCTAAGTAAAGCTAAGCGAAGTGAGGTAAAGCTCTAGTGAAGTTCTAGGAGAAGAGTCTAAGTTATTCAAACAGTTCTATGAGTCGGTCTAATAGTCCCCGTCAACTTGATTAATAAGTGGATCCGAGACCAGAAGAGTATTCCCTTAACTTTATCAAGTCGGATTGAAGAATATAGTGACGATATAAGGACCGTAGGCTGTTCGCCAAGGAAATAGCGGTAAGTCAATTTGATTAAGCTTTAAGACTAGAGCCGATTATATTAAGTTAGGAAATAATCTATAAATATAGATTCAGTGGTTAATTTCGTTATTTATCAGAATTACGGTTTACGTCGCATCACTCCTGATCATAAGCCTCCTAGTATAGTGTTGTTTTATTGAATATGTATTAACATCACAATAAACTAATTTTATTATGGCAGAGTTTAGTGGTCAATCCTTCATTCTTTCAAACATAGGTCGTGTGGATGGGGATGAGATGATACCCCCCTCAGGGCGCGGGGTATCACGAGTCGTCTATAAAAATCTATTCATTTACTTATATAATATGTATCTATATACATATTCAACTTTTGTGGACTTTCTTATGTCTAGGAAACAGAAGATGCAAATGTCGTTTGACGTGGTGTGGAATTGAGTGGTTGTGACATTCTCGTTACCGGTACGTAGTATGAAGGCTGTCTTCGGTAAAAAACGAGAGCTTGAACTAAACGCGAAGCACATTTTCAGACAGAAAAATGCCCAAATTTCCTTGGAAATTTGCAATATTATAACTCGTACCTCTTTTAACAATATAGTGTTTTTAAAAACTTCAAAATATTCCATCAATACTTTCTTTTTCGTTTTAGTACGTGGAAGCATAGCACATTTAACGTTACGGTATAGGAGAAAAAGCGCGAAACACATTTTACCCAAGAAAAAATGATTCAACTCGGTTAAAAATAGGAAGTATGATAAAAAAAAATGCTGCTCTCTAAAGGATAGTGAGGCCAAAATATCATGTAAAATGTTCATTTCCTTTATATCTGAAAAAAGGTTCCAAATTTGGGCCCTATTCTTTAACATTAACCGAAAACAGCCTTAAGACACTCTGTTTTACGAAAATCAAAAACATTACGTCAATGAATTCGAAGTTTAGTGAATTTCTTCATATTTTAGTTTCCAAGTAAATAAGTAACTAGATTAAAACAATTGTTTTATAAATATAATTTTTATAACGCAAATTTTAAATAAAAAGCAAAAACAATGAAAGGATGTTCTAAAATTATTTATTTCTCTGAATATTTAAAACTAATTGTTAAATTGCCTTAAACTATTTGTTTTCCTATATTAGAAAAAGCTAATGTATCTAACCAGCTTTTTATGCATTTTGTGACGGGCTCATCGCGTTTTCTACTAAAATCTCCTCTAGGGTTCTTTGGGGCCAAAAAAGGCAAATTCTTTCCAACCAAATCCAGAAAAGAAACGTGAACATACAAATCAGAAACCTTTTAAATAGCAGAAGTTGAACGTAAGCGTAGGACCTATTGGGAAGTGATTATGCTAGTCTGATTTAAGCGCGTGAAGTGAAGTCAGAGAAGTAGGCCGTTATTCTAGTGTGAAGCTATCCGTAACAGAGCGATCAAGCCGAGGTGGATCCAATTCCACGCGAGTTAATCTAAAGATATTGAGGATCAGAGGTGATTGCGATTAAACAAGAGATTAAGGTAGGATCATTCTAGTATCTATTAGTAACTGTGATATAAACAGAGATTAGGAATAGACGGGAAAGTTAAATATAGTGGTTAAGATCGCTCTTATTTGGTAATACTTATTGTGTATTTTCTCATCTCAGATCCGCTAAGGTATAATATAAATATTATCATTGTTAGTGTTTAAGTTAAGATCTTAATAAAGACATTTTAAGATCATGGTTCTTCATTCACTCCCACACCTCTAGGTCTCGAAGATAACTTAGGAGTAAGGGAACACTTCACAATTTTACAATATCAAAACCCAGATCAGCTATTTACAAATTCAACATACGTATAAATGTACATAAATGGGTGTTCTAATATCTGCAAAAAGAAACTACACCTGTCTTCATGTGCGCTGTGTGTCGTTATCGGACCGTGGATGGAAAGCTCTCTTATGCGCACATCTAAGGGCAAGAACACTATTCAGAGTCACTTGTAGCTCGGTATAACAAAAAAAAAGTGGCACCAAATTCAGTATGGAGTCTTATAATGGCATGGAAAGTAAAACTCCATGAAAAAAAATTATTAATTACATCTATTTCCCCGACGAGGAATTCGACCTCCGTTCTCAGATGCAACATGACACAATGTATATTCTATACTATATTTGTGACGGGGATTCACCGTGTTTTCCTACTAATCCTCTTGGGGAATCTTTGGTGCCAGAATTCAGTTATTTCACAGCCAACCCTCTCAAGAAGAAACCTTGATATTCAGATTAGTTAGTAGATATATAGTGGAGTCTTAGTAATCGTAGAAGAAGAAGGAGGAAAAGGAAGCTGTGATGCTGAACGCCGTGAGCTTATGGTAAGGATCTAGACATAGATGCGTAATTATAGAACGGGTTTTAGCTATTGAAAAAAATAAGTAAGATTAAGATTTTTCGGATAACTTTACTTACAGTTAAGCGGTTAGAATTCCAGGCGCTTATTCACATAAGATTGAGTGTTACGATGTATCACTCCTGATTTCCTTCCTAGAGTAAGACTGTCTTTGATCAATATAATTGGATAATATTAACTTGGTTTTATTATGGCTAGCTTGAGTCATCAATCATTACCTCCCACAAATATAGGTCCAGTAGATGAAGAGATGGTTCTCCCAGGTAGGGAGGTATCACATATTTGCTATGTGGGCCGACTGAGTAGCGTAGTTGGTTTGTCGTTGGCCTTTTGTACCTAAGGTTGCGGGTTCGACCCCGGCCCAAGTCGGTGGATTTTCTTCATGAACAAAATAGGCAGTGGTCATGCCGTATGATTATACGTCATGAAAAAGATCCCTCGAGTGTCCGTTTGGCTTAGATGCTCTCGGCAAAATTAAATTCCCAAGGACAAATTTCATATCAGCAGAGTTCAGATGCCTCCCTCTGGGAAAGAAACTGGGCGTCAAAACTAATTGCGGTAATTGGTATCGCCTAAATGGGGCCGCACTAAAAAAATGATACCAGCTCCTGGGGAATTTCTCTCTGCCACGGTAAAAATTTCATTACAGAAGAAAAAAATAAACTTATGTTTACAGGGGTCGGCAATCTTTTAGCTGTGGCCAATGTATTAATATGATTCAGCATGTCACACTGAAGGATATTTTTGAAACAATTCAATTCCCGCGATAATGCATTGAGAGTTAGAGAATAGGGATGAATAATACAGATATACATTTTTATTATATATTAATTTTGCATCATTTTAAAAAAAATTTCTTTTCATGATAAAAAGCATAAAATATAACTATTTCTTCAATAAAGGTAAAAAATATAATAATAAAATTGTACATATATTATGTATTTTTAAACATATTTATTAAAATAAGAAATATACACCAGGAAATATATAACTATTTCCTTACTTTATCTATATATATAAAAATGAATGTTTGTATGTATGTCATCGATGAACTCAAAAACTACTGTACGCACCTATTTCATTGTAGTACCTTGTTGTATGTCAAGTTTTGATGTTTAAGTGAGACATAATTTTGTACTTAGTTATTTAATGAATTTTAGGTCATTTTTTTATGCAATTTGTTTCATGTCTTGATTTGATGCTTAAATGAGATAATGTTGTGTATGTGGTTAATATCAATTTTAGCCCTAGATAAAATATTTTTTGATGCTATGTGTTTTATGACAATATATAAATTTTGTTGTTTGTAATAAGATGGATATTTAATTTTGCTACGCGATTCATGTATGTACGTCAATTTTATTTTTATAAATTTTAAGCTTTAATTCATGTTTGCAACAGAAATCAAATTTTGGGGTCTTTTGGACACCTGTCACGAAATTTGAATGTTGTTACTGTATATATATATTTGGCATTTTCATTAATCAAATAATTTTGTGTTGCGGTTATTATCTAGTATTTAAATTTTTTTTTTATACAAAAGGTTCTTTGCTTGAATAAGTTAGTTCATGCTGACTTGATTGTGTATAACTGTGTACTTTCTTGTTAAATTTTGAGTTTGCATAAAAGATTATTTTTTTTAATGGCGGTATTTTGTCAGAAGCAATTTTAGTGATAAGTTGTGTTAGTGTATTAATTTTAAGTGGCTGTGTATTACTGAATAATGATATCTTTGGAATTTATGCTTGTTAAGATATGGATAGAGGTGGTTGTTTGAATTTTTTTTCTTAAGAAATTATGTTGAAACTTAACTTTGTTTTGCTCAAGTTGTTTTGTTTTATCATATGATTGCTAATTTTTAATTTAAAACTTTTATAGTCTTTCGGTTAGGTGTTTCAATGCTAATTTAATTTTTTTGTGTGTTTGTTTGCTATAGATTAGGAATTTTTGTTTGCTTAGGGCTCTAGTTAAATTGTGGTTTGGATAAATGAATATGCAGTCAATAATTTCGTGTCGCTTGTGTGCTAAACTGTACTAGGAATTGGATGTTTTGTTTGATGTCGATATAGTAGTTCTGTTGGTTTAGGTTAATTTTTTTTATTCATCGTAGCGCTTGGGTAGATTATTGAATTGAGTATTGATATTAATTGAGTTTTTTTATGGTTTTGGGGTTTTGGATTTTAATTGTAGTTTTGCATTGTTATTTGGAAATAAGTTTATGGTCAGATAATGGTATTGTTAAATTTTATGTTTTGTGTACGCGTAGTTGTGTTAGCTTTGAGTTTGGTATTGGCGAAGAGGAGAATTTTGATTTAGTATTGTTTCAGTTTTAGATATTGAGTTTGATAATAATTTTTTTTTGGTTTGAAAATGTTGAAGATGATCAGGTGTGAATTCTTTTTGTTTTATTAATTGTTGAAGGAGTTAGATAAGTTTGAGTTAAGGATTTTGTGGAATATTTGAGGAAGTTATTCGAAGGAGATAGATAAATTTTAATTTGATGAATTTGTAGAATAATTGGGAAAGTTTTTTTTTTATGGAGATAGATAAGTTTGCGTTCAAAAGTATGTGGTAAATTCGAGAGTTTTTTGATATGGAAATGGAAAATTGAGTTGTAATAATTATGCGGTATATTTGAGAAAGTTGTTTTGATGTAGAGAAGGTAATTTTGAGTTAAGGATTTTGTGCGATTTCGAGTAAATAAGTTAATGAACATAGATAAGTTGAATTAATGATTGTGTGGTATATTTAAGAATGTTTTGAGATGAATCTAGGAAAGTTCGAGTTGAGAATTATGTGAGATTTTGTGTAAATAAGTTGATGGGCATAGATGGGTTTTAGTTAATGGTATTGTGGAGAAGTCGATTAATTATTTGCAAGTTGCAGATAAGTTTAGTTAGTGTTATTGAGGTACAGGATATGAATGATCTTGAGGAAAAGGCATTTTTGAATGATTGAGGAATCATTTTAAGGTTACTGAGAATTTTGGGTTAATGTTATAGAATGATATTTGAGTAATTAATTCGATGAATTGAGTTAGCGGTATTGTTGAAAATTGAGGATCTTTGTTTTTTTTTTTGTATATTTGTTGCGAGTACAGTGAAACATTGGGATGAGTTTTTTTTTTTTAATTATTTAGAATTGATACATTGTATTACATGGAATGTTAAAAAGTGATGTTGATTAGTGAAGTGAAATTTTGGGGGGAATTATGTTTAATTATGTGTAGCACTTATAATAACTTTTTTTTTTGCTTTTTTTTGTTTTAGTTAAAATTACTTTACTCTGTATGTGACGCCTCATATGTCATGGGTTGCATTATCAATTTTATGTTTATAAATTTTTTTTCTCTGAAATTTTCAACTGCATTTGCGATTTCTGGAATTCATTTCTTAATATGGAAATTCACATGTTTTAAATGTAGAAGAAATTGTTTTTTTTTCTCTCAATTTTTTTTAAAGTATTAATCGATATAGTTATTTTTTTTTTTTCGGATTTGCATGGTTTTTTTTTTGTCTTGATTGCACATTCTGTTTCTTGTGTTGGCGTTTGCGGCATGCAGCAAATCGTTTGCGCGGGGAATGGCATGTGCATTTTTTTTTCTGCCTTTGTAAACATTGGGGGTGCATCCTGATCAAATACACACTCATAGTTTGCAATTCTAAATTTAATCGCATTAATTTTTTTATTAATTTCAAATTGTAACCAATGCTTGTAGTGAACTTTTTTAAATTTCTTAGGCTATTAAGTATTTTCAGAGGTTGTAAATTATTTTTTACCGTGTACACTATTTGCTTCAATTTATAGATTTTTAATTTGCAAATCTGAATTTAATTACATTACTTTTTTTTAAATTTTAAATTGCAACCAATGCTTGTAGTAAATTTTTTTTAAAACTTCTTGGGTTATTAAGCAATCTCGGAGGTTATTTTAATTTTTCTTCACCTACGCACTATTCGCTTGAATTTCTAATTTTTTATTTTATAATAATTTTTTTTTATTTTTTTTTATTTTACGAAAGATTGTAATCATTGCTCTTAGTAAACCATTGCAATTTCTTATGCATTGAGTACTGTTAAAGGTTAAAATAATAATTTTTTTTTGGTGGTCTGATACATTCACATCATATTAGTCGTGTCAGGATTTCGATGTTATACGATTATGAGGTGTCTGTTTCTTAGTGTTTGTATTGCTTATGTATGTTTCCCTTGTAGTTATTTCTTATCACAAAAAAAAATTTTTTTTGTTCGATGCTCGTATGTGTGGTTATTGTGTGTATCGAAGCTGTTATATATGCAATTTTTGAATTTACTATGCGTTACTCGTCTTATTTTTTTATTATTTAGTGGCACATGATTCTTTGTGATTATTCAATTATTTCTATTTGTTATTTTATATATGTTGTCCTTGTGAATTGTTTGGTGACCCATTCGATAATTATTTGTTCGTAATATGAATTTAATTGTAGTTGTTAGTAGTTATTTTTTCCCCTCTCACCGCTAAAGGAATTGGGACTTAATTTTTAGAATTTACTTTATAATTTTTTTTCTTCCTTTCTGTTACATTTTTAATTGTAAGTTATGAGAATGGGGAGGTCGGTGCTTGGAGTCTGCGGCAGGATAAATGGGGTCAAGTTTTTCTTTTCTATACACTGGTTTTGGTTTCATAACTAATATGGTTTCCCTGGGAGACAATTCTTTCTCTTACAGCATACATCAGCTACTTGTTCACCACCTATAGTTGAAGGACTCCAGTGGATGGCATCGTTCAAGGATTGGAGAGAATTGATGTGTTTCCGTTTTTTCTCCTGATGGGACATTTATAGTTAAAGGACTCCAGTGGATGGCATCGTTCAAGGATTGGAGAGAATTGATGTGTTTCCGTTTTTTCTCCTGCTGGGACATTTATAGTTGAAGGACTCCAGTGGATGGCATCGTTCAAGGATTGGAAGGAATTGATGTGTTTCCGTTTTTTCTCCTGCTGGGACATTTATGGTTGAAGGACTCCAGTGGATAACATCGTTCAAGGATTGGAAGGAATTGATGTGTTTCCGTTTTTTCTCCTGATGGGACAATTCTGTTTATACGTTATTGTGAATTTTTTTTGTGTGTGCTGTGAATTTGTGAGAGGGGAGGAGTGATGGGAGGCCAGAACGAATTCAGCAGACCTCTAAATTCCAAAGTCAGTTTCTTGGAATTCGTTTGAGTTCCCCCCTCACCGGATACAGTGAAATTCCTTCGGCAAGGGTGTGCCAGAAAGTTCCCGCGCCTAGGGGTCACTAGACCCATAAATTGTGGGGTGCGTCAAGGGATTTCCCACGCTTCCAAAAAGTTCATTAAACCCATAGATTTTGGAATGCTGTAACTCTGCGCTGGTCTCTGGACCAATAGAGAAGCGCAGAAGCGGACAAGATAAAGAATCCACGAGAAGCCGCGCATGAATTTGGGTGTGATTTGGCGGACTTTAAAAACGGCCTGCAACCCCGATTTCAGAAGAGAGAAGGAGATAATCAAAAACTGACCCATGAACTAAAAATCTAATTTCCTTTTTTCTCAAGTGGACTCCAGCGCCGACCAATGAATCCCCTCTGGCCTCGTATCATCTCTCCCTTCAGTACGCAGCCTAACGATAAGTTGAAACATTTTATTTTTGTAGAATAAGTAGTAATTATCTTTTGTAACTTTTAAATTAAGAATAAATATTCAATTAACCTTTATGGCTGTGAGCAGTTAATTTACGATTACTAACTTATTAATTTAATCATGGTGCAATGTGAATTACAGAACCTGGGTTAAAATGCAATAAAATTAAAGTAAATTAAAAGTAGCGTTGCATCACATGTGAAAGGATATAATCAATAAAATTATTACTTAGAGATTTAGGCCACGAACCCACGTCAACGTATTTCTCAAACTCAGTTTGTTTTTAACTCTTTTCAACTGGGTCCTCTGGCTGAACAATATCTTATTCAGAAGGCTGCTGGTCATCTAGATCTTGCATATTTTAATCATTAACATTTGCCTGTGTTTCTCCGTTTTCTTTGGCTAAGTTCCTTTTCTTACACTTGTTAATGCATCGGCGTTTGTTATATTCTTGTTACTTTGTTCCGTTGTAAAAAAAGTCAAAATTTTGACACATTTAATTTCTTCTTTTTCTCGATTTAACAGTAATTTTCGTTTTTCTGCTCTACTTTTACATTTTTTTCCAGATATATTTATATTGTAAACTAAGAACTTAATTTTTTTGAAAATAATTTTAAAAGTTTAGGTCATAAAATTATGATAACACAATCGACAGTTCTTAATAAAATAAAAATATTCTAAAAAAAGTTTTACAAAAAAAATATTGTATATTTCTGAGATAATTAAAAAAAAATACCTAGTTTATTTTAAAAATTTAAAAAAAATCCCTTTGTTTATACTCGCTAAAACATAAAACGCTAATTATTATTATTTATTAGCCCATCTATTTAAAGGGGTTTTTATAAAAAATAAACTTAAGAATTATTTTCCCCCACTTTAAATAAATATTATTTTTCTGTTGTCATCCATTATTTGCTGTTGCTACCTATAATTAAAAAACCCGATTTATTATGAAAACCAAGACCATTTTACTTTTATCCATAATATTCGCAGGAAATCTCCATAATCCACATAAAATGATTGTTATTTTCCCTATCCTAAAGAAGTAATTAAGTTACTCACCCCAAATTTTAAGATAAAATACATACTTATGGAAAATTCTGATGGTTTTAATCTTTGAAAAATTGAAAATACAGAAAATACTTAATCATAACTTTTATATCTTCCTACTTAAATAATTTAGAAATGTGTATTGGTACTTACTCTTTACTCGAATAAACAGGTACCTTTTAATTTCAGGTATTATGCACAGGTCACAGCAACAAATCCCGATATTATTGTAACTTAGAATTTTTATTGCACAAAAATAAATGGCTGCAGAAATAGTGCTACTACGTTTGTGTAAATGCTCGATGTTCGTCGGCGCCGCTCTATGATAATGCCTGTATCTATTAGTAATTAATTTCCGCGTATTCGGTGGTAGAGCGAACGGACAAAAGTAAATTGTTCTTGCATTTGAAAATAAAAGTAAATTTCATGTAGTACTCGTGTATTTTATTTTTGATTTGTATTTTTTACTGGTTTATTATTTTATTACTATTTTGAATGTAAGCATCTTTTTCTGTTTATTATTTTCGACCGGGAATGGGGGCCCCTAGAACTCGGGGGTTCTGGGCTGCAGCCCATTTAGCCCATACGTAGATTCGGCCTTGCTCCCAAGGAAAGAGTAGTGGTATGGTTTGAACACTTTTGTTCATTTCTTACTTGACTGCATCACAGACCACTCACCCTTTTGTAAATGAGTACAGTCAATTAATGAAAGCGTTTGCAATTACAGTACAGAGTATACATTATTGCATGAACTGTTCCAACTTGTTAATTATCATCTTTTTCATCACTGTATTATACCGGGTGTTTCTAAAAGAATATATATATATATATATATATATATATATATATATATATATATATATATATATATATATATATATATATATATATATAGGAGTTTTAACGCTTTATAGTAGTTATCACATATAAGTGACAAGTATAATCCATACGTTGAATGAAAGAGTAACTCAAACAGTTTCACCTACAAGTTTACAAATGTTCAATGGGAGCCCCATTCGTCACGCGGCATAAATAAAGGAGGCGATAGGCGAGTTCATCCCAAACATTTTTTAGTGTGTCTGAGGAAATTCTTGCAACATCCTGTATCTTAAGTCTGAATTGTCAGCTGGCAGCCGAGGAGCATACACGCAATCCTTTATGAACCCCCACAGATAAAAGTCACATGGCGTCAGATCGATTGAGAAAATAGCCATGTTGTAGAGCATCAAGATAGGCAGAACCAGGTACAGTTGGTTACCAGTTACAGCCTTGGTCGTCCCGTACTTTTCCCTTTGCAAATACAGCCAGTTGTTTCAAACTGATGATACCACCTAAGAATGTTATCATTTGGAGGTTGACAACCAAACTTAATACGGAACGCTCGTTGCACAGTAATAGCAGATTCTGCCTTTGTTAAGCGGAGAACGCAAAACATTCTCTGTTTACTAGTCGTCATTTTTCTACTAGCGCATTGATCGGCAACAAAGGGGGAAAATAAGCATACGTTTCGCACACACATTCCAGCAAACAAGACTGTTTCAGTTGCTCTTTCATTCGATGTATGAATCATACTAATATGTTATATGCAATGAATACTATGAAACGTTAAAACTCCGATATTCTTTTAGAAACACCCAGTATGTTTCTTTTTTGATATCCTTATTCTTTGTTTAGTCACTGTCATTGTACAAAGAAAATTTCCTTAAAAAAAAAAAAGAATGATTTTTTCGAGAAAATCATTAATAACTTTATTGTAATCAATTTCCATTGCAATATCATTTTGAGTGCATAGTAACATCAAGCTGTTAAGATTTTCATTTTCTCTCCATAGTAGATCTCATTTGAGTCTTTACTCTCTTGAGGGCAGAAATATTTCACTCACGATTCACTAGGCGGTGGTACGCTCGCTGTAATTTTAATTTCTTTCTCTTTTTTCACCCTCCAATTTTTTGTGCCTAAGCGGAAAAGTGGCCCTGCACCAACGGGAGGACGTTTGAACTTCGACATATTTCATGTGCATGAATTTCAACGGCTTTGGCGCCACTGTAATGTTTTCTATCAATATACATATATACACTTCAAGGCGCCCTGTTCATTGGTTATAAACAGTCCCTCGACAATGCACGTATAATTGCTTTATCTCAACACACTAGCACCTTGTACTTGATTGAAAACGAAACTTTCAATGACAGTGGCATTACCAATATTATGATAGATTATGAAGACGGACAAGAGAATTACCGGATTCTTTGAGAGCAGATAAAATATATGCAGGGATACAGCTTTCCAAAAAATTGGAAAAGCATTTTCTTTAAATAAATACCGATTCCGAAAGGAGTTTGAAATTCCAAAAAGAGTTTTGATCATGCATATCTGGTTATCGTGATGTTCATAAGCAACTGACCGGCCGACCTTCGTCACAAAAACTTATCACTTACTCTACGGTGCCAAAAAATAAATCAATCAAAATTGTATCTTCAAGTGACGAAAGCGATTTTAAACTAATTAATCACAGGAAGATGTGTGAATGCGGGCTTTGGATTACGATGAGTAGCAGTGAATTATGTTTGTGCATTTCACACAAAAAAATTTCCATGCATACAATGAGAAATTAAATGTTTAAAGATGTTTCTCCATGTGGAATTTAACTATTTATTTTTTTTGGAAGTGCTTTCTCATAAATTTTGTAAATTGACTTATTTTTTAAGTGCGACATTTTTTATGTAGTCCCTTTCCACCGCATAAAAAATTTTTCTGCAGTATGTCGTCGACAAAGGCGTTAGTTATATGTAAGTATTTATGAAATTTTCGAATATCTTTTTTTTGTGCAGCTTCTTCTTATGCGGTCCCTGTCTACCGCAAAAAAACAGGTTTTACCGTATATTATAATTTTAAAAGGGAAAGTCATTCATCTCAATATCTTGTCTGGGTTGAACACAGTTATAGGTAAATTACATTCTTCCTTCATAAATTCACTGGGTGTAAATGCAAGTTCATTGAAAAAAGTTACAGCTGTTCAGAAATAATACAAATTAATATATTTGGAGTGATAGAATTGTTTTTGTACAGGTTCTTTTTTAACACAGTTCCTCTTTATTTATTGAAGCTTCAGGATCATGATCTTATTGAGGCTGAAACGAGGACTCCTATTGTGACAGAGGTCCATTTGCCTGAAAAAATCTCTGCGTGAACCTCTTTCCTAAACTGACCTGTTTTAATTGTTATATTTAAACTACTATTTTTATTTTGTATATATCATTTACATTTTCATCTATAACATACATTTTAATAAAAGTGGACTTTAGTTTTAATTGATTTGACTTACATATTTGTAATATTTATTATAAAGTATTTTTTTTGTGGTGCAGTACCCAAACTCTAAGGATTCATAAGATTCTTACTCGGTTCGATACTTAAGTAGGTGTGGAAACCATCACTATTATTTTATTATGCAATAAAATGATATATCCATAGCTCTGGAGATGAGGGAAAAATCAACTCTGTACCATAACTTTAAATCTGATATCCGTAAAATGAGATGTAGGCTTCTGATATGATCCTCTTCAATGAAAGCTCAGAGCAGAATCAGCTGATTTTTCCGGACATTAACTCACTAGATCAGGGTTTCTCAAATTGTGGGGCGCAACCCCCTAGGGGGCGTGATAACTCTAAAAGGGGCGCGCGAGCCTATTGAAAAGTCGAAACAAGAGATTATTTTTTAAAAATTATTAATTTACTGAAAGTTAACAAACGAAATACATTCTGACATAATTAAAAATGAAATACACATTTACACTGATATAATATACTTATAAAAAATGCATTGTTCAGTACTGATACATTTATAGCTAATTTATAACAATATTAAGTTAAGAACAATTTTTAAAATTACCAGTGACCCTATGGGCTTGTCATATATAAAATTATGTACAAAAATTACCCCCTGTCTTGTAATGAATCCCTTGACTGCCGATTGAGAGTGACGCAATTCCCTGCCCAATGCCACACAGGGGGGGAGAAAAGCAATACCTGAAATAAAAGTAAATCCTTCGCAAAAACAACCAAGGTCCTTTTATTGCATTCCAAAGCTTTCGGAATAATTTTTATGAATAGCAGTTCAGAGAAAAGATCGTACTTTGGAAATACGTTCGGGTCAATAAATGATTTGGTTGAGCGAGAGATTTATATACACCGGTGGCACTGAAGAGGTTAAAGTAGTATTGCAGCTTTAGCGTCGAAATATATTATTTTTGCATTCAATACATTATATTTATGTGGAGGGGGGACCGTTGAAAATAATGATTGAATATTGGGTCGCAAGTATTGAAACTTTAAGAAGCACAGGGGAATGTATATAAAAGAAATCCCGTTTTTGGATAGCTTTTTTCCCTCTCTCTAATGGGGCTGCTTATTGTTATTTTTTACCTTTTGTAGAACTAGTTTATTCCCCAGGAGCTGGTATCGCTTTTTTATTTCGGCACCATATAGGCGATAACAATTGCCGCAAGTAATTTTTATGCCCGGTTTCTTCCCAGAGGGAGGCGCCTGAGCTCTGACGATGCGAAATTGAACTTAGGAATTTAATTTTGCCGAGAGCACCTAAGTCAAACGGGCACTCCAAGGGATTTTTTACATGCCGCCTAAGCATACGGCATGACCGCTATCGATTTTCTGCATCAAGAAAATCCACCGACTTGGGCTGGGGTCGAAACCGCAACCTTGAGTGCAGAATGCCAGCGACAAACCAACTACGCCACCCAGTCGGCATTTTTTTTGGATAACTAGAACTACAGTAATAAAATTTGGCATGCATGTTTCTTTTGTTGAGTTGTAATCCACTAAGAACAGGTTTATGTAAATCGACTCTCAAGGAGGGTTACGGGCATATGGATTTTAAAAAAAATACCGTGTTTGAACTATTAGACCTAGATTTGAAATTTGGTAAGCATGTTTATTTTGTTGAGTAAGAGATGCACTAAAAATGGATTTGACGGATATCCATTTAGGGGGAGGTGCTTGCGGAAGCATAAGTAATCATTCTACTTCTATTTTTAGAAATTCGTCCTGTCCTTTATAAAACAAGAGGTGAGGATTATAAGAATGTTTTTCGATGCAATCGAAACCTTACAGCTGGAAATCAACAACTTATATATATATATATATATATATATATATATATATATATATATATATATATATATATATATATATATATAGAGAGAGAGAGAGAGAGAGAGAGAGAGGTATCATCTACATCAGTGGTCTTCAAACCTTCTGAACTCACGGAACCCCTAGAACAGGGATGGCGAACCATTGGCACTCGGCACAATATTTTGGCTACGCCACCGATCAAAACGGTTTGCATTTTAGTTTAGAAACTATATTATTACAAGGAACCCCAAACTTGAAAAACTATTTCAAAGATTCAGATGTACAAAAGAAACCAGACAAAGAAATAGTTATTGAAGAATTTATTTCCCTAATTGATTCTTCAATCAAGGGATTTTCAGCAAGATTTTCTCAGTTCAAAGAATTATCAGGAACGCTCAAGTTTACTATGTACCCCGATGAGACATCATTTGATAAAATGAACTTGCCCCAGTTTGATTGGTTGGAAATTGAAGAATTTGAAATGCAACTTAGTGATTTCAAGTCCAGTTCAATCTGCATTCAAAAACGTATTGAAACAAGGAAAAAGTTGGAATTGATTGAAACAAAAAGATTAACAAGCAATATAAGTAAAAATGCCAATAACAAAATTTTGGAAACATTAAACTCGATTACAAATACATTTAACTGTTTCAAGAAGCAGGCTCATGCTATTTTAACCTTATTTTCATCAACTTATGACTACGAGTTATTATTTTCAGAGATGACTAACATTAAAGACTCGTTTAGAAACCGTTTGGCAGATGATTCCAATTCAGCATGCATTCTGCTAAAAGTAACACCTTACAATCCTAATATAAGTTGTCATCTATAATCTGCAACAGCATAAAAGTCACACTAATGTTACTTAAATTTATCTACACGTATAACTGAAACATTTACTATTATACAGTGCAAAATGTATTTTTTTTGTTGTAAATAAAGAGTTTTATGCTGTTAGTGTTTTTCTTTATTATTGTCCTAATATAATCACAAGTCCAAATTATTTGACGGCACGTCTATATCTTATTAAGCATTTCCTTAGAAAAAGTGGCACGGTGATCCATAAAGGTTGGCCCTAGAGCTTGAAGGTGCTTTCGTGGAACCCCTAGAACAAGAAAGTGTTTTCGTGGAACCATACACATACTTCGAAGAATATATCTCAAACAAATATTTAAAGTAGATCAGCATGTTATAGCCACTTTATGTAAAAGCAATTTAAGAAAGTATTGTATTCATTATTAAAAAATTCTAATCTAATTTTTTGATAAAGTTTACTCATGAATAATATTAATTTGTGATTCTAGTGTCACTTATCCATGCATTATATTTAGTAACTGAGATATGTGCTTGCTTTTTTTTTTTGACACGAACTGTCGATGTCTAGGTCTATTGAGATTAAATGGAATCGCCTTACATATTCGAAATTTTAATTTGCTTTTACGAGTATACTTTGTTTTTGTAGTCACTACGTTGAGAAATATAATTTACTTCAACGCAAAATTCTGAATGGCATTGAAATGCTTATAACTGTGTGAGAAATCCCGTGTATTTTTCATGAATTTGCAACCTAAAATTTAGAAGCTGTTCTTGTGTGTGTGTGTGAAAATTTAGATATTAACATTAACTCTGTTGATATGTTGTTCCCTTTCTTTCGTTATATGTGTTGTTTTCCACAAATATAAAAAGGTACAATTTCCATTGGAAAACTATATAGTTTTGCAAGACATTGTGCTAACTAACGAGTATAAAATTATCTCGCGGAACCCGAGATAGTAAACAATAGAATATTCACAATCTAGTAGCAAGTATATAAATAAAGATAAAACGCGCGCGTTTTAATATTCTTTTTAAAATGCTTTGCAGAAAGAAAGTTTATTATATAAAAATAAAATTTGAGTTTTAATGAATAGGATGCGCTTTAGATACTTGTAATTTAGAAATTTCATCAAAAACATTTTCCATGCATATTTATTTCATCTCAATTTTTTTATTGTGACTCGCGGAAACGCTGGGTATGCCTTGTGGAACCCCATGGCTCCATGGAACACAGTTTTAAGACCACTGATCTACATAAACCAATAACAGCTCCAGGAAAGAAGTGATCACTTTTGTTTAGTGGTATGCTACGTACTTAAGAATACGTAGGTTGCGGGTTGTGTTCTCCGGATATGCGCCACTTCATCAATGACCCTGGCTAAACTAATAAAAACGCAACTTTCGCGCAGCAGTCGTGGCCTACTGCCAGCTACTCGCGCAGCAGTCATCTACTGCCTCAACAGCAATCAAAAGTCGTCAGATACACTCGACGCATGAATTGACATGAATTTTTTTTATTCGAAAGATAATCTTGTGGTATTACATTTTAAATATGATTTCTCGCATAGGACTGCCACGGCTGGCTAGGATGTAGTCCAATCTGGACGTCCAATTTTCGATGACTTTTTCCAACAGTTGTGGCCGTATATCGGCAATAACACGGCGAATGTTGTCTTCCAAATGGTCAAGCGTTTGTGGCTTATCCGCATAGACCAATGACTTTACATAGCCCCACAGAAAATAGTCTAGCGGTGTTAAATCACAAGATCTTGGAGGCCAATTCACAGGTCCAAAACATGAAATTAGGCGGTCACCAAATGTGTCTTTCAATAAATCGATTGTGGCACGAGCTGTGTGACATGTTGCGCCGTCTTGTAGGAACCACAGCTCCTGGACATCATGATTGTTTAATTCAGGAATGAAAAAGTTAGTAATCATGGCTCTATACCGATCACCATTGACTGTAACGTTGTGGCCTTCATCGTTTTTGAAGAAGGATTCCACCAGCCCATAAAGCGCACCAAACAGTCAGTTTTTCTGGATGTAACGGTGTTTCGACATACACTTGTGGATTAGCTTCACTCCAAATGCGGCAGTTTTGTTTGTTGACGTAGCCATTCAACCAGAAGTGCGCTTCATCGCTAAACAAAATTCGCTTATGAAAATAGCGACCATTATTTTCGAAATAAAATTGCACAATTTGAAAGCGTTATTCAGGCGTGAGTCTATTCATGATGAATTGCCAAACCAAACTGAGAATAAATCACTTGACACCTGTTAAATCGGTCACCATCTTGGAAAGTAATGCCAACTTAAACTTCTATACCTGAAAAAAAAACACTCTGTATATATATATATATATATATATATATATATATATATATATATATATATATATATATATATATAACTCAATGGCGCAACAGCCCATGAAGAGTCGAAGCCTGCTGTGTCCATCTCAGTGTACGTGATCTTGGGCATTGAGGTGCATGAACAGATGTTCCGGTCAGGTGGTCAATATGACGTGAATCAGATTCTACATCTCATGCAACAGTTTTTTAGTATTGGTTCACATTTTTAGTTGGTGTCACCAAAGGCCCTGACCAGGGCAATCTCTAGCAGTTTTGTTGCCTCTCTTTCTAAAGCAAAAAATTGTAATTGAAAAAGATAAATTGTTAATATAAATACACACCTATAAAATTTGAATAATTTCAGTGAACAAAAAGACAGAGCATAACAATATACGTATATATATTATTGTTTTGAATCTTATAAATTTTAAAATAATTCGAAATTAAGGACATAACTACTTATTATTTCAAACGAGTAAAATGTAAGAGAAGAAATCGTCCATTTCAGCATGCCACTTTCTTCCAAAAGAAGTCTACTGATATTGGGGATCACAAGTGTTTATTTTAACTTACAGTAACTACATTCAAGACTAAAATAAATCATCTCCTGTGGCTCCCTATCTACCAAAACCTCTTATTACCCCTGTCTCCTTTTGGATAGCTGACACCGGAGATCATAAGGGTGAAAGGAACGTCCGTTGGGACCTCACTAATGGATGGGGTGAAAGTTACTTGTGAAAGATGTGTAAACATTAAATTTCATGATTTTAACTCATACTCTCGCCTTGAACCCTTCAAATTTCAACATAAAAGAAAAAACTGTCATTAAACGTACAGAGTACACAAAAAGGAAACAAAATACCACAATTAAATGAAATACCACATTCACACCCAATAATATTTCAGAAAATATATCGAATTTTGATGTAACATATATATATATATACAGTGGCAAAAAGTCCTGGACACACTCATTTTTTAGCGTAATTATTATGTTTGACTTCATTTTTCGTTGTGAAATTATCGCACTATCATAAATATTGTTATTGATTTTAATGTATTTTTTTATGCTGATTTCAAATCTACTACTAGTTTCTTAATGACTAAAATATTTTTTGTAGTAAAGCTGCCTGAACACAATAATGTGAAATATGTGCAGAATAAAACAATGTAGAATAACATAATATGCAAAGAAAAATAACACGAAAATTGACAAATACGCGGTATATTTAATATATATATATAAGCATTTTGAAAATTACATTGTTGTCACATGTTAGAAAATCAATATTTTATGGGCCAGCCGTTTGCTATAATTACGGCTCTACATCTTTTTGGCATGGAATGCACCAATTTCAAAAGAAGATCTTTCGTGACAATATGGTTGAAGGAAAATATTAAAGCTTCAATTAATTCACGTTTGTTTGAAGGTTTTTACTTTGAAATTTCATAACCAATTTTAAACCATAAATTCTCTATCGGATTAAGGTCGGGAGACTGTCCTGACCAGTTCATTCTATTCACAGTTTGGTCTTCCAACCATTTCTGGACAACCTTTGCACGATGGCAAGGGGCGTTATCGTCCTGAAAAATCCATGACTGATTCCCCAAAAGGTCTCTCGCAGTTGGTAGCAATTTATTTTGTAGTATTTCAATGTAATCCATGGCTTTCACTGTGCCGCTAACGATGTGAAGTCTTACAACACCATGAGAAGACATGCAACCCCATACCATCACTTTTGTCGGGTACTTTACTGTGGGCTTCAGACACTAAGGGCTGAATTCCTCATGAGTGCGTCGTCTTACATAGGCACTACTTTGGTTGCCAGAAATACAAAACTGACTCTCGTCGCTAAATATTACCTTTTCCCAGTTTTTAATAGTCCATAATGAATGTTCCCTTGCCCACGCCAATCGCCTCTTGCGTTGAAATTCAGTCAGTAATGGTTTGGGGCGCGCTTTACAGCCACGTAACCCAATTCCCAGCAGTCTTCCTGTAACAGTTCCTGGGCACACACTCACATTTGATGTCACAGTCCATTGTTTCAAAATTTGCGAAGAATTAAGCTTTCTGTTTGAAAGCAATAACCTGTCTTCACGTAAAGATGTTTTTCTTGGTCGTCCTGATCGCCCCCTTGTGAAGGTCTCTCGAGACCTCACTTTGAGAACTAGAATAATTGTGAGTCATAAAAGAACCAGTAGCCATTTTTATAAACAACTTTCTTTATTTGGTTATCTTTCCCAAATAGAATCAAAGAAACTTATTAACAAATAATTCTAATATTATGAGGTTTTAAAGATAATATCCTTTAAATTAACTTAATTAATTAATGATCTAATTAATTAATTTATTAAATAACGATCACGCAGAAATTACCACGATAAGAGATCCCAGAATTATATTTAATAATGTTCTTATTGAACATATAACTTTAATCTCACTCTTAAAACTTTATTGAGACTTTAAATACAATTTTATATTTACCACTCGGAATCTCAATTCTTCATGAGATTAAATTATCTCCAACAATAATAATTCAATTCAAATTCAATATAACTCTATGTTTCATTGTCTATCTCCTACTGCTCTAACTTTACTATTTCGTTTGACTTAAATACTGAATCTAATCTACATAACAAGGAATCCTGTCCGCTTTTTGGAGTTGATTGGAAATAGGTAGGGAATTAAATTTCCCTAAAAAGGTCGGTTCAGAAGGTTAGTGATAAAGTTCCGTATAGATTCGTCACACCCTGTCCGCAATAAAATTTGTTTCAGAAAATCTTTTCAAAGTTCTCACAACAGTAGAAAGGCCACATGGTACTTTAGCAGCAATTTGGCACATAGAATAACCTTCTTCCTTCAAATGTATTATTTTGTACCTTTTATTCTCATTCAGATATGAAAATTTAGCCATAATTCCAATATTTTCCACAAACGCACTTCAAATTGCTTTCAATGCACTATTTTCCACAAGCACACAACTGCATTCAATACAACAAACCACGTTTCACCTTTTTCTTTCAACCCTTTATTGCTACTGCTCTCTGATTGGTTGAAATAATGGAGCATTTCATTGGTGGAAAACACACTCACTCATTCTTACAGTGACCTTATGCTTTCTTGTCAAGGTTAACAATATTTAAGATAGTGCGATAATTTCATAACGAAAAATGAAGCCAAACACAAAAATTATGCAAAAAAATGAGTGTGTTCAGGACTTTTTGCCACCACTGTATATATATATATATATATATATATATATATATATATATATATATATATAACATGATTATCCTGCTAACTTTCTTTACAATTATATTTCTAATAGTTCTCAATGATATACACACAATTTGTATTAATAACTTATTGACATTATGTTTTTCTGATATTTTTAACTAATTATACAATTATTAAATAGATGGCGCCACATGTTTAATAAAATAATAATATTATTTAAACATATTTAGGATTCATTTATATTTTCCACTAATATTTATATCAATATGTATTTATGATTTTTTAAAAGTACACACACACACACACACACACACACACACACACACACACACACACACACACACACACACACACACACACACACACACACACACACACACACACACACACACACACACACACACACACACACACACACACACACACACACACACACATATATATATAAACATTATACTATTCTATCCTAATTTAACTTTATGCGGAACTGTTTTCCCTCTTGTATTTGGCGGGAAACATAACCAGTTGTTACACTCCCGAAGTAAGTCTTACTATCTACGTTTAGCATCGAATTTAAATCTATACTATAAATACTAGTAGGCTATAATTTTATAATTATATTTTATTAGTTTAGTGATTTTATTTATAATATTTAAATTCCTCCTAATGTTATTCTTTCCTTTCCTCTTGGTACGTAGTATGACAAACTATAGGTGAAGGTTAGCTAGCCCTAAAACTTGTTTAAACTTGCAATCCTGGTTCTAAGGCCAGGAGTTTGTTATTGTACTACTGTGCCTACTTCTTCCTATTTAGTAGTTTTCTTAGGTTCTATAGCTACCTGTGTATTTATATATTTTGGATTATATATATATATATATACTAGCTGCATGACCCGGTGTTGTATGGGCTTTCTCTACTTTTATAAGTTTTCCCTTTCCTTCACAAAATCAGCACTTCTCTCTTATACTCTTTTTCAAAATGACTTCCAACCCACCCCTCCTCCGCTTAGACCGGCGTTACTCGGGCTTTTACCGAGTGTATAACTTAAAATTCCCTGTTTCGAAATTTTTTCGCTTCTTTTCTTTGTCAGACAAGTTTATTTCCCTTCAGCGTTGCACGAACATTTTTAAATGCACATCATATTGTCATAGAAATTCCCCTTCCCCTCTCGCTATCAGCCGTTCCTGGTATGCGTGTGTGATTTTTATATTGACGTCTTTACAAAATTCACGTGGTAATTTCCCACAATCAATTATTACTGCCCTTTTAAAATTTTGGCTACCACTGAAGACCCGCAGTTGAATCTGTCGAGAGTTTAAACGTCCTAGCGTTGGTGCGGTATCGTAGTTAAGAGAGATAGGTGCCAGCTCAAGTCTCAACCTCGTCACTTGACAATGATTCAAAATGTCGAAGTGCGTAGCCAAAAGCTCTTGAGTAAGTGAACAGTGGGACTTTAATATTCACTCACTCACTTAGCAACTTTTTAGGCCCCGGAAACGAAAATGTACCTTTTTAAAAATAGTTATACGTTGAAAAAAGTAGAAATTTTTATAATTACAAAATTTCACAACTATATTAAATGTTGAATTAAAATTGTGAGTATTTTTTTGAAATGTTTGATACACGGGAAAAAAGTTTCATGCAATTATTTTTTTAAATGAAGTTATAAAAAATTTGAATTTGATAAGTAGTTATTAAATATTAAAATTTTTAAAAAAAAATTCGTAAAAAAGTTTTGGGCATTTTATTTTTTAAATCACTAACTCTAAAAGATCAAAGTATGAGTTTTTTTAAAAATCATTTTCATATAAACGCATCGATATTGAATCATTTTAGGAAAAAATCATAAAATATCGTTTTGTTAAAAAAAATACTGTATTGTGACGAAATAAATTATCTTTCCAATTACAAAATTGTTGGCGCAGTTATTAAATGCACGAATAAATTTTTGATTATTTTTTAAAAAATCATAAAAATTCAGTGATGTTTTGTACCCGGGTCAATACGTAAAAATAGCTCTTGCCGAACACGCCACGAAATCTTCGGAAAAAAAAGGAGTGAAAAAAACCTTCAAAATAAATGGAAGATATATTCAATTTCGCCAAATCTTGTAGCTTTCAATATTTATATATAGGCGCATCTTCTTTTCTAGTGTAACCTTTCATCGAGCGTGGAGTGCACAGAGGAAAAGCTACTCCTTTGGCGCCAAACCCTTGGCTATTGTAAAATTGTGTTATTTGTTAAAGTTAAAAATGAAGCCAGAAAAAAGTTTAAGTTAATGCCTTCAAACTTCATATATCGATTGAAAACAGTAATTTTTAAGCAAAAAAATGTACAAAAAAATGCTTAAATATTTATCGCAAAAAGGGGAAAAAACTAAAAACAATTTTTTTTTAAAACCGTAATTTTCAAGCAATTTTTCCAATCTTTGTACAGATTAAGGATAATATCGTTCTACACACGGAAAAAAAGTTTCGTGAGATTATTTTTATAAATAAAGAAGTTATTAATAATTTAAATAAAATTTTGAGTATTTTTTTAAAAAGTCGTAAAAAAAAGTTTTTGACATTTTATTTTTTAAATGACTGATTCTAAAAGAGAAAAGCATGAACATTTTTAGTGAAGATTATCATTTCATTAACGCGAATGAAAATGCAAACGGAACGATTTAGAAATCATTTTCATAAAAATGTATCAATTTTGACTCATTTTAGAAAAAATCGTAAATAGAAAATATAATTATTTTGTAAAATAAATTATACCGTATCGTAGCGAAGTAAATGATCTTTCCGATTCAGTAATTTTTTTTGTCTGAGTCTCATAAAAAAAATTTAGATCGTGTTTTAAAAACGTCGCGGATAAAAAAAAAACGTCGAACAATTGGAACTTCGCCACTCGGCTGTAAAAAATGCCGAGGGGGGAAATGCGTTTTAAGTCAACATCTTTTTTAACTAATTGCAATATCGGAATATAAATGGTCAAAACGAATTCCTCGGATCATTCCCGATCTTTTGGTACCTTCGGCGAGTTTCTGCGTCGTGAGAAGATAGATACTCGTAGTCAGATAGATACGTTTACCTACGAATTTTAATAGTATAGATTTTTCAAATTCGATCCAAATGCCGCTTTTAAAATTTGCCGCCCCGGCTCTGATGCATGTTAAATCTGTCGAGGCTCAATGTCCTTCCCCGGAGTGGTATGACAGCAGAGGGGGTTGCCACTAGGGTTTCTTTCCCGGGAAATCATAAGATTTCTGTACTTTTTCTATTCCCGGGAATTATACTTCGTTCATTGGAATCTATAAAAGATTAGAAATGTAGTAAAATTATTCAGAAAATCCCCTCTCAAGAAAGATATTTTACAAAAATGTGTAAAAGAAGAGTTTGGCCATGAAAAGATGTTTTTCATATCAAAACACGCTGAAATAGTTTGTTGGCAATGCATGAAAGATTTTTAGAAATAAAGTCAGCAATTTTAAAAGCATTAATTGACATTAAAGAAGAACAATTGATGACCAATGTAGAGTTTGAAACTGTGACTACAATTGTAGCAGGCTCTAAGCCAGTAAAAATTGGCTTAGAAAAATTATACAGTCGAAATGCAACTTTGCTAACTGCAGAAGGTGTATTTTCTTTCGTTACAGGAGAATAAAACGAACAAAATTCAGAACTTGAGAAAAATAAGAAATATTCTCTAATCCAAAGGATTAATGAGACGCAACATTAATTTAATAGGATTAATGCAATGCCTGAATCTGAAAATACGAAGCAGCTGCAGTTACTATCGATATTTCGCGATTGCCTGGTAAAAATTGTTTGGTTAGACAAGCCCAAATGATAGGGACAAGGCTTTTCTACGAAGAAGAGGAATCAATATCCAACTTTTCACACTCAGAAAAAGAGACCACAGAGATTTTGAAATAAAAACCTCCGACGTTGGATGAAAAATTTGAGAAAGCAATTTACACTAAAACAAAAGTTTTATATTGTTCAACCAAAAAAAGTATTAGTTTCAACAAAATCATGAAAACAAGAGATGCAGTTGTTCGACTCGACAGAAAATCCATCACCAAACATTAAAAAATTATGTGAGGCTTTAAAAACAACTCCTCCAACGTCAGTTGAAGCCGAGAGAGCATTTTCCGCTGCTGGATTGTTCGTCACAAAGGTTAGAACTAGGCTAAGTGATAAAATTATAAATTGCTTATATTTTCCGAAATCCTATTTTAAAAATGAATAATCAATTTATTATGTATATATATTTTTGCTCATATAAATATTAATTCTGGAATTTATGTTTCCTTATTTTATATAATTATTATTGATTTTCTTTAAAAATAACTTGTTTTTAAATTTTTTGAAATGTTGATGTATTTCCAGAAACAACAATTACATTCTCGTGAGTGGAAAAACCTGGAAAATCAGAAACCTTAGTTGCCACCTCAGGTGTCGTCCTGATCGAGATTATGAGGTCCTTCACCAGTAGCCTTCATGTTGATTTATAGTGTGACATTAATATAACTCACTCGCATTCTTTGTTGGGGCACTGCAAGTGATACAGGTGAACTAACAAATGACACACTCTGATGCAAGAGAAAAACACAATTTGATGATCACATCCATCAATTTGATTCGAGATCCCTTTCAGTCAAGGCTTGCCAAATGTCAAGATGTGTTCTTCCTATTTTCAAGTAATCAGAAGTAGTGATTAGATTTAAAAAGTTACCCATCTATATTCATTTATTATAAAAATAAAATTTCATTTTTAAAGATTTTAATCGGAAAAGTGTAATTGGGATGAATAAAATACACAATACACACTGATAAGCAGAACAGATCTTTATATATCACTGACAAAATGCTCTTAGTAAATGTACAAGTGTTCACAATTAATGATTCTACACACACAGAATATACAACACTTCAATCAAAAAAGTTTTTTTCAAATGAATTCTCAAATTATTTTTTTTTCCCTTTTGGTGCGAGTTACCCTGTGACCAAGGATAGAATGGCACCTATTACATTAAAAAAAGAAAAACTATGGCACATAGATTATGACAATTACTCATCATGCATTTCAAAAGGGTTTATTAAAAATGGAAGGATGAACACAGAGCTCAAAAAGATATATAGGACCTTATTAAGTAGTCATTCTTAAAAAAAGTATATAGAATTTTGAATCAAACACTTGACCAGGGAAGATTTGAAAATTCAAGTTAGGAAAACTAGTTCATTTCATAACTATAACCAAATTAACTAATCAAAAAAAAAGTTTTCAAAATTAATGTTACAATCCAATTTAAATTTAACCAATAATCATGATATAATATATTGATTGATAAAAAATAGCAATCAGTATTTAGTTTATCACTATTGCTGAGATGCCTCCAAATCAATAGCAGTGATACACAGGAACTTATACAAACAGGATAAACATCAACGATCCCAGCAATCGTAAAACATTCTAAGCTGCACAAAAATCATCTGCACGTAAGGTGCAGGTTAAAATAAATTTAAATCTTTTTAACTAAATTTCTCTAACTACACAAACTTTTGAGGGAACAAACATTAAGAATTGCTACAAACAAGGTTCTATAATTGTTCCTCTCGCTGGATGGTTTTGCTTCCATCTAACAATAGAGTCATCCAGATTGAAGTGCAACTCATCAGGTGGAAGACTAGGAATAGCTGCAGGTTAGACAACAACAAAACACATTTATATAAAAAAAATAATAATCTATATACAACCAACCACAAATGGATAAACACAATTCACAACACAAATCATTACTAAAGTGGATTTCACACACTGAGTCCTAGCAGAATTTTTTTATTTCACAAATTAAAAAAGTTCATTTTACATATTGATTGCTTTTTCTGGGCCTGATCTAACATAATAGGCATAATAATTTAAGTAAGCATTCAGAGAATTTACAAAATTTTACAATGAAAAATTTTACTTGTATAATTTTACATACATTGTAAAAACTGCATCCTAATTTTGGTATGAATTTTTTTTCCAAAGAGTATTTTATTGAAAACAAAATGAATACATATATAATGAAAAACAAGTAAGCAATTTGAAAAATTTTTGCTCAGTATCCTGTACCATATTCCTACTCTTTTTTTTATCCTAAGAATTATATTGATGAGACTTTCACAGAAAAGAATGGGTTAGGAAATAATCAAGTTCATTACTTTTATATTCCCTAATTTGTTTCTACTATTCTTACATTACACCTTACTTTTATTTCATTTAGTTTCTATTAAGCTACAAATTGGTGCCAGTGCCAATTTGTGATTCAAAGACTGATTTCCTCCCCTTTCATCAAACATTCAAGTAACCTAATCATGATAGATGTCTCGTCAGAACCCAGAACAAGTCAATAACAAAAATTTGTCTAACAATGGATCAACAGAATATTTAATTAAAAGTAATATAACACAACTCATCAAAATAAATCTCAAATATGAGAAAACTTTTTTAAAAAATAATAAATGAAAGATACACACATTTATGTAAAGCACCAATCAACAAATAGAAAAAAAAATTAAGTAATTTTAGTTACAGTAAAAAATCTCCTTAATATTCACTAATAAAAGCATAATTCTTAAAAACTTATGATCAAAACACAAGCAAGGCAAAACATACACACAGCAAAAAATTTAATGTATAAAAATAACAATTAAAATCAAATAAGCTCACAAGGAGAATATGGTTCCTGCACTGTATCATACAATAGCATTTTTGCTTTAATTTCCATGAATGAAAAATGATTTACAACTTAAAAAATCACTTTAAACCATTTGTGTTTGATTTAGTACACTGAAAAGACTAGTAAAGTTTCAGAAAATGTTATTCTTTAAAATCAAGAGCTTTCAACAAAATGAATCAAAAAGCAAAGAAAAATACATTTTTTCAGATATGTAATATATATTATATTTATAAATCTTACTATTGATCATATAATAGATGTAAGCAAATGTAGCATTTTTTTTACTGATATATTTACACACTGGAACTTACAATTAGAAAAGCATTGGTATTTTTTTTTTTTGCTGATGCACTGTTTAAAAACTGAAACATAATTTCTCCAAATATAAAAAAAACGTATAAAATATTTTTTGACAGTTGACAAGACCAAAGATAACAAAAGACTCCTTCACATACTTTAAGTTAAATATGAGAACACTTTCTGACAGTTCAGATCTAAAATACATAAGAATATTGTACATGCTTCACATCATATGAGATTCCCTCTTATATTCACATCAAAAATACTACATATATTCTTCCAGACCAAAAAAGATCTTCAATGTGCTCATAAGTTTTACAAATCTACAAGATCATACTGTTACAAATAATAAATGTGAACAATTTGGCACTTATGTCATCAATGTGCAGTGCAGTTTCTGGCTCGGTTATCAAAATGTAATGACATGCTTCCTCAAAAATAATTTCAAGAGCATCAGAAAAATGGAAAAAGACACCACGACAGAAACTGCTAAAATGAGAAAGGTAGATATTTATACTACTTTAACAGCATTTCTAAAACTGGTTATTCAGGAAGACACATTAAAAAAAAAAAACTTTTGTTATGATAGAATGAAAGCAATGCAATTTAAACTATTATTTCTTAAGACTTGTTAACAGTTTCCAAATAAAAATTTCATAAAATTTGCAAATTTAAAACATAGAAAACCTATTCTAGTCATAAAACACATCATAATATTTCCAGAATATTAGAAATAGTATTGGCACAATATTTCATTAGAATTCTTTATCCTTATAATTCTTTTAGATTTTGAATTTAATTCAGTAAAAAGTCATTTTTGTTACATTAATATGCAGCAAAGTAATAAATCCAAGGTGCCTTGTTTGCTGTAATTAAATTCAAAACAAGTGACAATTCAAAATTTATCATCATTTAGACACTTTCATAAAATATTTAACATCTTACATTAAATCTTTTTGAATATTTAATGTACAGTTTGAGAAATGCTAAATTTAACAAATATTTTTTTAATAAAAAAAAAAGACTGATAAATACCAAATACAATCAATGCTATATACTGTATCAAAAAATTGAAAAGAACGGAAATAATCACACCATTAAAACATACAGTTAAAAAATATGGCTAACAACAAAAATTATATTTGGCAAAAATTGAATGAAGACCTTTAAAATAAGAATAATGAAAAATTCAATCTCATCCAGGATACATATTTGAAGCATGCTGCAACATTTTCATCTTCTTTAATCCTCCATAGCTGAGATTCAGTCAAAGATAATTCTCTTGAGTTTTTAAAAAATATTTTCATAGAATAAGTAAGGGTTATTAACATGTGACAGATGAAACTCTTAGGAGTAATGAAATACTTATAAAATCTAACTTTAAAACATTTATAACAATTAACATTTTTCAAAGATGACAAAGTGGTTTGGAATTAAATTAAAATTAGAAATATTATTATAATTTTACTAATTCTTTTTACATTATGTAAATTTAATGATACTTGCATTAATAAAATATAATAGTATGTTATATAAACATAAATGTAATAGTAAATTAAAATCGCACATGCATGAGATTAAAGGTCCTTTTCTTCTCTAACATGTCAAGCACAAAAGAATGATGATTTTCACAACCAGATAATAAAAAATGAAAACTTTAAAACACAAATATTAAGATACATATATATAATTCTAAAATTGAGAGAGAGCTGCATCTTTACAACAAAAACAATATCACTCAAAGTTTTAAAGAGGCACATGCTATTTACAAAATAAAAACCACAACTCGTAACACATAGCTAATAAAAAGGGAAAAAAGCTATTTGTTCCTACGCTTAGGGAAATCCACCTAATCAAAATATATTACTCTTAAAATAAGGCTCACATAAATTCTGTTCAAATAATATCAATAGGAACAGAAAAACTTAACTGATAAGATTTAACACAGAGGAGAGAGATTGCCATCAGCTTTGAGCAAACAAACATTTGGCAACTGGAATTAACAACCACAAAAGTATAATCTATAAAATAAAACAACAAGCAGGTACTAGAAAGTAAAAAATGACTTCCACTCAATGGGGGTGTGGAAAAAAAGTTTGTAATGAAATCGCTGTTCTCTAGTACATGTTGGATGGAGGTGACAAGTTAGTTTTTTAAACCCTTTCATGCAAGAGGATGGTCGCCTTCATTGGTAGACCCCTGTCCAAGACGGGATGGTCCAGTTCCACGACCATCCCTGAATTCGACACTGACACTGTCCCCCTGTAAGAGTCCTTTCTTCTCTTCACTGGTTGTTGATCCAACAGGATAAAGGGAATCATAAACTGGATTAGTAAAATTGGTAGCCTGAAACCAAGGCACAAATCTTATTAATTCCGAGGATAGCTTACTATAACAGCATACAAATTTTTATAACTGTCATTACAGTAGGAAAAAATATCAAATACAGTGCTGGAAAAAATTACAAGGCCAAATGAAAATCTTCACTTTTTTTGCAGCTATATACCTGAGTTTTATGCAAAGTTAAACACGATGCACGGCAGTTTAACTATTCAAATCAAAATTACTGCAAAATAGTGGATTTTTCAAAAATATTGAGATTCATTATTTGTTTTACTATAAGTGAAAAACTGGAAAAATGATAAAGCCAACCTCAATTTTAAAGTATGTATTGTTTCATTTTCTAAGGATTTTAATTTTCACGTTAGGACCTGGCTTTAAAAAATCACACATACACATGCCAAAGAGAAATTGTAATTTATTTAACAAGATAAGATCTTTAATTTTAAAGAATCTACTTAAATTCGTGATAAATGGATAAGAAAATTAAGCAAATCTTGAATAATTAAAAAAAAAATGATAATTATGCAGAGTTGAAGTGTACGAACCGTATGTTTGCATTGATTCCTCATGAAACAATAGCCATTGTTAGTCAAGCAACTCGTATAAAGCTTTCTTATTCACAAATTGTGACCGATTCGAACCTTCCATGCACCAGCCAAACTTTGCAAAACACTATTACACTTTACAGAATACAAACATTCACATGCAAAACTCAGCAAAATGAAATTCCAACCACTTTTAAATGAAGAAGGTATAGTTTGTAGAGGAACATGTTGCTTTTGGGAATCTGTAGCATAATTTCAGATGAAAAAAGTTTAATCTTGATGGACCAAATGGGCTTAGATACTATTAGCATGGTATCCCATCCAGGTTCTCAAAGCAATAATATGGTGGGAGATCTATGATGATTTAAGACAGTTTTGCAGCTATTGGAACAACACTAGTTACTTATTTGAAAACAATAGTTAATTCTGAAGACTATCAAGACATCATCACAGAAAGATTTACAGGTAGGGCAAATTATGATAACACCAGGAGGGTACTTATTCCAGAAAAATAATGCATCCACATATAATTCATGTAAAATCCCAGTTTCAAGCTAATGATGTTCAACTGCATTCATGAAATCCTTATCTGAAGCCCATGGAAAATTTACAGGACATTTTGGTGTGCAAAATTTATAGAAATGGTTACAATACCAACGATGAGAAGCTTAAAGTAATTGAAAACAGTTGTAAAAATGTTTTAAAGGACATTTTGTAAAAAAAATTGATGTCACGAATGATTGAATTAATTGTAAGTAGAGCAAGTCTAGATTATTAGCAGTTTTATTAATAAAAATCTCATGACACTTTAACATTTTTTAAAATCTTTCTATATGTATAAAAGACAAGAATAAATGACTGAAGAAAAACAGCATTAATTTTTCGTATTACTTTTATAGATATGGATAAAATTGTTACTTCTTATACATGTTTCAATATGCGTAAATGTCAAACATAGTTCTTAAGTGAATAAAGATTTTCCCTTGGTCTTACCATTCTTTACAGCACTAACTATACATTGTACAGCTATAAATGCTGCTCAGAATTGTAAAAAATTAATACATTCATAATACAACTCTTCAAGAATATTTTAAAAATCAGCACATCTTCAACATAAATTTAATTTGCACTTGTAATGTACTGCCTAATTTAAAAAAAACTTATTTACTTAAATAATAAAAAAAAGCACAGAAAAGATTTACTAACTTCATCTACTTCTTGCGATATGGAAGCATTGAGGGCTTCGCTTGCTTCATAATCATAATCCTCTTTCAGGTACATAGGATTGTTGATTTCTACATTGGCTGAATCTTGCATTCTCACATGCATAAAGGGGAGGCCTCTGCAGTAAAAACCATGCTTTTACTTATATATTCATCAATTATCTCCTTTTTACAAAAGAAGCCAAAGCCTTAGCATGTCACCTTTAAAGTTTTTATTGAAATAATGAAGATAGAATTAGCTCTATACTTAGAAAAAAATTATTTCTTGGGCCTATTGGAGTACACAGGCTTCTCTTATGAGGAAAGGGGGTTAAAAACATGTAGATGACAGTGCCAAGTCGTAATCTCTATAGTAAAAATTAAAAATCAGTTGGTCTGTGGGGCATTGACTCCTCTGTACACTACTGTTTTTAGGCCTACAAAACTTACAAAAGTTTTTATTACTATTTAAAAGTTTAATTCCAATATAAAATTTAATGTTTTTTTATATATAATTTTTAAAATTGGGTAAACGTACCATTTATTTCATTCAGAATTTATTTCTAAAAAACTCAGCAATTCTAACATTTTTTAAATTACAAACTATAGATTTGTACTGAAATAATATACATGTAAGAACACTTACAAAACAATTTTGCTTCATTCACATTAATATATTGTTATTTTGATATAAAGCTTTTTAGGCAGAATCATTTGAATTCTTACAATTCCAATGCTTTTTAAACAATTTTCTTTTTGCCAAATAAATGCAGACACTAAAAAACTTTTCTGTCATTTTCCTACACTGATTTCTATATCAGTATAAATATAACTTATTTCAAATTCTAATTCCAATTTAATTACAAAGTAAGAAATTTAATCATAAAATTTGTTACAATTCTTAATTTTTTAATGATTTGGGGGGGGCAATCAAAAAACAAAATTTGACAAATATGGGGGGGGGATCAAAATGCAAATATAACAATTTAAAGAATTTAGAATAAGAATATGTTCTCCTAAAAGCATAGACACCCTTATAATGAGAGAGAGAGAGAGAGAGAGAGATAACCTCTACTTTTACTTATACACATAGCAATAAATGTTGCACACAAATTCCCACCTACCTTTTTCTTCTGCAGTAAATAACAACAGCAAATGAGACGAGAACACCCAAAAGCAAAACTGTGCATAAAGGAATACCAATGGCTGCAATCACTGAAGAGAGAATGAAAACTGCATTAAAATAAGAATTTACTTGATTCAGAAAAAAAAATTGATGGTACTATTTTTTAAATTTATATATAAACTAGCCGTTACCCACCCGCTTCACTGGGTATTTCACGATGTTGTACATATGTATACTGTTTACATATATATTAATTATTGATATCTAACATTAAGAATTCGATTGTATTGAAATATATATTTATAGCTGTTCCACTCTCACCCCTTGATATAAAAAGAACATAAATTATAATATCTAAAATAGAAGGAGAAAGATTTTTTTCACTCACTTAAGGCTGTTTTAGGTCAATGTTAAAGGATAGGGATGAAACGGCAAAGACATTTGTGGGTAGGAAAAAGCTCCAATAATAATAAAAAATTTTATGGATATAAAGAAAATAATTGTTTAAAGGATAGTGTTTTTGAATTTTGATTTTTTGGAAAATTACACAGTTTTCAGCATTTTTGCAAAATGAAATTTGACTTTTCTATGTTAAAGTATAGGAGGTGGAAACGCAAAAGACATTTTAACAGAAAAAAACATTTTTTTAGAGTAGAATTAAATAGTATATAAGAAAGCAAGCTTCCCTCTTTGGACTAGTGTAGCCAGAATTAAGTTTTATGTTTTTCTTAATTAACTTTTTTTAAATTTTAAGTTCATTCTGAATTATTTTTGGCGTAGTTAGGACTATCTCAAACAGATGGCACCACCATCGTTTGAAAAGCGAATTTATTCTTGGCTACGAATACTTATTTTTGGCGATATCTTTCTGAAATATAGTCGCCAGCTGAAATTATGGTAACTTGCAAATTGTTACAAATAGTGGACAATGGAAAAGATTTATGATGTACAGAGATTTAACATCTCAAATCTGACGAACTTTCCGATTTAGGAAAGTTTTAAATATTTTCTGCATGTGTGCTTTAAAAAAAATCGTTTATAATTATACAGCTTAGATTTTTTTTTTGTCTGTTATTGAAGGAATGTCTGTAAGAATATTTAAATTTTGCGAAATGACTTAACGCGAAGAATGAAAGTATACTTACTCTATACTTGATCGAAAGTTGTGAATTAACTCTAAAGAACACAAATTACTTCTCCTTGCTCACAAATTAAAATTTTAATCTAATTATTGTAATGCAATTATTATTATTATATTATTATTTTCTTTTTAACTAACAAAAAATTTTTTCCCATCGATTTTATATTTGACGTAAAACTTTACCATAAACCATTGGAACAATTATTAACACAAAATATTGTTTTCTAATTTAATTAACAGAAACTTATTTTTTCAATTAATTATGTTCAGATTCTAAGCCGCACCCCAAATTCTCAGCACATTTTTTGTGAAAAAAAAAAAAAATAGTGTAAAATATATTATCGATATATGATATATTTACGGAATGAAAAGTGGCTGCGATACCCTAGTGGTCAAGGTAACGTACTCGTGGCTGGCGTGTCATGAGTTCGAGCCTAGTACCGCTGAAGTTCTGTCGTGTAGGGGAGCGATGAACGTTAAATCTGAGAGCTAAAACGTCCTCTCATTGGTGTGGTAGTTAGGAGATGGGAGGTGCAAGCTCAGGTGTCGTCCCTCGTCACTTGACTATGGTTCAAAGTTACAAGGTCCGTCACCAAAAGCCCTCGTGTAGCTGATCAATATGACATTTATATTCAATCACTAACTAAACGAAATAAAAAAAAACAATAAAGGTGAATTAATAAAAAGTGAATAATTAATTTACTTTACCAGCATTAAAAACTTTTTCAGTCTTCGAATCTAAGCTGCACCAGAATTTTTGTAGCCTAAGTATCGGGAAAAAAGTGCGGCTTAGATTCGAATAAATTCGAAGAAAAATTCAGTGTAATGAATGTTCGCTACATGTCTAAAGACATGTGCCAGTACAGATATACGATAATTTAATGGAAAACCATCTTTCAAAATTAAAAGTACAAAATATCTATGATTTAGAGAGCGAAACTAGGGGGCAAGCATCTTCTGAACGATGGAGATATGAGAGATCGTTGAGACTCTCATCTTTTTCAAAGAAATTGCTTGCAGGAAAAAAAATCTACTCCGTGTTTTCGAAGCTTGTGATGCGCATTGTGTATGGTAGAGACTTATGCAATGCAGCAATGAAATATGGATTGGCAAACGAGGAGATCGCTCGGAAGCAGTATGAGAGGGAATATTCAACTGAAGTAAAAATATGTGGCTTATTTGTGGACAAAGATAAACCCTTTTTGTGTGCTTCACCCGATGGATTGGTTGGTGATGATGGACTCATAGAAATTAAATGCCCTTATTCTGCGAGATCTGAATCAAATCTGCTGGAATTTTTAATTACAAAAAAAAAAAAAAAAAATAGTCTAGGTTTCAAATTTTCCAATGAAAGGGGAATCTATTTACCAAAATCATAAATTTTACTTTCAAATACAAGGTCAGTTATTTATTACACAACGGAAATGGTGTGATCTGTATTTATGGTGCAAAAAAGGATTCGTTAACTCTGCGTATAGAGGCAAACGAAGAGTTTTGGAAAGGAATTATTCCAAAACTATAGAAAAGTTTTATTTTAAATGTGTTCTTCCTGAAATTCTTGATGGAAGAACACCACGAAATATGCCTTTGAGGGAGCCGTTATATGTAGAGGAATCTAGTAGAAGCAAAAAACAGAAAATGATTGATATAGGTTAAGAAATGAAACCTATATATTATCGAATGATTATTTGATTAACGTCAAGCTTTGAAGCTTCACTGGGACTATCGCCGACCTCGTCATTTCGATCAAGTGACGAGGACGAAATCAGAGCTGGAACCGCAATCTCCCAAAATTTCCACCATTAGCAACATATAGTATCATCTACTTCAAACATCTGCTTTGAGGTTCAGCCTTCTACATAGCGGACGGCCGCGGTAGCCGAGTGGTATAGGTATCGGACCGTGGCTTGCCTTGCCACGAGTTCGAGCCTAATACCATTAAAGACCCGCCGTGTAGGGCAGCGATGCACGTTAAATCTGTCGAGAGCTGAAACGTCCTCCCGTTGGTGTGGTGTGGGAGTTAGGAGAGGGGGGTGCCAGCTCAGGTGTCGTCCACGTCACTTGACCATGGTTCAAAATTACGTGGTCTGTCGCCAAAAGCCCTCGTGTAGCTGAACAGTGCGACGTTAATATTCAATCAATCAATCAATCAATTCTACATAGCGGATCTTCAGCAGGGACACCAGAATTCAAACCGACGATGCAACACCACGTCGATCACGAGTTCGTAACCATGAACTCTTGCCTACTGTGACCTCCTATATCTTCTCGAACAGGATACCGTAAAAACTGTCCGTGATATATATTTTTATAATTAAGTATATATTACTTAGCCATTTATTTGGATTCCTACATAGAATGAAACTATTATTTTGTTACCAAATATGCCCAAAAATTAAACAATAATGCAATTTTCTTTGATTTAAATATAATGTTAACTTCCAAATTGAAAAATTGTTATTGACATATATATTCATTAAATAAACATAAATTTCTTAGAAAAAATAAAATCAATGTTTATATATTATATGCTTGATTAACTGTGCTTGATAATTAATTGCCAGTCTATTTTCTCTCCCTTATATAATGATATTTTAATCGTTCTCTAAAGTTACAAAAGTAATTTTAATTTCAAAATATCTCCATTCTTTTTCTTCCTTTTTTTTTTTTTTTGCTGAACATGAAATAATTTTGTAATTCTTATTTTCATTTACGTACCATTTCTTATAAAAAATATTTTTTGAATTTAAAAATTATTTTACAAACATACGTAAAATAATGGTCAAAACCATAATTAACCAGTTTTTTAATGAAATAGCTGCTTACTATCTTAGAAAAATATCAAAATTGATAACCTTTAACCTTTTAACATTTAAAACTACTTTTTTAAAGAAAACTATTCAAAATTGTTTCCCTTAAACCTTTAATAATGTAATACAGGTGTAAGTGTATACCTAATTGGAAATTTCTGAAACATTTTTTTTTTGTACATAAGAACTTTATTTTGTAATACTTTTAGAAACATTTATTATTCCATTATAAAAGAATATTAAATCGTTTTTCTTTATATGTAGTGCCAACTAGATTGTGAATATTCCATTGTTTACTGTACCGGGACCAACAAAACAAATTTATTCACGTTAATACATTGTTTTTGCACAACTAAATCGTTTTGTAATGGAAAATGAACTTTTTTTTTTATTTGTGGATAAAAACACCTATAATCAAGGAGAGCGAACAACTTATTGACATTTTAAAAGACATTTGACGGTAAAATCTATATTAAAACAAGAACAGCTCCTAAAATTTAGATTGCAAAATAGTCCATAGTTAGAAACGAATAAAGCATTCATAACAAATTATCAGAATCCATGAGTCGAAAAAGTAAGAAAGCCATTTTAGATCTCTCTCATGGTCAAGAGTCAACACTATTTTACTCCCCCCCAAAAAAAAAAAAAGAACAAGTATTTCGTTTCACAGTCGTAAAGACTGTGGCCTTCTTCCCCTGCAGAGAAAGGGGAGGATTCTATTGAAGGATGTGCGCTACACACACACACACAGAGAATTTTTTTTTTTTTTTTCAAAATCAACCAAAAGCGGAGAGCAGAGTGCACGCGATCTTCTCTTTTCAAACAATTAAATCTCACCAGCAATGACATCCAATAATTCACAAAATAGCTGTAAATTTATGTTTCGAGATATCTTTCCGATTTTTTCGAAATTTCGCAATTGTCCATAATTCTGAGATCTTCGTATAATAAGGACCATTATAAATTTATCATCTTCCATCCTCTCAAAAAATGACACATTTGTTGAGTAATTCAGAGTACCACTGAGAATTGTACCTCTCGTGAAATAGGTTGCCAACCCCTGTTCTATTGTATAAAAGTAAAATTGTATCATACTGTTTGTTCATTAAAACGTGAAATTTAATTTTTCATTGCTTTAAATCCACCTATTCCTTTAAAAATCATTTGTTCAGGAAAAATTAAACAGTTTCGTTCTGTACATCATTTATCTAGAGAATTGATCGACAAACTGTGTTCCACGAGTCCCAATAAAAAAAAATGGGAAAGAAAAATTACAAATATGTATGCAAAATGGATTTATGTTCTCATGAAATTCGTTTAGCCACAATTATCTAAAGATCATAGACTAAAATTAAAAATTTTATTTATACATAATTTAAAAATTTTTTTTAACTTTTATTGTAATATAATAAATGAATTTTAAAACTTTATTTTATGCAGTAGATTGTGAATATACTATTGTTTGCTATCCCGAGTTCCACGAAGTAATTTTTTACTAGTTAGTACAATGTTTTGAAACCTTTTACATTTGTGGGGGAAAAAACACCTATAATGAAGAAGATAAAAAAAATTTATCGACATATGAACAGATTCGATGCTAAAATTTAAATTTAAGCTAGAAGACCTACATTTTAGGTTACCAATTCATGCCATATACGCAGAATTTCTCACACAGCTATGAACATTTTCATGCCATTCACAAAAATGTATTTAGAAAGTGAAAAATATTTTTAACGCGATTGGCAACAAAAACAAAAATACAAAAACGAATTGAACACGGAATATGAAATGCTACTGCAGATAGTTTCAAAAAGCTTATACGTCGATAGTTTGTGTAAAAAATTGTGAACACATATCTCAGTTACTAAGTATAATACATGCGTAGGTGACATTTGGATCACAAATTTATATTATCAATGAGTAAATAACATTAAAATTACATCATAAAAAGTTTTTAATAAAAAATAAAATATTTTTTTAAAATTGTCTTTACATATAATATCAAAAATATGTTTATCTATATACTTTAAATATTATTTTAAGATATATTCCCTTCAGCGAGGAAGGGTTTCCTCGAAAAACATGTTACAGTTCTAAGGGGTCCAAGAGTTGAAAAAGTTTGATGATTGACCAATGTCCAGACATGAGAAGTCTTTCATGGTCAAGATTCACTCTGCTGCTTTAACCCCCTCGCCCCGAAAAAAAAAAAAAAAGAGCTAACATTTATTTTACTAGTTTGTGACTTACCATCACCCTCCCTTTGCCCCCTCGCGTGTTGCCTTTCGCTGAAGGGGAGAATTTCATTGAAAAGGTTACCCGAGAGAGAAATTTATTGCCCATCTTGGGAATCTTAAGACAAATATTTGTGCCAAAAATTTCGCAATAGCCAACGCCATCTAGATGTCATGTAAGGTGTTAAACTAATGGCCCGCCATCACCTTAACCTAATAATCAAGTGGATTTCCACAAAAGCAACTTTCAGTGGATCTCTAATCCATAAAATATGCATGCTAAATTTCAAGTCTAAATCTAACAGAGCAAAAACGGAATTTTTATCACCAATAACTCGTTGAGAGCACTCTTAGCGGATTCCAATTCAACAAAAGAAGCATGCAAACCAAATTTTATTATTGTAGTCTTAGCAGTTCGAAAATGGGAATTTTGTCTATCAATACGCCCCAATAACTCTCCCCGCTTCCCCCTGGAGTTGATTTCCGTAAAATCCATTCTTAGTGGAACTCTATTCAACTAAAGAAAAGTGCTCAACAAATTTCAAGTAAATGAGTTAAATTAAAAAACAGGAATTTTTCTATAACATGCCTTAATCCCTTGCAACCCCACTCCTTAGGGGGTCCGTTTTCGCAAAAATCTTTGTAAAAGGAACTTTATTCCATGAACGGAATATACCTTCTAATTTTCAAGCAGGTGTTTCTATTAGTTGAAAAGTGGAAATATCTATTACGCCCCTTAATCCCCCTCAGTGACCCTTGGGGATCAATTTCCCCCAAAACTATTTTGTAGCGGATCTCTACACCATGAAAGGAATTCGCTTACCAAATTTTAAGACTGTACGTCTAATAGTTTAAAAATGGAAATAATTATCGATAACACCCCTTAAGCCCCCGCAACACCACTTAGGAAACGATATACACAAAACCCATCTTACAGCATATCTCTACTCAGTGAATGGAATCTGCTTACTCAATTTCAAGATTTTATGTCTAATAGTTTAAAAAAGGAGGTAATTGCCTATATAACGCCCCTTAATTCTCTACAACGCCACTTGGGGTCGATTTTCAAAAAACCCATTATGTAGGGGATCTGTACTCTATGAAAGGAATTCGCTTATCAAATTTCAAGACTGTACGTCTAATAGTTTAAAAATGGAAATAATTATCTATAACGCCCTTAAGCCCTCGCAACGCCACTTAGGAAACGATTTTCACAAAGCCCATTTTATGACAGATCTTTACTCAGTGAATGGAATCTGCTTCCTCAATTTCAAGATTTTACGTCTAATAGTTTAAAAAAGGAGTTAATTGCCTATAACGCCACTTGGGAGTCGATTTTCACAAAACCCATTCTGTAGTGGATCTGTACTCTATGAAAGGAATCCGCTCACCAAATTTCAAGACTGTACGTCTAATAGGTTAAAAATGGAAATAATTATGTATAACGCCCCTTAAGCTCCCTCAACGCCCCTTGGAGGTAGATTTTCGTAAAAATCATTATGTAGGGAATCTCTACTTTATGAAAGAAATCTGTGTACCAAGTTTCACGACTGTATACTTCTAATAGTTTATTAATGGAAATAATTATCTATAATGCCCCTTAAACCCCCGTAACGCCCCTTGGGGTTCGAACTTTGCAAAATCTGTTCTTAGCTGACGTCTACTCCATGAAAGGAACCTACCTACCAAATTTCAAGTCTGTAGGTTTAATAGTTCCGGAGATATCGTGATTAATCAGTCAGTGAGTGAGTGAGTCGCTTTTCTCCTTTATATATATAGATAAATATCATTAAGTTAAGATATCCTTTTGTCAAATTTTTAGGAAAACTCTAATAAATTATTTAATAGACAAATAAATTTACTCCCTTTTTATTTATGATTCTGACGATTTAAATCAACACATTCAATAGGTATTAATGATATAGTAAAGTTTTTGTATAAAATTATAATTATATATTATCTAAATGTTGCAATAATTAAAATTACAATACCCCATTAATTTGGTTCTTAAGAAAATTACATTACTTATAACGTACTACTATATGTAAACAAATTAAAGTTTTCCCACAAAGTAGAACCTACTAGCAAATGCTTAACTAACCTATACATAAACTTTTATGAAAAATACATTGCAAAAAATGGTTTTTATCAAAATAAATATATAATGATCTAAAAAGTTTTTTTTTTAAAAAAAGAAGAGTATAATAAAGATTCATCTTTCCCTACCCCACTAAAGCCATATTAAAATTAGTAATAATCCACTTACAACACAATACATGGATATTACTTTATGAATTGCACTGATAAACTGAAATTGACAAATTATTATTTTTTAAAAATTGAAAGCTAATATTTCAATTAGATACACATTTGAGTACATAAAAATGACAGTAGAAAATCATAGTTAGCTCTAATTTTTGATTAAAAGGAGAATATACACTTATAGTTTATTATACAATGAATTTAGATGATAGTAATTATAACTAATGTAATTAATTCTGTTTTCTTAATCAGGAAGTAGTATAAATTTAACTTGTTTTAAAAGGATCCTTGTGAAATTAGCCAAATCAAAACAAAGCACTTTAGAAGACAATAATGATAATAAAATTAATAATAATAACTAAAAAAATGTGATACATTTAAACCAAGACATTTTAGGAGAACAAACTTTTATTTCATTAGGAATATTTTCTGAATTAACAAAGATATAGTTACTTAAAATTTCCCAAGAAATAAATTCTTGTTTATCAGTGTTAAAAATTAAGAGACAATATTTTTAATAAAACATTAATAATAATTTTAACATAATAAAAGTTTAATTTTTGAACAATAATACTCATATATAAACATAGGAATTTAATAAACTATTTATAGTAGAATTATTTGGTTAATACAGACGGTGACAAAAATAAAAATATTAAAGAATTACAAGATTCTGTTTAAAACATGATAACTTTACTAAATTATGTAATATGTTTAATTTTAGTTTGATTTAATTTATATCTCAGAATTTGAAACAGTTTATAAAATTTAACTTATTTAAAAAGTTATTTAAATTTCCAATATTGTTTTCATGTTTCCTATATGTAACATGTTTCTGAGCATATGATTTAATTACAGAATACACATATGAACAACTACTTCTAAAAATGCAGTTCTGTGATTTCTTTGTGTTGGTTCTTTATAGAGAATTTTTTAATTATTATTTTTAATTGTATTTTCTCTTCTACATTATTTATTTCAGCATATTAATATGGCCAAATAACTTTGTATAACATTGCAATTTTAGTCTTAAGGATTGCCATTGTATTACTGTAGCTATTTTAATTTGTGCTGTATTGTCTTGTTTATCTTTTTGATTTATATAAATTTAGTATTATATATATGTGTGTAGATTAAGTATTAACCCTTAAAGATAATAGTACTTCAGCAATTTTTTTAAAAAAAATATTTTAATAATTATCCATGAATAATATATTAAATTTCTGTCTTACAGTACACTTATATTATTTAAATATAAATTGGGCAGTGAAATTAAATAGAAATAAAAAAAAGCTTACTTTCTGTTGAAAAGGTAGAATTTTCATCCGATTTTGGCAAAGAAAGTGGCTGACTGTGTTCGCATCGAGTTCCTACCCAACCTTTAGGGCACCTACAAAAATTTAATTAAGTTTAGGACTTAAAGATAAAAATAGCTATTGAAAGAGAAATCTTAAATCATTCTCAGAAATAAAGTTATCATTAAGCATAAGAATACCCTGTATATGAAATCAATAATCTAATATAAACAAGCATAAATTATAAGATTATCGAAATAAAACAAATTTTTGACATGTTTAATACAGAGTTACAAAACATTAGATGCCAGCATTGGACATACAGATTTACATTTTCATATATTTTCAAAGTTTTCTAAAAAATTTATATTTAAAAAACCTACAAACAAGTTGGCTTCTCATCATCATTTATAGCTGGAACACAAGTAGCATAATTAAAACAATAATTGTTGCACGAAGTGTTAATCTCACAGCGCTTCCCTGCACGACCTCTGGGACACCTAAAAGAAAATACAAGAAAGAAAATTGAAGGATCTAAGCATTAGTTTTTTTCAAGCCCTGTTATAAATAGTTTTTATGAACATATTATTTTTAAGTATCAGATTTGACACCTTTTATAAAATAAAACAAGAAAAACATACATAAGTTTTTTTTAAATATTTACATTTATAAAAAATTCACTAAATATCTATAAGTTTATGTACATACCATGTCTACTCCAATCTAAGCCGCACTCCCCCCCATATTAAAGGTACTGAAAATCGGTTGGGGATTAGAATCGAACTAAAAAAAAATACGTTGGATGGGGCAATTAGTGTAAAATAGTTAAGAACCTGTAATTTCTCTATTTTTCATTTTCCACAGACTTGTTGAGAATTTGGGGTGCAGCTTGGATTCAAGTAAATACGGCAGTACTTTTTTTTTACAGAAATGTATACATTACTTTATCAAATTAAAAATATAATTTACTTTTAAATAAGAAATACTATTTTGCATAAATATACATCAATCTGTTTTTTAGCACTTGGAAGTTAAGATTTCAGTTAAAACAAAATTTAAATAAAAAAATTGTTTCATTCTTAGTTCAAAAGTTTGATTTTATATGCCAATCCATTATGCAACTTTTTTGTATCAAATATACATTATTCCATGATTGAATTTTGCATAATATTATCCCATTACGCCATCAGTTGCATTATGAGTCAGTGAAAATGTACAATAGAATATTTATTTGATTCTGTAGGCTGATTTTAATTTCAACTCTTGGTGACAAACAAATTTGGAATACACTAGCTTTGTTATTTCCAACCTTTGTTAAAAAATTAGGATGTGTAAACTGAACAAAATTTTCCAAATTAAGAAAAATCCCTTTTAATATATTTTGATTTCAATACTTTAGAAAGAGAATTTCATTTTAAAACACTATTAATATCTTCTGAATCAATCTGTTTTTTAATATTTATTTCCTACACATGAAATATGTGATCTACATTTCAAATTTCATAAGATAAGATGTGAAAGAGCCACCTACGCGCACATGGGATGTCCCATTGAATTCGAAAGCATTGTGCACATGCCACCATGTAGACAATAGCCCAAACATTGATTCCAATTATCTGACTGCATTTCACACTGAGGTCCCACCCATTGTGGAAGACAACTGCAAAAAAGAAGCACATTATACAAGATACGCACATATTGCAAAACCAAGAATAAAAAATTACATTTGAATATTAACAATGAAAATCTGTATGGAAACATTAATTAAGTTAGTAGTATGCAGATAAGTGAAATTAAGGTCGAAATCTTACATATTCTTGGTATTCCACACACACAAAGGCATAAGTTGATCTTGGAAAAAATAACCATCTCAGGAAAGTTAACACTTATTAAGTTCTTAAAATGTTTAAAAATACAGTTCTCAATATCCCCTCTGAGAAGTTCAGACAGTATATTTATCAATTTCAACTCAAATTTAAGAATCATATCCACATAGAAAAGTTTAAATTAGTCAAATAAAATAAGATTTACCATTATATCAATGCTAAGAAATTAAAATAAGTTTCTTAAGCTAAATAAATTGCTTCAAAGTTGCTTATTCTAAGAAATGAGAAAAATACAATTTTTACATGAATATTATTCATAGTCATACAATTTTTATCCTCAGTACTATTTTGATAGAAAATATTCAATATCTAATAAATGACTTTATTTTCGCATTGAGTGTGTCTTAAATAGGAGAAAACTAAATGGGCATATAATTTTATACTCTGCAAATTATCTGTCTAACTCTTTATAAATTTGAACAATGGCTATTGGCAAGCATCAAATTTGTATTTGAACTTTTATTAAATTCCAAAAAAAGGGGAAGATTTTTTCAAGTTATGAATTATTATTGCAAAGAAAAATGTATAGCTTCCAAGAACTAACTTCTACTGAAAACTAAAATTAGATGAAATAATGTTGAAAATCATAAGAAATCCCAAATTAAATTTTGAAGGAAAAAATACAAGTTTCAGAATATATGTGTAATATATATATTGATATTTTTACAATTAAATCCATTTTGTTTTTGAAAATGTATGCTTTGAAGCCTCAAAATAGAAAAATAAGAAATATAAGTTTAAATTACTCGTATTAATTATTAATTTACGTAGTTACTTTTAAGCACAATTTAATTATAAAATTGCCTTTAATGAGCAAAATTTTTCATTTGTATTGTTAAATTAAAAATTACTTTTAAAAACTCCAATAGTTAAATTAGTAAATCATACATTTATAACACAGTCACAATTCATATAACATTTCTTTGAGATTCAATACAGAAAAATAATCAAATTCTGCACCTACTTGCAACTGGGTATTCCTTTGGACATGATACAGGTCCCACCATTTTTACATATAACATCTCTGCATGACATGGGGTTATATGTTTCACAGTGTGTTCCTGAGTACTGAGGTGGGCAGCGACAAGAATAATTGATTCCATCTTCTGACTTCCTGGTGACACAAGTAGAACCATGCAGGCATCCACAATGGTCCAACTCACAACGTCGTCCACGAAAACCCTGAGGACACTGGCAATAAGGCTTCTTGGATCCTCTTTTGCAGGTGCCTATTTATCATAGAATAATTAAACATATAGAATTCATTAAATATATTTTGTAGTAAATGCAAAATACATTCACCTTCTTGCCAAAATAAATAATCCACTATCATAAGAAAGTCAGAAAAGCAATCAATTTTGTTTCATTGAATCATGATTAGAAAACAAGAAACCAGTACCTTCATTATTCAAATTTCTATGTCACATAAGGAATTTTGAAGTCCAGAATGAATTTTATGTATAAAAAAAATCTAGTCTCATTTGATATTTAAGATTTGATACATAATTTATCAACAATTCCATTTCAAAGGTTATTGGCAAAGTATCTTGGAATTTTAAATTATGTTCAAATGATGAATGACACTTTCAAACTAGGTACCCCTGCTTTCCAAAGCAATAAACAAAAAGTTAATTTTCATTAAGTAAAGTTTGAAGAAGAAGGATTTTTTTAAAAAAAAATATTTTAGACCAGCAAACAACTTGAACATGAAAAAAGAATATCATGTCTAGATTTATTTCAGTAAGATTTCTAATCTGTTTTACTAAAAATGGCAATCGTTCCTATAAAAATTGAAAAGAATAAGCAACAGTAATTTAATATTGCTTCAAGTGTTTTTATACATTCAAGAAAAGTCATGATGTAATTAATCAACAATATTTCTTTAAAATGTTTATATAAGAGTGTGAAAATAAATAAAAAAAATCTAAGCATATACGCAAGTTAAAACTTTAAAAAATATGATAACATTGCTATTGATAATGTATTTTAAGTAGAATTATAAATTCTAAAATTATAATGTCAAAGTGGTATTATTCATGAATATTGAATTTAAAGTATTTTTAATGAGTGAGTGAGTTATATTAATGTCACAATATACAAAGCAATATTGGCGATGGACCTAGTCATTTAGAGCCCCGGTCAAGTGACGAGACAACACTCGAGCTAGCACCCTTTCTCATAACAACCATACCACACCAATGGGAGGACACATTGAGTCTCCACAGATTTAACCTGCACTATGCTCTTCTACATGGCAGGTTTTCAGTGGCACTAGGACTCTTACCTGCAACACTCCAGCCACGAGTTAGTGACCATAACCACACGACTACCACTACCACTACAGCATTTGTAATAACTGATTCATTGAGAACCTTGTACTCTTCTTTTCATCAAACTTTATAGAGTCTAAATTTACTTAAAAATAATTATAAAGGTTTATATCAATACACACCTCCATTAAGACACAGAAGATCACACATATCTTGTTCACATTGTTTTCCAGAATAACCTGGCAAGCACTGACATACAGGGCTACCATTTATTATAGTGCAGTTGCCATGCTGGCAATAGCCATTGCATTTGGATAGATCACAAAGGAGACCATGAGTACCAGGCATGCATTCACAGTAATATTTTCCAGAAGAGTCCACTCTGCAAATACCATCATTTTTGCACCTGCAAATTGAAATAGAAAAATGGTGGTTAAATGTTAATTAACCTTCATGGGACATTATTTAATATAAACAAGAGCTTTAACAAATATATATATATTTAATTTTTTAAAGAAAATGGAAGGGTATATATAGGCAGCAACAACATATACCATTTCATAATTAAGTTTTTATTTAGAATTGGAGCTCAATAACAATGAAGTGAATTTAAAAGGGAAATTAATGTTAACCAGACATCAGAACTAATTCACATAATGATTTGAAGTTATTCAGTTAGGAGGAAGGAATAATGTAAGGAGGAATGCTTCCAAGAAATGGCACTAGTTCAGCCTTTACCAGTGGGTGGCAATGCCCACTAGTAGGGGCTGAAGACATTCAGGAAACAATGGATAAACCTCTTAGCTGCCGAGGAACAGTTACGTGATTCGCTTCCTATTGCAGGTATTTATCACACAGACATGCCTAGTTATGTGGTATATTGGAGTTAAAAAAATATAAATGAGTTATTTTTCAAGTGGTGCCCATATCCTTTACATTTTTACACAAAGTATTTATATAATGCCCAGTGTTCAAAAGGTAGCATATCGCGCTTCCACACTGCAGGTCCTGGTTCTATTCCCGGGCTGGGCAAGGTCGACCCAGCCATTCATCCCTACTACAGTGGGTTGATAAATGAGTATCAAGCTTACTTGGGGACTTAAGCACAGGGGATCTCGCTTCAGACTGACCACCTGATCGGGACATTTGCTCATGCATTTCAGTGCCCAACGGTTACATAGACTGGGATGGGTACAGTAGGCCCTGGTCCTCATGGGCTGTTGCGCCACTGGGTTTGAGTTACTCATAATATTTATTTGTAATAAATAGTAAACAAAGCAGAGATAGAAAACAGTATTTATTTAACATGAAAATGTGTCACAAAAAATAATTACATTTTAATAATATTTATTCAATTCCTACTATTAGCTCACTCTCTATATATTTATTTATCTTGGTGTAATTTTCAATCGTTAATAAAATACATTTTAAAGAGCTTAATTGAGCTGAAATTTTATACACATGATCGTTTTGGATGATAATATAGTATTTTAATTATAATTAATAAAAATTAATTGATTAAAACTAGTTATTTAAAGAATTACAAATACAGCCACGTTGGCCACTTGTGGGAAAACTTGAAAAGGTTTTTTTTCGCACATTTTAAGACATTCAGTTGAACTGAAATTTTATAGACAGAATTGTTTTGGATGACAATACGATACTTTACTGATAATTAATAAAAATTAATTACCACTTAACGTTGTGATTCTGTCATATGTACATATTTATATTAATTGTAACTATTTAATAAAAAGTAGTTAAAATAAAATTTTTCTTTGTTGATCTAAGTAGGAATTGACTTAAAAAAACTTTTTTTATATTACTTGTATTTGAATTAAACTTATTTTTTGATTTGTTAGGTTTTTTTTGCTTCATGTTACTTGACAGTTAATACATGCTGCTGAGTCATCTTTTGTCAAGCATTTGACAATACAATTTAGTATCTATATAAAAAAGATTTTCCATAAGAATAAGAAATGATTAATGAAGTGATTGCCAGTTTTTTAATTGATAATCTTATATTGAAAAGTACTTAAGATTGTATTGTTTGACATTCTATTTTTTAATATGTTTTAGCATATCTACAACTTTGTGTCTAAATATGATTATACTGCAAATCTATAGCTTATATTTTTAATTCTAATCAATAAAAGAGGTCCGTATGGAATTTCTTTACATCAAATAAGTCCACAAAACTTACAATTTTCAAATGTCTTCCAATTCTTTTGATTCTATAAATTTGTTTGATAACTTTCCTTTTACAGAAGAGAGAAGTTTCGAAATTCAATGTAAGTTGCTATTAGTTTTTTTTATTTAAATGTTGATTCACTTAAAAAATTTTAAGTTTTGGAAAATTATTAATTTTTTCAGATTTAATATCTTTAGCAAAAAATTCTACTATACATTAAAACCCCTTTATCAATCCAAACTTAACCTCAGTTATTTTTCAAAGCTCTAGAAATTTTTTTTTAACTAAGCTTTTAAAGTGAATGTTATGTCTACGAAAGAATAAGAAAAACTGACAATGATTTTTAAAATCCTATTTTAAACAGTATTCCACTTATTAGCAATTCTTAAATTCTTTGAGTATCTTATTATTAATGAAATCTTTGAATAAATCTAGAATAATTTTTAACAAAACTAACTAAATCTCCACCAAAAATGCTTTTGATCATTTTGCTAGGATTTGAGAAATATTAAAACTAGTTTCTGTAACATTGTCATCAGTATTTACAAATTTTGATAATAAATTCATTTGATTCTCTTTATCTCTAACCACTAAAAAAAAATTTACTTTTCTCTTCATTCCTCAATATTTATTTTAGTACTTTATGGTGAATTTCAAAATGTAGCTTGATAGACAATATTTAACATGCAATAATTTCAAAATACAGACTATTTATCTTCGTTTTGCACAAAGTCGTAATCATCAATTACATTATTACAAAGCTTCATACATTTTTAACTTTGTTATTGGCATCATTTAAATTGTGTGAATATTATTTTATATTTAAATTAAATCCCAAATTTGGGTTATTCAGGACTACACCATGGCTTTCCAAATCATTGCATTTTATCCATTCACTACATGAGAATAGATAAATCATTAATATTTGTTGCTAGAAAATTTTAATCTCTATTAATAAAAAAAACCCATTAGTTTTTTATTACTTAAAATTTTTTTGATGTGTCAGGAAAATATTCTGACATACCACAACAGGCAAGAGTGCTATGCAATTGTCATCCTTCTATCTATGTAATTGCAATTTTTAATTTTCATATTTAAACCTTCTCACATCATTGCCAGCATTTAGATAAAATTTTGCATTATTTGAGTTTCTTAAACAATATTTGCATATGGACTATGCTTCAATGAAATCAGTATAACAACATAGAACTTTTTCCATTTTTCAATAATTTAACAGGAAATACAGTAATGTATAAATAGTTTCTATTTGTATAAAATATATCAAACAGTTTATCAGATTAGAAACTCATGCTTCAAATGAAATAAAAAGATTAAAAAAAATATCTGTTTTTTTATAGGTTTTTCTCAAGAGTGCCAATTTTGTGTTTCATTTTAATATTTCTATATTAACAAAGGAAGAAAAAACAAGCAAATACGAAACCTGTACATTTCACAAGGTGAAACACTTTAATTAGAATTATTTTTATGTTCAATTCATTCTTGTGTACTTAAATGAATATTTTTAAAATTTTCACTAAAGGCTGTCATCTCAGACAATAGTCATTACTTCATTTGGTTACAACAAATACCAAGCCTCTTAATTAAAAATTTTGTATTTTGAATGCTTCAACTTTGCTTTTGGCTTCATTTACCATAATAGTATTAAGACCTTATTTATTTCCTAATAAATACACAGAACCTGCAAAAATCTTTTTTGATAATGTAAACTGTAGACTTGATTTGCATTCTTAAAAAATATAAAAAGATGATAACTTACTCCAAGACTCTACATTTTTCACATCTTGTACCATAGAAGTCCTTGGGACACGTGCAATAACGTTGTCCATTCTCATAGTAGCAGGAGGCTCCATTGTAGCAATAATCAGTGCACGACTGAGATGCTTTTTCACATCGATCACCAGTCCAAAGAGAAGTACAGCTTTAGCAAGAACAAAATTTAATTATTGTTGGAATTTAATAAATGACAACAATTCTTTGAATTTTTAGTTAAATAAAGATGCACACAGACCATTTTCTAAAAATAAGTAAGTTGTTATTCAGTATCCCCCTCTTGATGGTTCAAAATATTGTAAAAATCTCAATATTCTAATACATACAAAAGAATACATTGGCTCTAGCATCAATTGTAATTGGTCTAAATTGCATTCAGCAACAGAATTAAAAATCTCAGCTTAAATTATATTAGAATTTGTCCACAATTGCAGTAAATTACCTAACAGAAAATTCTAGGCACACACCTGCATCAAAAAATATTTATAACTCTAATTACATTTAACAGCATTTAATGCATGTAAAAATAATTATCCCTAGTATTTTCATATCCAGCATGAGAAAAAAATTGTTGAGAATTAATTTAAAATTGTATGGTTGGTATAAAAAGTTAAAAATTTTTTTTAGGATTTTAAATTTAAGACTTAAGAGAATATTTTTCGTCAAATTATAAATAATTAGTAAAAATTAAGAATATTTTCTTTGTTTTTAATATAGATGTGCACATTTGATTAATTAAATTGTTAATTAAAATTATTTTTAAAACACATTTTAATGATACAGCATATAGCATTTATCAGAGAAATATAATGATAAAAAAACCTTTTCCTGTTACACTGAATTTTTCTCTATGATGTATTCTTTAAATATTATGTGCATTTTGGAGAATTATAAATTAATATACTACCACAAATTTTAATTTATCTTGGGTTAAATAGTATTAGGTGCACTTTGGTCTTAAATTCTACAAAGATGTATAAAAATTCTATTGTAGTACTACTGAAATTATTAATGAATGTCTACTGAATTTATTAATGAATTTTGAATGCCTACAAAACTATTCCATTTACAAAGCAATAAAGAAATAAAATGAAAATATTTAAGAATTCAACAATAGGGGAATGGGAAAAAAAATTATAAATCAAAACAATTATATATGGTACAAATTTTAAAACTCAGGATATATATATAAAGAAAAAATATCTCTCCAACTACATATACATTCCAAAGCTACAAACTTCTAACAAAAATTATAAAATGTACAATAGAACAAAAATAAGTTGAATTCTACTAAAAATATTCAAAAGAAAAGAGCTAAAATATGAATGAATGCTTAAATCTAAGAGCATAAACAGTGAAAAGTTTCAAAACATCTTCATGCTTAAGCTAATTTGAAATTACAAAAAAATCCCTTTCAAATAAAAAGAAAACCAAATTTCAAATCCAAAACTAGACATTCTTGCTCATGCTAAAGAGCACAGGCATTCCTTACTTGCACTTCAGAGGAGGTTTTTGATAGTGGGCACTGTTTTTCGAGACATCAGCATAACAATACCCAGAATTTTTACAATAATTTGCACATCTATATATTTCACATACAGAACCCTCATATTCAGGCTTGCAGCTGTAAAAAGTTATGCATGCTTAAAGTTAAGTAAAATGACAAAAGACAGTGGGAATCAAAATTTTCTGATGAAAAAATGAAACTTTTTATTCATACTGTGAATATACTAGAAATTTTTTTAAAAAATCAGCAGCATTATGTAACAATTAAATCCGCCTATTTCCCAGTAAAATTTTTTTTAATCAAATAAACTTAACACAACACTAGTGATTATTCATTAATAATATTAATCAACATGTTTCAAAATTTATGATTAAAAAAAATGTTTTTGCAGAAAAATAAGAAATATTCTTAAACTTCATTTCAGTTTTATTTCAAAATCTGAAATAAAAAATGGTTACTAAAAGCATTCCAAAATTCAAGTACGTAAATACTTAGTCAATGAATTGGAATTACCCTGAGTGAAAATATATTTAAAAATATTATTTAATAAAAAGGTACTTACTTGCAGTATGGATCATTATTTTCATTCAGAGAACACGTCCCCCCATTAAAGCAAGTCAATGGACACACACGTGCTGCAAAATAAGTTATGTATAATTCATTGTAAAAAGTAAATTCATTTGCATTCTTACATTTAGATGCTTTTAAGCCTTAAAATTAATTCCAGCAAATATTGTTAATAAAGCACCTTAAATAGATTACTTAATCAGTAAAATCAATAATGCTTTAAAGTCGCAGAATGGACTATCAGCATTAGATTTTGTAACTTTAGCAAGAATGAAACTCAAGAATAATGATTGTGTGAAGTCTAAGGCTCCAAGAAAAAATTCTTTGGTGAAAGCTCAATAATTATTTTGTAAGCATTAAAGAATCTTTATTAGTCACTGATAATAATGCCTGTCTTTTGAATGAAAGATAATTCTCAGCAACCCAATCATGTAATGGTGAAATCAAGTCTTGATTATGTGACCTTCTAGCTGAATTAGCATCACTCTAGATCAGAGGGCAACTAGCGGCTAGCAAAGAGTTATTTTGTGGCCCACCGAGGCAGTCTGAAAACCAAATAGACAAAATTTCCCCCCATATTTGAGTCAACAACACTGCAAAGCTAGTTTTGAATGGGCCCCATATCAAAACTCCTTCAAGTACTGTAGTTACACATGTTGGGGCTCCTGTAGCTTGGGGACCCCATATCATCGATATGGATGATATCAGTAGCTACGCCCCTGGTCAACAGAAATCTGTGAGCAAATTTTTTTTTTGCACAAAGATCAAGTTGGCTGATATAACTTACAGGCAATAATGAGAATTTCAACAAGAAATGTTGCAATTTTAAAAAAAAATTGTAAAAAAGTGTGGCAACGTACATTTGTCCCATTAAAATGATTCTAAAATTAATTTATTTATTGTGCTAATTTCATATCTTCTATAGCTGCATACATATTCAAACTGACACTATTTTATTTAACTCATATTTACTGAATTATAATCAATAAAACTGAATTACCATATTTCCCTGTATATAATCCGCGGATTATGTGTTAAAAAAGTTTCGAATTTCGTTGTGGGTATTGTACGCTGCCGCGGATTATCTGAGAAAAAACATTCTCCATCAGAAGAGCTAACAATAAAGTTTTGAAAGAAATGCCATTTATGTTTTATAAAATAAAAAATAGATGGCGCTTTCATGTCTTGAATGACATTTTTCAGCCATAACCAATTACCAATTACAATTTGTCCAATTACATTCAAAAATTAATTCAATTCCTCGGAAGGAAAAAATAGTTACTACTCGCTGCGCCATTTCCAATTTTCTCTCGACTATTACGTCCTTTGAAAGTTTTCATCATGTTGAAGTGAAAGCATTAAGTTACACTGCAAACTTCAAGTTAAAAGTTATAGAGAAGGCTACTGAAGTTGCGGGAAGCTTCAAGGTTTTTCAACGTTGACAAACTGAATGTTCGTTTGTGGTGAAAAAAAAAGACCAACTTCGAAAATTGTGATCGACGTTAAAGAGTCGATCGTCGAGGCCAGAATTAGAGGAAGAAATAAATAAATGGATTTTAAAAGAAAGAGACAGTGGGAAAGTAGTCTCGATCTTAATTTTTTTGCTGTTAACTTGCAAAATTTAAAAAAAAGAAAGAAAGATTTTTTCCGTGTGTAACATTTTGTTTACCAACTCAAAACATAGATGGCAGTAGCAAATAATTTTTTTGTTTTATTGAGATTATCGTAAAAAATATTATCATACATATTTAAAAAGACGCTTTATAATAAATTTTTTTTTCTGTACAAAATCTTACTTCTATTTTTAATTGTATTGTTTATTTTTTTAACTTATGACACTCATTATCGGCAGTTTATATTTTGGATTATTCGCCGTAAAAACTACCACGGATTATACAATGTTTTTTTTTACTCGAAAAAAAAGGCTTCACGGATAATACGTCGCTGCGGATTATATACAGGATTTTTATAATACAATGTATATCTTTTCTAAGATGCAAAGTTAAATAATGAATATATCATTTTAAAAAGGAGCGGCCCTTTGATATCCTCCATTTCCACAATGTGGCCTGCAAGCCAAAATAGTTGCCAACCCCAGCTTTAGATTACCTTGTAACTTTAAACCAAAATAAACTTATAAGATTGATGTGTGAACAAATACTTAAATCAAGAAATTTCCACACCACACTATGCAATGACTTGGGAACTGTTTTAAGCTAAAATGCATCAGTCCACATCAAGCTATATAATATCCTTTGATAGATAAAATCATAAGTGTGTGAATCTATAATTTGATTCAAGAATCGTTAGCTGCTGGGCCACCTCAATCCTCTCCATCAATGACTACACAGCCACAAAGGAATTGTGACAGTGTGAAGAAAATTACAAGTACATTGGATATTTTTTTAAAATCATAATCCTTTTGGTTCAATTGGAGGGAACATCAGACTAAAAAAGCCGATTTTGTACCTTACCTACTGAAGGTGGATGCTTTGGAATAGGAACTATGCATTCTGTATTTCCATCTGTCTCATGGTCCACTGTTTCTGAACACAAACAAATGGCATAGGACTGGTTTTTAGCGACACACAATGAATCAGGTCCACACATATTTATATTAGACAGGCATGGAGTACTGACTATATGGATCAAACAAGGATTTTTAATACACATGAAATTTATTTCCACTTTTTAAAAAATTTAATAACTAAAAAAATTAATGTGTGAAAAAACTTTTATATTTAATAAGTCTTATGCATCATATGAATACATGTCATTAACAAAAAAAGTTTAAATATTTGTAATTTTCTCCAAAATCAAACTTCAGTAATTTACATAAAAAGGATCCTTAACTTTTAACCAAGTTAGAGTTAAGTTTATAACTCATTACTAAAATCTGAATTTAAAAAAATACGTACAATTCATTTGTCGGTTTTCTTGAACTAGAACAATATCGCTAGCTTTGTTTAAACCATAAACAAGGTAAGTCATGTTGCCATGGCCAAATTTATCTAAGCGAACAACAGCATTACTTGGAGTTGTAGTCATGTATATGTAATCTTCAAAAACATCAATCTTGAAAGGCTTTTCCTCTTCTGTGCACAAAGAGTAACAAATATTTTAATTTCTATGAATTAAAAATATTTTTAACTGATACATAATTTCTACCATTTTAAGAAAAGGTTGTAAAATGAAAGATTCATTCTTTTTGACACCCATTTAAATATAGCAGCAATAGAAAAAAGATTATTAAAAGAATTTAATACCTGATGTGAAAGCTTTCACTAAATGTCTATGTCTTCCATCGAGATTTGCAGACTCAACTCTTAGAGCTTTAGGATCTGCCCAGTAAATTCGTTTTGCAGGATAATCTACAGTGATACTTGTAGGCCAGATGATGTTCTTACTTACTATGATCTGACGCTCACTGCCATCTAACTGTGCTTTTTCAATTTTGGGATAAGGTCCACAGTCAGTCCAATAAATGTAACTGAAGGAAAGATAAAATCAGAAACAAGTACATAAAAGTAATAATAAATATAATATAGAAATTTTTCAGTATTAATACAATAGCTTATAAATTCAGAAACACACATAATAAACAAACAATATATTATTTCACAAATACACTGTAGATTTAGTACAATACTGAAAAAGAGAAAAAAAATAGCACTTTTTAGAAAAACAATTTAAAAAAAAAGAATCACACTTGAACTACCATTGGGGATGAGCTTTGTAATTTTAATTGATGCCAGGTGGCAGTAATAAAGTTGGAACTTTCCTACACATAAGATTTGAAAAAGGGAAAAAAAAAAGAGTTCCTTAGTATTGCACATAAGTTTCTAACTGAACTAGGATTCAAAATTGATAAATTAAACCAAAAAAATTTCAGAATGTAATGCTAAGCCCCTATTGTGTTTTGATTAATTTATTTTAAAATCACATAATTATATTTTATAATCACATTATAATAAAGTACTAATAAAAGAGTTAAAAAAAAATCAAAAGGAATGTTTGTCATTTTTATTCACAATGTATTTTTATGATTGCTTTTATAATTTAGAAGTGGGTTGAATTATAATTATTTCTACTAATGATGAATATATGTGCTGTTAAATAAAAGTAGCTCACCCTGCTTCAGGATCCACTGCAATGTCATTTGGCTCATCTAAGCTGGTGGAGATAATAGTCTGTTTAAGTGTTCCATCCAGAGTGGCCAGAGAAATGGTGTCTGTTCCAGCATCAACCCAGTAGATGTGATTATTGACCCAATCTACAGCAATGCTCTTAGGTTCCAACAAATGGTGAATCTGAAAATGATTATTTAGTTATAATTAAAATGCATACAAGATATACTATATTCATGAGAATTAACAACTGATATTGATAAAAATAATTTTAATAGCTATCAATAATTATAAATTTAATCATAAGAGTGATGCCATAGAGATATTTTTTTTTAAAAAATTAATTTTAACAGTTAATCCTAATACAGTGGAAAAGATAAGTAGAATAATTATTAGCTATGTTTGATCACTTTTATTTTTTCAACATAAGTCTCTCAAACAAGTTATTTAAAATTCCAGATTGTTATGTTAATCCTACCAGGTTTTGAATAATACATCTCAAAACATATTATTTTATTTATTTGAATACAATAAAATACTAATAAAAGGGATTTAAAAATGAGATGGAATGTAGGAATTATTTTTATGACTGCTTTAACAATTTAGAAGAGGCTATTATATATAAATGTTTTCAATAATCAAGAAATAATTTCAAATTTTTTTTTCATGTACAGTTCTTTTTTGCCAAACACAATCACACAGATTTGTTCCAGAGATTCAATGAAGCTTAAGCAAAGAGTTTCAATAAAAACCAATTAAACAAAGCCTTACTTTATAAATTAGCATTAAAACTCTTTGTTTTATCTGCAGTGTATATACAATTTTGCAACTGTGTTTCTTTTAAAAATACAGCTACTTTTTGCATTCAAATGGCATACAAAGAGAGGAAATTTACTTACAACCATCACAGGATTTTCTTCTCTCTTTACTCTGTGATTGGTACTGTTCCCTTTTACTCGGCTGTAACGGTAGCGGAAAATTGCTTTTTGATGGACATTCACCCAGAACACAATGACTTCTGTATCTTTGTATAGGATGTCAATGGAATCTATGCGATTCTCATTGATTTCTGGGTTCAAGACATCATTCAGGTCTTGTGCCATAGGTTTGTAAGGATTGATCTGACGAAGTTCATTCTCACTTGCTAAGTAAATCACTGCTTCTTCTCCTGAAATAAAATATGTAAGAGCACTGTGATAAAAAAATCTATAATGCAAATTTTATGTTCCCATGTAACTGAAAAGTAAATTATTAAAATGATTTTAAAAATATAAACTTAATGTTTAATATAAAAAAAATCAAGTTTTAGGTATCATGAATAACCAGTATAATTTTATTATTTTTGTTACAAAGGTAGAAAGTATTATTTAACAGACGATTTTAGCAATCTCTACCCAAAGGTATTTTTTTAAATATCCATTCAAGGTAATAGAATATAATATTCTTTTAGATTGAAAATAAGATACTTTTAAAATTTGAATGCACTAGAAAAGTAACAGGCATTTTTTCAAATTTTATTGCTTTGAATACAATTTTTCATATTAAGTTTAAATTTGTTCTTAATATGAGACAATTTACTCTTTTGAAAAATTATACATGAAATATTTTCAAAAATATGACTTCTCACATCCTTAGTAAAATTTGTCATGGAAAGTTATAACACATTTTCCCTTTAATCAAGTTCTACGAAAATGATGGCATTAAAAATTAATATCATTACAAAATAATACACAAAATATTTCAGGATATTTACTTTTATATTACTATCATACTAAGTATAATTGCAAATCCTTTTCAAATTTTAATAATTAATTTTCTTCCCAAAAATACAAGATTTACCTTCTGCATGACAAGATCCTTTTTCTCCAGGTACAGGATGATACCCAGGAACACAGCTGCATGAATAGGTATCCTTCTTTTTAGCAATGCAGAGCTGTGAGCATGCTCCAAAACTACAAGGCCCATAATCTACAAATACACACAATTGCTTAAATTTAAAACACATAACTTATTATTAATTCAATTATTTATACATTGGTGAAATAAATTGCTAATAAATGCAGAAACAATAAAATACACTTTAGAGTTACAATTATTCAATAACAGTATATTGATAATTCATGGAATCATAAAACAATTCTTTTTAAAAATCAAATCATATTATGAATTAAATAATCTCATATAATACAAATTCAAGATAAACTTAAAAAGTGCTTAATTTAAAATAGTGGAAAAGTGTATAAATTTTCAAGCTGAATTACTGACCACAGTCTACTTCATCAGAATTATCATTACAGTCTTCAAAATGATCACATCGAAATGTTGAATTGATGCAGTGTCCACTATCACATCGGAATTCATGTGCTTTGCAGCGATTCTCATGTTGGCCTGCAGGAAAAGTACTGATTACTCTTAAATCAACATCATTTTTAAAATCGATTTAGCCTTAAAATTAAAAAAAAAATTAGAAATGCAAATAATATGAGACTTCTGACATTCCATCAAAGGTTTTCAAAAATTAGCAATTATTAAAGTAAATGACTTGCATGTCTCACTGCATTGAAGTGGGTTTTAAAATTTATGTCAGTAATGGCAATATAATCGCTATTAAACTGTAATTTTAAAATATTCACATTTATTTTAAAAAGTTTTAAAGCAAAATAAAAAATAAATTCTTTATCATAATTATAATAGTTCAATTAAAATGCTAGTTATAAATTATTTAATCACTTAAGTTTTTCAATCATAAGCACATTGATAGTGTTTTTTTTAATAAAAAGAACAAATTGGCCGAAAAATCAAGTTCAGTAAATTGAAAGATATATTACAATTAAGAAAACTTATAAATAAAAGTCAGTAAAATCCTTCAAACTCTAACTCGGCATTATTATACTAATGATAATATTAAGAAGAAAATAAATTTCTTACAAAGAGACAACTGCTCATCAGATTTATCACTGCAATCATCTTTTCCATCACACACCTTGTCTTGTGGAATGCAAATATGATTTCCACATCGAAATCTTTCAGGGTGACAGCCAAGTTTACCTATGCAAAAATTAAAATGGAATATATTCAACAATCACATAAATTGAGAAATATATACAAGTAGACTGAGAAATGAATGTTTGATTATCTATGAGGCTTGACTGTGAAAAATTATGCCTCTACAGCATAACTTTTTGTTTGTAAACCAGTTTAAAATTCTTGTACCAGAAAGCTACATACAGGAGGTTATCAAAATAATGGAAACACCTGTGAATGAAAGTGATACTTTTGAATGCACTTCATAAGCATTAAAATATAATTAAAAAAATTGGCCAAATTGTAGGAGCCTGACTAGTTGGAGCATATGTGACTAAAATATCCCACTTTTAGGCAGGCCTAAAGGAACATTGTCTAAAGTCATGACAGTACACACACACACACACATTGTGACAAAACAAGCTCAACAAAGCAAAATAGTGGCTATTGAAGCGAATTGTAATATCTAAAAAGCGAACTGCAGCAAAAGTGACATCTCAGCTCAATCAGCATCTGAATTCTCCAGTGTCAATGATTACAGTTAAAAAGAACCTTCATAAATGGCAGAGCAGCTATTCCCAAGTCACTTGCCACAGATGTTAATGCCAAATATCATCTACAGTGGTGTCACACTTGCAAAACCTGGTCGATTGATAATTGAGAGAAAGTAATATATGATCTGATGAATCTTCTTTCACACTTTTCCCTACAACAGGATAAGTGCACATTTGGCACAAGCATACAATCATAATTGTCTCCTTCCCACTGTCAAGCATGGAGGTGTATCTGCCATAATATGGGCAGCGCAGTGTCACGGTTTTCTGCAGAACCAATCATAACCTTGAAAGGAAAGATCACTGGGGAAACGTAAAGAGAAATTTTAGCTGACAAGGTCAATCCTATGATGCAGACTTTGTTTCTTGCAGGAGATGGAATATTATCCAGGATGTTAATAAACCTAATCCAAGCAGCGGGACTTGTTCAATCAGGGTTTGATGAACACAAAGATGAAGTTAAAAATATACCTTGGCCTGTACATTCACCTGACCTTAATATAACTGACCTGTATTGGTCAATTTTAGAGCATTCAATATGGAATCAATATCTTTCAAAGGTATCTCTCTCGGAACTTTCAAAATACCTTCATAGTACTGTTATGACTTAAAAAAACCACTATTTTTCTGCTTCAATATTCTTTTTATTTTCACTTTAAGGAGGCTATTTACACAAAATAACTATATATGAGTAAAGGCTCTTTAAAGATAAAACACATTTTTTTTCCAAAGTAACACAAAATATTAAATAATGTCAATCAGAAAATGCCAAACTTATTAGGAGTGGCAAAAAGTACAATATTCCCCTAAACACTATTCAGCACTTCTATGAATCGATTCCTAGGCGAATCCAAGCTGTATCACATGCCAAAGGCAGTCCTATATCATATAAATAAATGATTCTTTATAAATCTAAGGTGTTTCCATTATTTTGATGACCATCTGTATGTTTTCTATTGAACGCATTTGCTTTTTCCTCATGGATGTCGTTGGTGTGCTGAGATCTGAAAAAGATAGCAGCCTACATCAGAAGATGTTAAAGGAGCAAAGGATCATTTAGTTTCTGATGGCAGAGGGTTGTAATCATATTCAAATTCATTGCCAAATCAAAGATATTTATGGTAAATGCTACAGATGACAACAATCATTGGAATTATTCTCTTGCATGTTTGTCTTACAAACCAGATGTTGATGAAAAGTGTGGAAAGGGTTGGGGACTATGTCAAAAAGTTAATAGTGCATTACATAGAGAAGACATGTACTTTTAAATGAAATTCAGGCAACAAATAAAAAAATTATGGCCATGGAGATATTATTTTTAGTCCGGTTTTGTACTAATAATTAATGTTAACTGAAAGGAAAATTACTCATGTAAGAAATTGTTTCAAGATAATTTGATGAAAATCTGTGAGAGAAACTTACTACAAAGAGCCCAATCTTCATCAAGGCCATCACTGCAATCCTTTTCACCATCACATAGCCACATTGGTGGGATACAATCCGAGCCATTTGGACAAGCAAACTGATTTCTTTGACATGTTCGAGTTAATACTGATCCTAATAAAATAGTTAAAAATAATAGATAAAAATCAAAGAAACACAAAGAACATCAATTATTTAATGTTTTTAGTATCAATTTAATATCAACCAATGGACTGTTTTATTTTGAACTTTTTCGAGAGAAAAAAAAATTACAGGTTGCACGGGCACAGAGTCACCCCCAGGCTCGTGAAATCTTCAATTTTGGGAAACCTCTTTGTTACCAATGACCTTGTCAGTATCCTCCTAAATGACAGTCTCCATGAGAACTAAAATGTCTTTGTCACCTATCTGTTAAAAATGGCAATCATTTTTTACAATCTTAAGGTATTTGAGGTGACTATGTTCCTTGCATGACCACATTTGTTCCAAAATATTTTCAATAGACAAGCCAAGAGGAAAATCCTTGAATGACAATTGTTTTGATGGCTGTGTTGTACGGCTCATTATGGTTTATAAATGTAAATTAACAGAATATAAAAGAAATGGAGCATCTGTGATCTCTATTCGATGAAGATGAAATTTCAGAATAAGAAACTGATCAAGCAAGGGAAGAACCTAATAAAATAATAGAAATCATGATAGTGAAAGTAAATTTGAAAAAAGGGCTGAACATGATAGGTTCGAGTTGAAAGGAAAGTTTTGCAAATCTGCTGAAAGAACTCCATCAAAAAAGATATGAAGGTACAAGTGTACCACAAGACACACAGTACTTTGTCAAAAAAACATAAGCAACAAAAAGTTCAACTTGTTATTAGTCAATCATTTAAGGACAATAAAACTATAATAACTTGAACTTGAATAAGTTTCACCTTCAAATATTATTCCTGTAACTTAATTAGTGAAAAGTGTCAGTGTGATTTGTGCCCTTTATTAAAGTCACATACATTTGAAACTTTTTAGTTCAGTTTGATAGGATTTTTTCTCAAATTATCAAAAAAAAAAAAAAAAAAAAAAAATCCTTAAAAGTAGATAAGTATACTTTCTCTTAGTTAAATTATTCACTTCAATAAGATTTTTATTCTGTACAATAAAAATAATTATAAAAAAAGGATTGGGGCGATTGTGTCACACTGCAAGACCCCTAATGTTAATATTGAATGTGCAGCTTCTCCCGGGTTAAACATATAAATTCTTCAGAAGAATCCTATTCACAAAGAATATTTATCATCAATCCCATTTCCAGAATTTGCCAAATATTGATCTATAATCAATGAATTATAGATTTCAATGCCAAAATTTTACCTTCTCCCTGTTTCAGAATGCTGTAGTTCAATTAAAAATAGGTAGCAATGAAGCAGTTGAAGATAAACATATGAATATGTAGGGGTATATAAATAAGCCAGTAACAGCCTCCGGACAGAGGTGATCACCTCTCTCTGGGTTCTAATCACTACATTGGTGACACCTTGACTGAATTAAGAAAACGCAACTTTCTGAACTGTTGTGGTGCCCTCTACAACAAGAAAAAATAAATGGGGGGATTCCTTATTCCGGGAGGGGGGAATAGTTTTATACTTGAAAAAGCCTGTGCAATGCCAGAAAAGAAGTGGAAGATATTTCAGAATTTAAATGACATAAATATAGAAATTTTTCACATCACATATACACACACATACCTAGAAGTGCTGGTGTCCAAGAAAGAAAGAGAAAAAGGGAAAATTTACATAGGGATAAAGTTATACCAAGAGGAAGTACTGACACTAAGAGGGGAAGGGGAAATTTCCAAGGCAAATAGCTACATACTTGAAGAAACCAGTGCAACGCCAGGCCATGCAGCTAGTAAATAAAAAAAAAAATTGTTCGCCTATCCATCGACTCACTGGTTGGGATAGTGTAGCGGTAACTAAATAAGCCAGTAACAGCCTCCAGACAGAAGTGATCACTTTTGTCTAGTGGATATGCTACTAGGCTACGAACCCGAAGATCACGGGTTCTAACCACCACAAATATATTAATCAATGTAACTAATTTCACAATTAATATGCGAGTTTTAGATAACTTATTGGGAGGAACTTTTTTAATAGTTTAGAAGTTATTTCTAAAGATACTTAAGCCTAAAATAATTAGTGGCCTACCATTAAAAATGATATTTATCACTGTCTTATGATAAGCCACACAAATCACCTATTCATCACAGAATAAAAATTCATTTTTACCAATCATTTTTATTAATTTACACATAATGATAAAAAAAAACCATTACCACATCCTTCTTCATCTGATCCATCGGCACAGTCAGTATCACCATCACAATGCCAATCTCTCATGATACAAAAGTTAGTAGATTTGCACAAGAACTCATTTGCTTTACAAGTTATGGCTAAAAACATACAAATTTTTAATTATTTTTATTTTCAAGAAAATCTATCTGCACTAAATACTAACATTTTGGAAAACACAATTTTAATTTATTCTTGTAAAAAATCCTTTAAAATTTCCTAAAAGTGATAAAGAAATCTGGAATAAAACAGAGGTTTTCAATGTTTCATGTTAAAATTTAATCATCAATTAATTCAAAAATACAAAACCTATAGAAGGAAAAGTTTATAGCTAATTTATATCAGTACAAATATCTCAGTTAAAGAGTCTTCCATTAATTATAAATCAAATTCAAAAGAAATTCCATTACAGTCTAAAAGATAAAATACTAGAGCATAAATCTGAAAGTTAATTAGCATGATAATATTACAAATAAAATGTTAAAAATCCTGAATAATAAAAAATATTTAAAACTGTAAACATTTTTAACTAGAAATTAGTAATTAAAAAAGCTTAAGCCCAATTTAGGGATCAATCAAAGTTACAATTACAAATATAAATTATATTTTAGTTATAAAAAAATTAAATCAAATTCATACATTAAATTTGGAATAAAGGATAAAAAAACACTCACTGCAATTGGCTTCATCACTTTCATCATCACAATTTGACTCCCCATTGCAACGCCAAGAAGAACTAATGCACTTGCCATTATCACAGCGGAATTCACTTTCAGAACAATTTCGCAAAACTGACACAAAAAAAGATTTAATCTTAAAATTTTAACTAATAGTTCTTTTATTAATTGAATTTCAAATTAAAATAAGAATTTAAATATTATTTTTCACACAATCAGAAAACCTCTCTAATGATCAATAATTTATTTTCATACAAAAGGGGGACAAAAATATACTTATCCTTTTAAGACTTTCAAAATTAGAATTTTTAAATACAATAAAGAAATAGAAAAGAATGACCAAAAATGTTCAAATAAATTTGGTAATAAGGTAATAACACAAAAACTATTAAATTCTATTGCTCATGAAATTTTACTGTAAAAGGAAGTACCAAGATTGGATGAAATTATTAAAGTTCACAACAAGTTCATTTAATTAAAAAACATGAAATTTTAATAGAAATATATAAAATATTCAAAAAATAATTCATTCATGAAAGATTGGATTAAATTAATTTTATATTAATCAAATTGAAGTAGAATTAAAATACAATGGGTTTGTGGACAACTATATTTTAATTATTGTCATATGCAAAAAAAAATTTTTACTTTGAGGTGATAATTTCCATTTCAAACGTTTAAACACAATTTTCATACTCAGACTTTTATGCCCAAATCAATCTAAGCAACTCAAAAATTAACATAATAGTTTTTAAGAGGCATTCAAACACAAATCTACCAGTAAAGGTACTGTTTAGCTTCATGTATGACTAACAGTTAATTAAGCTATCAACTGAAATAAAATAATTTTATTTTTAAAAAGCAACATACCACAATTCTCTTCATCAGATAAATCTCCACAGTCATCATCATAGTCACAGCGCCATCGTTCTGGAATGCATCTATTATTGCTGCACTTAAAATATGATGGGTGACAAGTTGTTGTGTCATCACATGAATCTGGCTCATCTTCCTTGTCATTGCAATCATTGTCACCATCACACTTCCATGACAGAGGAATGCAACGCCCAGAGTTACAGCGGAAATATGTGGCAGGACATTCTCTCTCAGCTGAAAAAGATTTTGGGTGTGTCCATTATTGTATCATTATATTGGTTATGAATTTTTTCAACAGTATTTAATTTTTAAATGAAAATTTATGTATGAAATGTTTCCATTGAAAACAGAGATCAGTATTTTCAATAACGTTGAATCTTTTTCTTTACTTTATTCATAATTTAGAAGTTTCTAATCTAAATATATATTATAAATGCGAAAGTTGGTGAGGATGTTTGGCCATCTTTCACGCAAAAACAACTGAATGGATTTTAATGAAACTTTACAGTAATACCGCTTATACATCAGAATAACACATAGGTTATAATTTTTAAAGATATTGTGTGAAGTGTCCAAAATATAACGATATTTGTCAAGAAAGTAGGAAAAAAATCTGCCATCTGCAAGCAATTATGGCGTGGGCTACAAGCTATCTTTTATTTATGAAATTTTTTTTTTTGTTTTGTCTACGCAAGGCGCTGGCTTCCAATTTATTCTTGTGATCAATGTAATCCCTATTTTTCTTAATTTCAGAATAAAACTAAGTATTGAAGGGATAGGTTGTTTTAAATCACTCTTTATTTGAATAACAACTAATGATTTTTTTCATTTGTGAGCCATAAGAAATTAATGCTTATATCAAAATAAATAATTATATCACTTCTGGTACTTAAAGTAAATAAACTTTGCCTTTCACACTACATAATTTGTTTGTGGTTAGTAGTTAATTATAACACTATAATTTTAATAGAATAGGCAGATATTGCGTTTTTAAGTATAAAAATAATAACTACTGTGTTGTATTTTTTGGAATGAGTGAATATTAACGTCGCACTGTTCTGCTACACAAGGGCTTTTGGCAACGGACCGTGTAATTTTGAACCATGGTCAAGTGATGTGGACGACACCTCAGCTAGCACCCCCTTCTCCTAACTACCACACCAACTTAGAAAGAATATTCTACCAATACTTAGCAGGAATATTCTTTGAAATCCACTCTTCCAAGATATATGGCAGCACAGGTTCTACGATGAGTATTTTAGCGGGGAAGGCGAATAGTTTTGTAGCAGATATTGTGTTTTTAACGGATTGCAAAGATTATTATTTTTGCCACGAAAAAATAGTTAATATCAAAATTTAAGAGTCTTATGTTTTTGTATGTTAATGACCTTAGAAAACGATTTGACTATTTATTTTAAGTGAATGGTGTATATAATTAATTTTACAGTGGAATATCTTTAATTTATTTGCTCTAACCGATTGAATTTCTCTAAGTGGAGTATTTTGTTTATGTATGTCTCTTAATTTTCAATGTAGTGACCTAAAAAATATTGCATGAAAAAAAAATTGCAGTTAATCATAATGCGGTAGGTAAAGCATGAACGTGCATCGCTCCCCTACACGGCGGGTCTTACAAAGCTCTAATAAAGCTCGAGCTATGAAAGTAGCTAGACATTTGCCAAATTGACTATCGTTAACATTTCGCTATGTTTTTCATTGAATCGCCATTATAATTTAAGAAACGGCGTTGCTTGCGAATATTACAATTTTAACATAAAATAAATACAACAGAAAGTAATATTAATGTATTACAATTTCAGATATAAATTATTTACACTATTTTAAGCATTCATTACTTTCTTTTTTTTGTTTAATTTGAAATTCACGTAAAATTAACTCATTAAAAACTTCTTTATCCTTCAATCTGTTTTAATTTTTCAGTTCACCCGTGTGAAGAACGGGTATACCAGCTAGTATTTTATAAAAAAAGAAAACTAAGTTAAAAACAAACCTTACCTCTCCCAATAACCTTTTAATTTATATCACAAGTAAGCATTCAACATGCATATAGGTGAAATATCTTATCGAGTGCACCAAGAGTAAATCATTAATTTAGTAACAAAATATAAATAACATAAAGCAATATATTAGAAAAAGAGAACACCAAGATTTACTTATTGTATAATCTTATTCTCACTGCCTAAGGAAAAAAGAAACAATAATTTTCAAGCAACAAAATAACTGACAGGTGATTTAAAACTTTTTATCCAAGTCAAAACTGATTTGAATAGAATAAATATAAATATTTATGAAAATACAAAAACTAGTTATAGTATAACATTATGCATGCCATTAGAATTTATTATAGAAGAGAATCAGTTCCCAGAACTCTAAATTACAAACTTTGCCCTCAAAAATGCTTACATTCTGTAATATTCCCATCTATCAAAATCTATGCTATGTAAGAAGATAAAAGTAGAGTGAAAATCGCTTACTAGAAACTGAAGGGACTGAAGTATTTTTTGGTGTTAAAAGATATTGCAAAAAACATAAAAATTAAGTTTATTGTTTACATAAATATGTATACATACATCAGTGGTGCACACAAGGGGGGAGGGGTCCTGAACCCCCAAAGCCCTTGATATTTTTTCACGATTGATTATAATTCTAAGTATATAGTACGTAAAACTTAATTAAGTATTTGTTATTAATGATTAACTATATTAGTTAATGCTAATTATTTATTGAATTGTGTTTTGTTCCCGAAAATCGACAAAATCAAAAGGAGCATGATACAAGAATGGTGAACTTTTGACCCCGGACCCCCACCCCTGAAAAATTCCTGTGTGCGCTACTGACTGTATTTAATAAAAACCAATAAAACAAAAACATTCACAAAAACTGCACATTTTTTAAAATTTTGTGTTAAATTTCTTTAAAAACAAAACAATTATTGAGCTTTTGAAAAATAATCTGATATATATATATATTTTGCATCGTCTTTTTTAGCATTAAATTGTTTGATGTCGTCTGTTTTGTTATAGACTGCACAATTGGAATGTGTGTCTAAATAACTGCACATACTTTTCATAATGTTCCTCATTTTGGATAATGTGAGAATAGGAGCTGTATTTTTTTATTTCCTTTTCGTAGTTGGAATCTGCACCAATGGTATTTTTTGAGCTTTGAACAAACTCGAAAATATTTTTGTCAGCCATAATTGGGGCTGTAAACGTATTGTCATCATCAATTGCAACAAATTCTTCCAATGATACAGTAAAACAGTTCAATCCGTCTGGTATTTTCTGTATTTTGTTCATTCTCAGAAGGGAGATATTTTCGTGTTAAGCAATTTTTGTTTTGTATTAAAAGAAAAAAAATGCATGAAAATACATAGTAGTTTGTTGGGACCATTGTATTATTTCGTGTTAACCGATATTTCCTCTTAAGCCTTTTCACATTAAATGTGTTCTACATTGAAAAGAAGTGAATTGATTTAACTGGAGCAATTCTGTATGGGAGCAATGATTGTATAGAGGTATGACAGGAGAATGAAATGCTTAATAATAAACTTTATGAAAGCATTTTTACAAACAGTGCTTACCACAACTTTCAGGCTCATCAGAATTGTCCCCACAGTCATCATCCCCATCACACTGCCAAACAGCTGGAATACACTTGGAGTTTCCACAGTGGAACTGATTAGGCATGCAAGTTCGGGGGGCTAAAAATGACAAAGAATAATAGTTATATTGCCTTAAGTTTACAGGCATAATATTTTTCAAAATAATTAGCCTAAAAAATAAAGTAGACATGCATAACATAAAGACAAAAAGTGAAATATGCTGCTTAATCTATCCTGGGAATTAGTACAAAATCTGACTTAATTTAAAACAATTATATAACATACGGAAAAAAAAGTACACAACAGAGGACTAATTACATTATTTAAAAAAAGTAGCTATATTAAATTCATTAAAAATAATTGTATTTTAACATGTTTAATGGTTTTTTAAGAGAGTCTTAACATTTAAAGATAGCATACAACCACTGTCAATTGATCTCATAACTCTTCTAGATCCTCACAATTTTTTTTATATTAATATATATTCCTATTTTTGATTATACAATTCTGAAATATTACTTACCATAATGATACTGAATATTAATCTTAAAGGTATCACAAATATTTGAAAAAGTTGAGTACATTTTATAAATTAATAAGTTTAAGAAAAAGGTAAAAAGCAAAACGATTATTCTTTCCTAAAAATCTTATTGGGTTTTCAGGAAAGTTTGTGATGACTTTTGGTAAGTGGCATGAGGAAAGGTTTGAATGTATTAGAATGATTGAAAACAAAGTAATGAGTACGCCTTTTAAAAGAAACTACTTAAGGAATATGTGGAAAAAAGTTTGGTTAGGACACATAGGCCTTGAATACAGAAGCAAGAAAAAAGTGTATTTCAGGCATCGAATGCTTTTCTTTTACTGGAAAGGTAAAAATGCCACACAAGATATGTAATGTTTACGATGAAGGTATCAAAACTGAAAGTAATGTGAAGTAGTTTGCTTGGTTTAAAGCTAGTGATTTCAATCGTGGTAGCCTCTTTGCCATAAATATCAAATCAAAAGACCGATAGAAAATGATGTGACCATCACCAAAATCCAACATTCACAAACATTTTATGAAGCTTGGCTAGAAAAATTGTTTAGATGTAAGAATTTCCCATGCTGTAATTGATAAAATTCTGATGGTTCACATTTCAATTTGAGATTGATTCCATAAACATAATGAGGAGACACCATTTCTGAGGCAAGTAGTCATGGAGGGGTTGAAAAATGGATTTTACAGTAAAATTAAGAGAACAGTTTAGGGAAAAGCAAAATGAACATCTTTAGATACTCCAAAAATTGCATCTGGTGGGATTGGAAAAGACCCCTTTTGTATTATGAGGTTTTACCAAAAAAGACAATAAATTCAGAAAAGTTTTGCTCTCAACTAGACAAATTATAGACAACAATTGAATAAAAACATCCAGAAATAGTGTGTAATATCTGGCAATGCAAAAATCAGATGAAGTTTTGATGTTAGTTGTCTTAGCAACTAACATCAAAACTTAAACTTTGAAATTAAAAAATAACAGTGAGCTGTAATAAAGTTGGTTAATATTTTCACCTTCTGAAATGGATGTAAAATTATTTCATTTATCAGATATTTTAATTATGAAGCAGATATTTTATTAACATCTTAAGTGAATTGGATGGGCATTGTGTTTCTTCAGGACAATGCATAACTTCATGTGTCTTTGATAACTCAATTAAACTTGTAGGAGCTTAGTTGGGGTTTCCTATCAACCATATTCATTAAACCTCATACACTCTCTGATTTTCACCTATTACAATCTTTACAAAATTTTCTTAATGGAAAAGACTTCAAATTTTGGTTCAGATAAAAATCCTCTAGATAAGTTTTTTGTTGAAAAACCCAAGAAATTCTGAAAGGATGGAATTTTCAAGTTGCCCAAGAGATGCAGAAAGGTTTTAGAACAGAATGGCACAATATAATTCAATAAATGTACACTAAAATTCAAATCCTCTACATTTCAATTTTCGTTTAAAATTGATATAAACTTAAAAAAAAATTCATTACTGAATAAAGGAATACAATTAAAATGATTAAGACTTAAGAAAACACACACATACAAAATCAGATCTCAAACGAAATTTACTTACTACAATCGATTTCATCTTCACCACCAACACAGTCTACAGTTCCATCACAATGACTGGCAAGGCTGATACAATATGCCTGGGCTGTTCCATTCCTTGGACACTTGAATTGACTAAGAAGACAGGTGTGTTTGTCTAAAATCAAATTGGAATATTAAGCATTCATTAATTTTTTTGGAAGTAAAGAGAATTGAAGGCAGATTAAATTTAAAGGGGGGGGGGAAGGGAATATACTTTTTCCTTTTGCTTAATATTGTATATTTAAAATTATTCATATCAGAAAAGAAACATTGTAGTAATTATATTTAATGAGATTAAATTTAATTCTTGAGTAAGAATTAAGAAGAAATATTGAAATTACACAAATTGTTCACATACACAAAATTAACAAAAACCGTTTGATAAATCATCGTAACGAATGAATACAATGTAGCTTGATTTCATGTAGGATATGCAAGAATATATATATATATAGCTTTATAAATCCTGCACCATTTAATAAATGGAAGATAATTGAGAAATATATTTGTATGTTCATTTTGTTCAATTTAAAGAATTTTAATACCTATATTTTCCAAAATCAATTCTTAGAAAATCAAAATTGAAGTGCATAAATACTTGATCTAATTGATTAATAGCAATTTGAAAGCTAAAAACGGATTTACTCATAGATATACTGTACAATAAAATTTTTATTAGATTAAAAAATAAGCAAGATAATTTAAAAAACCCCAATTAAGGAAGGGAATCATAAGAAAAAAATCATCACAAAATGTGAAATCTCAATTTCAAAACTACTAAGAAACTGAGTTTACTCATGATTATAAGCAAGGAAGAGGATTTTTCATTTATACCTTTAAGCTTTGTTAAATTGAAATAGGAAAAAGATAAATCTTATATGAAATTTGAACAACTGAGTATTTCAAAAATCAGTTATTTTTAAAACTTTTCAATAAGTGAATAATTCCTAAAGAAATTTCAAAATATTACAAGGTTCATAATCTGAGCTATTATCACCAATGGCCTACAATCACAATTAATTCATTCAAATTAAATTGGAAATAAGGAGGAATTAAAAAATATATGAACACAAAAGGGACACCACAAAAAAATAAATTATATAAAAACATCAAAAACACATGAAGCTTAGGAAGTAAAAATAAGAACCTAATTCTTATGTGCAAGCTACAGATTGATTAAACCATTGAATTTCCCTTCATCTTCCGAGATTATAGAATAAACATTTTTACAATATTTTAGTTCTAAAACTTCTATCATTTTTAAAATTACCTTAAAATATAATCACAAAAATAAGCTCTCCTATGCTTTAAAAATATTCTTAAACTTACATTTAAAGTGGTAGAAATGTCATAATTAACAAAAATTAAAATATAAATATTATACATCAAACAAATCTCAATGATTGTAAAAAAACATATAGCCAAGTTGGTTAAATTTCACACTTTTTTGTAACAATTTTCAGCTGATTATCAGTGGAAAATTATGCTCCATTTTAAAAACTAATTTGACACTAACCACAATCCTTCTCGTCTGACATGTCTCTGCACTGGCTGACTCTGTCACAAATCTGATTGGGTTGTATACAGTTAGAATTTGCACACTGAAATTGTCCTGGACTGCAGTGGAAAGGAGGGCAGTCTTCAGGTTCATCTGAACGATCTCCACAGTCATCCTGAGTATCGCAATACCACCAGCTGGGAATACATTTGTAAGTGGCAGTGCAGACAAACTGAGAGCTAAAACAGCATAAAAAATTAACAATTTAAAAAGAGTGGCTTTTATCAGTGAAATAAATGACTATTTGATAATTTAAGTAATTTTCTACATTTATAGGAAAAATATAAATATTCAGTAAAGTCATTAGAATATTTATTTAATTAAGAATGAAAAACAAAATTTAAGGAATGCTCATTAACCTTATTGCTTCTTAATGAAACACACAACAGTAGCCTGTTGGTCAAAGAACTGACTTGATTTTTAATAATGCTATATATTGAAGCTACACAAGGGCTATTGGCAATGAGTGTCATAATTTTGAACCTCAGTTAAGCATTGAGTACAATACTAGAGCAAGCAATCCCCTTACAAAATTCCATGCAAAAATTAAGACTTTGAGCCTCGATAGATTTCACATGAATCATTAGCGTTATTTCAGTGGGTCTAAGGAAATTAATAATGAAGTAGCAACTTTATTAAAACACTCTTTCAGCAAGAAAATGTTTTAGCATGACTTTGATCCTTACACATCCTTCCATCTTGAACCCCCCCCCTAAGTTCTTATACTTAAGTTACATTCTTATATACATATAAAAAAACTAAACTTCATTTTGTTTAAAAAATGAGAGAGTTAAGTTTTTTTAAAAAATATATCAAATACATTCAGTAATGACATTATTCAAGAAAATATTTAACAATATTATTTTTTAAAAACATTTTACTAATAAATATCTTGACCATTAAGTAGAAAATGATAATATTTTAAATTAAAATGTGATATTATGCATACATAATTAAAATTTAAAAAGGATATTTTTATCATTTTCTCAAACCTAGTAATGTTTAATAGAGTGAAGCAAAGTAGAATGAAATGTACTTTTAATAATTCTGAAAAACTTAATATTACTTTTAATAATTCTGAAAAACTTGACATATTAAATACAGACCTTGTGCAATTATTACGGCAAGACACATTGTCATCTTCTAAAACATAGTTCTCCGGACAAGCACATAGAGCTCCTCCACCTGGCTTCAAGAGACACAGGGTGGTGCATCCAGCACTGGCGCAAGGATTCAGAGTCTTCACTATAAAATTAAGTTAAATACTTTGTATCGAAACTACCAGTAGTTTACACTTGTAGTGAAATGCATTATAAAATGATTAGAAGACCTTATCGAAAGAACATATACTATGAAGAGAAAATTAAGTAAATAAATATAATTTTTTAAAAAAAAGACAATAAAATACTATTTGTTAAAAATAAAACATTTAAATAACATAATATAAAACATCTTTTTTAACATTAAAAGAAAAATTATGATTATCATGAGAAATACCAAAATAAATTTTTTTTTTAGCTAATCACACTCAACCCATTACTTTCTATGTCCTTTATTGGGATATTATTCAATATGGGTCAACATCAAAGTTTTTTTTCCTTAATCTGCCCAAAATTTAAAATAAAATGACCAGATCCAACATAAGTTTGCTTTTAATTTTAAAAAATGAGCTATTTTTAAATTTTAAATATACTGATTAATAGAAGAAAAAACCATACAACTAGATATCCAAATTTAGGTTATATTCAACTCAAAATAACAATGAATTATATTTCTTGAAAAAAAAACTGCTCTTATAGTTCTTTTGTTTATTCAATATTTTTAATTTGAATGCAAGTTTAGTTCTGCCTTTAAAAAAATCAATCGCATCTAAAAAATATAATTCAACACACTCATCATGGTTTGGGAACACACAAGTTTGTTTACAGTTACAATTACAACATTTTCCAAATAAGAAAAATCAAATTAGTTTTCATACAATGAAATACTGTAGAAAACTTTGAAAACTCGTATAGGAATCATAAAAATAATGGTAATTACAAGGTGTTTGTCTAAAAGGGTGGAAGACTTGAATATCCATAGGACGATGAGTTGTTGTGACAATGGTGGAATAATTTGCACAATGATATTTATGACATCTCTCAATGCTCTTCGTCACCCAATCGGTCCAATATAACTGGTCTTCAAACACAGTCAGGGCGAATATGTGATGAACAGCATCAAACTGACCTGCAAATACAAAACTATAGATTTTAACTATAAAGAAATACACTTAAATATTTTGATATGATGAGCTGATCTGAAAGAATAATTTTAGAGATAACCAATATCATAACAGTAAGCCAAATAATGATTTAAAAAAAATAAGAAAAAAACTAATTTGTATAATATTGAAAATCAGAATTAAAAAGTATACAAAAATTGAATTACTTAAAAAATATTATGAAAATTTATAGCACATGTATATCGGAACCTCACTTAAAGAGCATCATTCATTCCAGAGTCATACTTAAAATGCAAAGTACTCATTAAGTAAAACAATTTTTTCCAAATTAATGTAAAATAAAATATTATGTTCTGAAGTTGAAAAAATACTTCATTTTTTTCATATATACCATTGTTTATTTTAAAAAAAAAACTACACACATTGTTAAGGAGTGTGAAATTTTTCATCTTTTCACAAATGATGCTCTCATTTATCTGCATGAGAAGCATCTTGAATATGTAAGAGCAAAATCCTTGAGAAAATGTAACAGCTCCACCATGTTCCTGTTACTCCTGTTTATATCTACTTCATAACAAGGGCATTTCCTTGTTATTGAGAAGAGTGTAAATCACTGATGTAGACTGATTGTATATGTGTGCTAGATAACTAAACGTTCTCATTTTCTTTTTTGATTGTCTTATTGCAGATTTTTCTCCAAAGGTTACTAAACAGTCTGAATACAAGTTTGGAAAAATGTGTAATCACAAGTGATAAAAGATCACACATGATGTTCATAGAGCGAGTGCTAAACACAAACTAAGAATTCTCCTTTCTTTATCATCAGTTATGTGAAACAATTATAAAGAAAAAATGACTTTCTTAGTAACTGATTTTAATTGATATGCAAGATGTTTATTAAGTGTGATTCTAATATATATTTCATTAATTTTAATCATGCATCACCATGCAAGGATGGTGTTAGTGAAAACTGATAAAGAATGTCAAAATCCTTTACCTTTCTTAATAACAGTTCTTCTGTTCAAACCATCTAAATCAGCCACAGCAATGTAATCCTCCTTAGCATCAGCCCAGAATATTTCCCTGGTCACATAGTCAATGGTGAGGGCATTTGGCCAGCCCAGAGACTCGTTAATAAGTTTGGTGAATTGGGTACCATCCATGCCAGCTTTCCCAATGTACGGTTTGTCACCCCAATCGGTCCAATACATGTACCTACATAAAGATAGAATTCAGAATAGCAAAACCAAAAAACCTCTCAACAACTTTAATTGCTATCAGCCATAACAAAATTTAAAACCCAAAAATTATAGAAACTTGAAATTAAATTTATGAATCGAATACAATATTGGAAAAACAAAAAGGGTTATATATTTTTCAAAACTTAAGAAAAGGTTATATTTTTTGTAAATTGCTTTTTAAATTCTGCAGGAATTTTAATTAAAATGATCAACGTGTCACTTAGATCCCATTAGGAAAGTATATTTTTTATAAACATTCTTGTAGCACACACAGTACAAATCCCAAGTTTACTCATGTTTTATGCATCATCTATTATGGACAGGTTATGAAATAATTTGTATTTAATTCAATACACAAGAGATGACGGTTCAGAGAGAAATGTCAGACATAATGCCTATTGTGTTTGAATTTTGTGTTAATAAAAAAATGGTATTCTTTAATATAAAAATTCTATTTTTAGAAATCTCCCAAATTTTTTTATTCTTTAAAAGATACAATCTTTTATAAAAAAACAAAATAAATTCTTATTACAGTAAAAATGTAAAAAGTGATTGCATGCAAAAAACAGTAAAAAGGGAAGAAAAAAAAATGGAAAAAAAGAAACTTTTTATCCAGCAATTTAAGCTAAAAATGATATATACATGAAAATTTTAAAATCTAATATAAAAAATAACAAAATACAACCTTTTTTAAATATTATTCCAATCCAAACAATAGTTCACACAAAAATGAGATTTTACTTCATGTCATTAAAAAACTTAAGATTAAAATTTTTTTTCAAAAACAACCATTTATAGAATTTACATTCAACAACCTTACCCTCTGAAAGGATCCAGGACAATAGCCCTGGGTTCCTGCAATCCTTTACGAATAAGAACTTTTCGGAATCTTCCATCCAGTGTAGAGACTTCAATAGTGTCTTTGCCTTTGTCACACCAATAGAGATTACGCCCAATCCAGTCTACTGCCAGTCCATCTGGACTTTGCACAGATCCAGCATGTAACAACTATGTGAAAAGAAATCACTGTTGTAAATTTATAATAAAATATACAATACAGTTCCTTACAAAATTGCATACATTGAAAAAACAAAAAAATGTATGCAAACCTATAAAGGAAACATTTTGTTTTTATATAACACTTGAAGATTCTCTTTGAGATTTCTCTCTAATTTGAAATATTTTCTACATTGGAAGCTATCCAGCAGTTGATGTACAATCAAGATTCCTTAATCCTTTAAGTGTCCTAAGCCTTTGAATGTTTCTCAATTATCACTTCAAAGTAACTTTTTCCTTACAATTTTTTTTAACAAAAGGAAAAGATTAATTCTTAATTTGTGTGAGTTATCTAATTTCAATTTGGTTAGCTTTGTAGGCAATACATTCCAAAATTTATTGTTAACATTACCAAGATGATCTTAAATGCACCTCATATCTAGCTTACAAAAGGCACTAAAAGAAAAACGAATGATTAAGAAAAAGCTAGGGCTTACTCTTGAACCAATAGAAACAATGCCATTACTGAATAGAAAAATATAATAAAAAACTAATACAGTTTGATAAGACAAGCAAAAAATTCAACCCATCAGAATATTCAGATAAAATATATGCAAAAGCTAACATAGTGAGAAAATTAAAAAGTTCAACAAAATACCTCAATAAATATTCTGCAGATTTTTATACACAGCTCCTTTAAGAATATATCTTAAAAATGTTAATTTTATACAGCAGGAAACTTAATATTTTACACAGTACAAAATAATAATAAATAATTGATAGAAAAATTTGAATGACAAAATAAGAATCATAATTCATAGAAATAATATTTAAGATTATGAAAAAATACTTAAATAATGTTGTTTACACATGGGTTCATTATAATTTTTTGCAAATCACAACATAGGTAAGTTAAAATTTTTTTTCTAGGCATGACATATTGAGAAGCATGATACGAATGGCTAGGCATATTAATTTGAGAATAAGAAAAAAAAAACATTTGATACAAAGTTGGCAGAATGGAAGTTTACCTGATGTCCAGGTGTACTCAAGCACATCCTTTTAATGCTACTACCAAGGGCAGTCACATCAGACCAATAAAGACAATTCTCTAACCAATCAAAATCCAAGGCAACAGAGTTGGTCAAATTACGAGCTAGCAATTCTGTATCATACCCATGCAAGTCGATTTGGCGAATATAATAACGATTTGAGAAAATCAACATTGGCTTCACAGCTGGAAAGGAAGAAAAAAAAATCAATTAATTCACTGAAGAAAGACAATTTTTCTTTAAAACTACATTTTAAAGAAAGTGCTATTTGCTTATTAAAAATAGTATTACTTTATGAAGGCCATTTATAAAATACTTAACATTTGTCATTTGACTGCTAATTCATACTGAACATTAAGAATTTCAGTTATACTTAATTTAAGATATTTTGATTCATTTCTTTATAACTTGAGGTATTTATAAAAATTTAATTGATCCTCAAAACAAATATTTCAGTGCATTCATAAAATTTTTATGAACAAAAGAGCAATTTTTTATAACTAACAGTTTTATTGCATTAAATTCATATTAATTCACAAATTTTTTACATTTAAATTCAGAATTTGTAAGAAACTTCTCTAAAATTAAGCTAACAATGCAATAAACTTTTTTACATTCATTTGCATCAAGAGAAAAAAAAATATGTAACATGCCAATGAAAATTTAGTATTTAAAAAACTCCAAAATATGAATTTAAAAATTATGTTGTTTCACTTCTATAGCTGGTCAGTGCACATAATAGAAAATTAGAGAAAAGACTTATGAATATATGAAAATAAGAATATAACTCACAACTGTTTGCTTTGCAGGTTACTCCACCATCCAATGATAGATATCCTATTTCACAGAAACATTTGTAAGAACCTTGTGTATTGCGACAATGTTGGCTGCAAGGATGTTCTTGTATACATTCATCAATATCTGAAAATATTTTTTTTCAGTTAAACAAGAATGCACTTGATTGACTTTACATTCCCTCTTTTACAGATTAAATAAACTGCCCCCCCTCCCATCTTTTCAAAACAGAGATATCTTTTTAGGTACTTAATTTTTTTAAAAAACCTTTTGATTAGGTTGTAATATTAAATGAATAATACTACAATCAAGTTATACATTTGACTACAGGCACTGTATATAATGAAACATATACTTTTTAAAAAGTTCGAAAAAATAAATTATATTATTTAAAATAAGACATAAGAGCACAAACCTTCACATATTCGGCCATCATTAACAGGTTTGTATCCTGCATGACAACTGCATTTGTATCCAATTGGCAGGTCTACACAATTTTGGGCACAGGTGTATTCTGATTCACATTCATTTATATCTAAAAATAATTAAGACTTAAAAGTTAATAATTTTGTAGTCAGAAGTTATTTATAATAAAATATAGTTACAGTATATAATATGCTGACTTCTGTTTTTCATGCATAATAATTTTTTTATTCATGATTGTATTCATCATATTCTTAATATTAATAGTTTTTATTTCTTTACATGTATGCAGTCATGAATTTTTGCAATTACAATGGCGGCCAAAATTGTGGACAGTTTTGGAAATTTTCTTATTTTTTAAATTTGTATGCTTTAAAAAAATGTTACCTTTCACATAATGCAAAATCGTATATATCATTTTAAAGAGAATTTAATGTTGAATTCAATACACAATTCAAAATTTAAATATTTGTGCTGCAAATAATTCAGAGAGTGAAGCATCGGATTAAAGGGGCTTCATACAATGTACCGTCTGCTACAGCTATTTTCAGAAAAAGTTATGAAAAAATCTGTTGAATACAATAATAGATTGCAATATAACATATAAATCTAATAAAACTTGAATTTGTTTTGAAAAAAAGTGAGTTTTTTTCATTTTAATAATATTACAAATATAAAGCTAAATATTTCCAGAAAACTACACATACTGCATTTATTTTCATCCGAATAATCCCCACAATTATTTTCTCCATCACATAAGACATCTTGTGACACACAGTTCTCATTATCACATTTGAATTCATTCTCATCACAAGTGGTAGAGTTGGTACTATTACCTGAAAAAGAAGTTACAGTTGAAGCAAAAATTTATAAGAAAAAATATTAAATGTGCATATCATTAGCTGACAAACATACAGGCATAGGTCTATACAGTTTGAATATTCTTTGATTTTTTAAAACAACTTTTACTTAAGCCACAGTATATTTTGAGTATAATATAAAAAGTTTTACAAATATATCCCCAGTACAATATCTATAGGAAATAGAAATTATGTCAGTATGAATTATAGATTAAAATTTATTCTTAGATTACACATGACTAAAGACTCTCAATTTAGAAACAATATTATTTTATAAATAAAGCCTTAGCTTTGCAGTAGCTTTTTGCTACAAATATTTACTATTAGGGGAAGGATAACAGTTGCTAAAACTCCACAATTTTTTTTTTTAATTCTTATACTAATATAAAATATAATAGAAAAAATTTATTTCATACAAAGTACATATTAATGAGAATTAGAAAGAAATTAAGCCTAAATACATATATGAAATACAAATGAAAAATGGTAGATAAAAAAAATACAATTTAACTTTAAAATTTTGGATTTCTTTTTTTGATAATAATATTTTTGCATATTGATTGTTTTTAAAATAGTATAAAGGAAATATTTTAAAAGTAAGTATAAACATCATAATTTGTTTCCATAAATTCTAATATTAATTTTCTAAAATTCATTTTAATATAACTTAACAAAGAGAAACTCTCTTTGGGAGGTGGGAGTGATGATTAAATCAACATAAAAACAGGCAGATCATCAGAGAATTGTTATAAAAATTTCATAACAGGTAATCACAGGACTACCAGAATTCTGAGATAATTTGTGAAATAGAAAAATAAAAGCCTTGAGCCTACGTCTTTTGAATTCTTTTTCCTTCAAAATTTTATCTAGTCAATTCAGTGACTATTTTCCAAAGGAACTACTCAGATATGCAGATTTCCATTTTTGCAGATTGTGCACAATGTTTTTGAGAGATGCAAAGCACAGAAGTTTTGGCTGAGTCCGTGAGCCCTAAAGTCTCTGCCAGGTTGTTCCTAGTCTAAGCTTTTGTCCAATTCTTCCAACATTCCAGATTGATGTCCTTTTCACCAGAGAATATGCTCTCCCTCTCTACCAGATTATCCTAGACTGATTTTAACATTTTGTGCAAGCTATATTTTATTATCCAATATTTCTTGTGTATATATATGTAGTGACAACAGCCAAATTAATTTAGGTATACATTTATTAAGGGCAATTATTTACAAGGGAGGGTTAAAAGTTTATAAAAAGTAATGGAATCATCGTCAAAAATATCAAATCGGTGTGTATCTCATTTAACAAACTATTGTTTCATTTCCTGTTTGATCTTCTTATCGATTCATGGTTTCCAAGTTATCTTCGAACTGCCTAGTCAGGTAAGTTGCGCTCTCTTAGTATTACGTCAGCAGGGAATGTAGGGAGGATACAACATACAGCTCCATTTCTACATCTATACAAATAAAAATGTAATGTGTGTTTGTTCAAAGCCACTAATCTCCGAAACTATTGAACCATTTCCTCTGAAATTTTGACACAACATTGCATTTGAATCCGGACAGGTTTTTATGTGTACTTATTTCATAATTCTTTCTTAATTTTATAAAATTTAATTTTTAAGTGATTTTCTGGTGTTATGATGTCATATTATGTCACGTCTGTCACTAAATGCCAACATTTATACTTTACACACAGTTTTTCAAGATTATTACTTTTTACTATAGTTATGTTTATCAGTTGGAATATTTATCCAATTTTTCTGTTTTTTGATACTTAATTAGGATTATTTTCGAATAAATCCTTTTTTTAATGATTATTCTTCAAACAACTCAAATTTTGTTTTATAGTTTTGACAACATTCTGATAATATTGTTGCACAATGTTTAGGATTTTGCTAATACATTACGACATACTTTTTCTGTAATTTTAAGCTAAAATTATTTATCTCTGTATTAAGCAAAGATTATGATTATATTTGAATTCTGCAGGCTACAGACTTATCTGCTAAATAGTGAACATTTCTAAAAGTTATGATGATAATATAAGACAGGCTGTAAAATATCTATAAGGCATGATTTCAAAATCATGCCACAAATGAGTAGCTTACCGATTAAAATTTCTGGCTATTTTATATTTCTCCAGTATTCCTAAATTAAATCCTTGTCGAACATTTACCTCAAATCAAAAAACGTCGCCAAATGCTGTGATAAGCATTCCATAAGAAATTGTTCTGTGCATGTTGGAACACAATATTTTTCTGCACTTGCCTATGCCTTAATTTAGCGAAATTAATTGATGGGATTTAATGATAAGTATGTTTTTTTCTATGTTTTAGGCAATTTTTTTAAATTTCATTTGATGTTACTATTGAAATACAAATGGTAAAATTAAGCTTTTCTGACATGTATTATGGGTTTGCTTGGAACTTGTTTATGGTGATTTAATCAAAGTATAAGTCGCCTATCCAGTATAGTGATTAGTGACGCTGACTGTGGTGCCGTAGGGTCTGGGTTCGAATCCCAGGCAAGACAAGAATGTTTGTGTAGTAATCCCTCTCTTTTTTGTGATGTGTGTGTGCTAAATTCCTGTGTGATACTTTCTGGTGCACAGAGTTATAAATGTTCTCAATTTAAAAAAAAATCAAAATATTGAACCTTATTTTGTTTTCAATAGCTTTTTAAGATTTAAGTTTACTGTAACATTCCGATAGGCTTTCGTTGCCCAATGTTTACGGTTAGTTCATGTATACATTGTTTATGTATTTTTTAGGTAATTGTATGCTAAATTGATTTGCCTGTTTACTAAGTGAAGATTGTAAGAATTTTTTTACTTATGCCTTCAGATTGATAAAGTCAGCTCAAATCTTTTTTCATCAATTAATGTTAGTGCACCCAACTGGTGTTTTTTTTTTGCCACAATAGATTTGTTCCTTAGAAAACCATGGAAAAAATGTAATAAGCAAATCCATGCTACATATTTTTTAAAAAATTCATTTTTATTACAGAAAAAATTAAAATTAATATTTTGCATGTAATTAAAAACCTTCGTCACCACTTTCATTTGATAGAGTTATAATTTCAGACCACACAACTGATTTTTGTACAAGGAAACTTCCACTTTGATGCATGCTGGGAAAATCTTTCTCCAACGAGCATTCAAAATCGATTAGCACAACTGTTTAATAGTGAAAGAAGCATGTGTAATGTAATCCATAATCGTTAACTTTCTCCATGCTTCCACAATAGTCAAATTTCTTTCTTTCATAGGTTTACAATGAAACATTTGCATTATGTGGTGCATTTTAAATGCTGCTATAATACCCTGAAAATACTGGAAATTTCACCATTGAATTAAAAAAAAATTTAAACTTGAACATCAACTTTTAGAAATTTATTGAAATTAATTATTTCATCCTACAAACTAAACACTTAAATACAAAATGCAATTATACTGAAGAACGAAGTGCTATTGAGTTCAACAAAATAAAGGAAAAAGTTATTATAAAAATCAGGTATTCTCAAACTCTAGAACATAAAGTAAGCTCAAGTGAGATCAAGTCACTCACATATATGTGGACATAAGCCAACCATCTTTTCTTTTTTTTTTTTTTTCATTCTGATCAGAAAAGAGGAATTTGTGCTAGAACAAAAGTTTGTGTAAAAAAGTATATTTGTGAACCGTTTCATTTCAAAATTGTGTAATAAAAGAGTTGGGTGCATTGTATTTCCAAGCTTGGGTTATCTGCTTTAGATAATTTTTATACATACAAGTACTAATTTTGACTTCAGTATGCTACTAATTTTTCTAGGAGTTCTTAAAGTTTAAGTGATAACATTAAAGGCTGCCAAAGATCTACTTTGCATGATTTCAAAATCATGCCAAAAACGAGTAGCGTACTGATATAAAATTTTCTGCCAGTTTATCTCTTTCTCCAATAATTCTAAATTAAATTGTTGTATAATTCTCATTATTTGGAGGTTACATTTTTTTTTCAGTTCACCATTTACCTAAAATCAATAGACATTGCAAAATGCCATTCAATAATGGGAAATCGTTCTATACCTGTTTGAATAAAATAATATATTTCTGCACTTGGATATTTGGATATGGATTTTTCTGCCAAACAGCTTTTAAAATTTTTAACAGTCTAATATGTTTCTAATAGTAACATATTAGACAGATTAAAAAGAATCTATTTGGTGAGATTTCAAAATTTCATTTGATGTTACTCTTAAATACAAATGGCTAAATTAAGATTTTCTGATGTATATTTTGTGTTTGTTTGGAATTATTTATGGTTTTTTCATCAAAATATTGAACCTCATTTTTTTTATAGCTTTTTAAGATTTAAGTTAGTTATAACCAGCTGTATCCAGCCATGCGTATCTGTGGCTCTGTCTGGTTACAGAGAAAGTACACATTTCTAAAGTCTTTAACCATTTGCACTTAAGGTGTGATTTTTTTTATTAAAAAAACTGAGCTGTACACTGCCACACCTTCCTGTGGCTCAATCTGGTTAAAAACAAAAGGAATGAGAATGCATACATTTCTGATATATCTAACAGTTTGCACTTGAGGTATTATTTTTTTTATAAAAAAAATATGTATAACTATATGCATAAACAAAACTTTTCTAACAGATTTCATTTGTTATTGGAATACTTTTGAAGTTATAACGGTTTGTTTTTGTCCTTATGTTATGAACCTAAAATTATTTACGTTGTCTTAATAGTGGAGGCATCAATGTGTATTAAATTGTCTTTTTTTTATTGAAGAAGCTCTTGTGGTTTAGAAACAAAGGAACTTTTTGTCCCGGTAATAATACTACAGTGTGTATTCAATTCATCCTTGCCGTCACCGAATATTCTAGAACACACAACAAATAATTGTCCATGTGATGAGCAATCCATGTCTAGACCTAAGCTGCTCAATTTTAAAGGTAGACCCTGAACTTTGTTGATATTGATTGCAAATGCCAGTCAAATTTAGAATTGCAAAACCCTTCAATCTTTATCAAGGCTTTGTCGTAGATTTCTGCTGTGAAATCCATGTTCATAGTTAAATTTTCCTTACGTGTACAACAAAAAATATCTTCAGCTATAAATTTGATCTAGTTGTAAAGTGTAACTCATGTCATTAATTATATGGTTTAATTATCGGTGACATTTTGAACAAAGGCAGTCACCTTAATTATTTTGTACTACACTGCATTGGCGTCTTTAATTGCAGTGTTGATTTTATGTGAGTATATTTTATATATTTTTTTCATTGTTTTTCATTTAGCTTTTTAACTGTTTTTCTTATTTCTCAGTGCAATTGACAGAAATTGGGCTCTGTCAATTAATGTTCGACTTCAAATTATATAGTGAAGTTGACCTCTTTGAAGTGATTTGTTTTAATGGAATGAAATATTCTGTTTCACATTGCATTGGAATTGGGCTGTGTTGGTTGATTTATATTTGAAGTTAAATATTTTGTTTGCATTTTTTTTAACTTTCCCCCTTCTTTTTATCCCTGTTTTTCCTTTTATTAAATTTTTTTTTTCAATTTCATGCATTTTTGTTTTAACTTTTTCTTTAAGTGCACTTAATTGGTTTCAGTACATAAAAATGTGTTGCAGAAAATCCAAGTCCTCATACTCGCCAAGCAAAAGCAATGTGAGGAGTAATTGTACATCAAACTAAGGAAGAACAGGCATCAGCAAACAAGCAAACCAGACAAAAAATGACTCAAATATTCACTGAGGAAGCAGCAGAGCAATGTGCAGCCAAACTTGATGCATGCTTCTAAGTACAGCATTAGCATTTTGCAAGATCAGATCAGCTCTGTTCTCAAAAGGAACACAGTAGGCTGTGTATGACTGAAAAATGTCAATGAGAAACAGCATCAAACATGACTTTGTGCAAAGCAATAATATAATTACAATCACCTTGTATTCGGTACAACCCAGCTGAGGATTAGTTTGAGCTAGGATATTCTCATTGGCACAATGATTGAAGTGTGTCTTAATTGCAAGACTCTGAAATTTAATGGAGAAACAAAATGGATGTGTCGTACCACTAGAAAAATAAAAGTGTCTCAACTGGAAGAATGACCAGAGACATTAAAAACTTTGCTTGCCAGATATACAGTGGAATCAAAGCATTTCCTATCTAACATCAGGAAATATAATTCACATTTCCAATAAACATTGTTTGGAATAGAAATTGTAAGAATTCATGCCAACTTTCAAAATGAAAGGATAAATTTATCATAAAGCTGGCTCTTTGGTTTTATTCACAGATAGTCAACATAAATTCCTACAAATGTACTTTATGGGTGACGGCAAGGATAAATAGAATGGAATCTGTGGAATTTCTACTGACATAAAAAGGTCCATTGTTTCTAAACTGCAAAAGCTTCTTCATCGAAAAAAACAACAACAATTTAATGCGTCTAAGCCTCTATTATAGAAACAAATAATTTTAGGTTCATAATATAAGGACAAAAACTGTAATAAATCATGTATACCACTAACAACTGAAATCTGTTTAGAAAAGTTTTGTTTATGCATATTTATACATATTTTTTTAGAAAAAGAATCATACTTTAAGTGCAAATGCAAAAAATCGTACTTACGTACAAATAGTTAAAAATATTAGAAATGTGTGCTTTCTCACCCCTTTTTTTAAACCGTACTGAGCCATAGAAACGTGTGGCAGGGTACAGCTAGTATATATATATATATATTCTAAAGCTTCTATTTTTTTTTAAAAAAGTATCTTCAAAAACAGTTATTTTTCTCTTCTCTTGAAAGTCAAGAGTACAAAATTTCAGCAAAATTAAAACATAACTGTATAACATTTATTAAATACAAAAGAACTTTTTTGTACATACATATATCAGATTATGAATCAATTTATATACAATGCCTTCATATGAAATCCGATAAAAAATGTACTTTGAAACATCTACTTACTGCAAATTTCAATGTCTTCATCACTTTCATCGCCACAATCATTTTCCTTATTACACAACAAAGTATTTGAAATGCACCGCTTGTTTGCACATTCAAATTCCCCATCCTTGCACACAAGGTTAGCTTACAGAACAAAGAGAAAAAAAGATAAATTTATAAGAAATATACAAACCAAATACTAATAGAGAAAATAACAAAATACTTACGACAAAGGGATGGCTCATCAGAATTGTCCCCACAATCATTGTCTCCATCACAATAGAAATTTTTGCCAATACACACGAAGTTCAAGCATTGAAATTCAGTGGTTTTGCAAATATTTTCCACTACTCAAAAAGAGAAGGGAGGAAAAATATAACATACTAAATACTTTAAAAAAAGAGCAAATAATTCACTAGTAGAATAGAATGTTTTCTCAAAAGCAAAGAATTTTTATTTAAAAAAAAGGTCTGAATAGGTTTATACACTGAACTTATTCCTTGGCAAATGTAATTTATTTAATACCACTTCAGAATTTTCAAAATAAAAAAAATGAGCATAGAATTAACACTGCATACCAATTTTCTTCATTATATTAATCATGGCAAATTAAGTCTTTAATAATATCAGTTTTGCCATCTTTTGAAATCCATACCATTGCTATTATGTGCAATTCTCACGAGAAATGAATTTCTGCCCCTTTCTGCAAATTATTTATGACTCAAAATAACAAGAAATAATTTTAAGGCTGTCTTCACTAAATGTAAAAGAATCTTAGACAAACTCCATATGCCCCTTCAAACAGAAAAATGTCTCAATTTTCATGAAAATTTACAACATTGAAACATATAAACCTATTTATATCACCACATTTTTAAAATTTGAAAATATTCCATAAAAAAGCAATTTTTTTTTTTTACATGTTAAGTGAAAAATCATTTATCATTGTAAAATAGGAGATAAGACATGGAACACATTTTTTGTAATAGAAAAATATATCAACTAAGAACAGAAAATGTGCAGTACAAAAAAAAAAAAAAAAAATGCCCCTTAACCATTTCGGGACGAACATCCCAAATATGAGCCAACATGAAACACTGCCAGAGGCTGAATGACTCATGGGTGAGCCAGCATGTTTCACCCTCCGCAGGCCGAACAACTCACCAATGAGCCAGACACATGGAATGTTTTGCAAGCTCAATTTTTTGGCAATAGATGGCATTCTAAGATTTGAGATACATGGAGATCTGACCTTCTACACGAAATGAGAAATATTACTCACATACACGTGGTTTTTGTTTTATAAACATAAGGGGAAGGGAATGTTTTCAAACTGAGTGCTTTATGACTGCTCTTGAAATGAACATGTGATTTTGCTTATAGCGTAGATGAGAGATTTATTTTTGCTAAGCATTTGATTTGGGTTTGCAGTCTAGTTTTTAATGGATAATTAGATATGGTAAACAAAATTAGTCTTTTCTTACTTTTTACAAGGTCGACTTTTACAAATGCTGACAATAAAATGTTTAAAAACTTGTACTTAATCAGAAAGTGGCTGAAATAAATAAAGTATATTAATACGAAATATATAAAGCATATGCTGTTCCTATAATGTACAGAAAAATATTGAGCTGTGTTTATGTTTCAGTATTTTCATGGATTTAGGTTTAACAAAACAAGACTCTGCAGCATGCGAGTGACACTCGTGACGAAAACCTCTGGCCCTGGCGGTACGCATGCGTTTGCGTCCTTTGTCCCAAAAGCTTTTAATAATATGAAATATGACAGACTGAAAGATTAATATTAATCTTGAAATTTTTTTTTTATTAAAAACTTTGTTTCTGATTTTGGTACCACTCTTAAACACAACATGAAGATATGACATAAAATTTTGAAATGCATTTTCAAACTTTTTGCCTCCAATATTTCTTTCAGAAATAAAAAGATTAATTTAAACATAAATAAATAGAAAGACTTTATTTGTAAAGAAAGTACTTTTTTGTTTGTAAGAGCAAATTATATATTTTATTCATTTAAAAAAGTGGGGAAAAGGGGCTCAATTTCAATAGCAAATGTCAATAAAAAACATATAGTTCATTTAATAAAAAACATTTACCACAGCCTCTTTCTGGATGTTCATCAGAAGCTTCTTTATCACCGCAATCATTTTCCCCATCGCAGAGCCAGTTGAGTGGGATGCACTGACCAGTATTATTGCATCGGAATTCATGGTTTTCACACTGTCGTGTGCCTAAAAAGAAATATTTGTATATAATATGGCACAGAGAAATTGACTCATACATTAATTACTTGCCTCTTAATGCAACCCTAAATCCAATTATGTAAAGCATAATTGAAAATAGACATGAAAACTTACTACATTGATGTGTCTCGTCAGACTTATCTAAGCAATCAGGATGCCCATCACACCTCCACACAGCTGGAATGCAATCTTGATTATCGCACTGAAACTGGTCTGAGTGACAGCCATATTCTAATTACACAAAGGGCGAAAAAACACATGTTACATATATGCATTTCAGAATAAAAATCTTATGTTTTAAAAACTCAACTTATTTATAACAAGAACATTTTTAGAGAGATTGCATGGAACAAAACAAGTATTTTTAAACATGAGTTACTTTAATCATTAATATGAATGAAATTTACTATAATAGTAGACATTAAATTTTTCGTTTACATAAAAACATTTTATTAAAAATAAATGAAATTATATCACTCATATATTATAATATTTTTAATATCAATTATAGTCATAATATTTCAACTTTTTTTTATATCATCACAATTCCATTGAAGTTTGAATTGATAATGAACACTAGAATAAGTTTTCTTTCATTTCAATGCATCCAATTTTATAAATATCTCTGTTAGCGATGTACAATAATAAAGAAAATCATAGCAACTTTTCTTTCATATATTGAATACATACTTATGTAATAATGTACAATGGAGGATAATGTTTATATATGATTATATATATTTCAATAAAATATAATCAAATACGGAATTTTTTTTTGTTCTTGAAAATAGTTATATTTACTTTAAAGCCAGCTTAATATATGATTCATTGTTTATTTCCTATTAAGTATTTTATGATAAAAAGCATCATGAGCTAGACCAGGCATGTCAAACTCATATGATATTGCAGGCCACATGATTTACATTTTTTAAGTTGGGGGCAGCATGCTTTCAAAATTAACAAAATACAATTTTTAGAATGATTATAATATGTATTTATTACACTCAATGCATTTTTTAATATACATACCTAGTCATTTCATATTCTATTAGTTTTACAATCAAACTATAGATATTTAAAATTTTCATACAAAAATTAAATAATTATAATAAGAAATACTGTTTAATATTACTTTTTAGAAGACATTTGGCATTGTTATTCACAAGTCATCAAAATTTAGTTGAATGTATTGAGCTGATAAAATTTTTATAATTGATGATAAATACTGATCAGGGTTTATCTTGACCTTTTCAAGGTTTTGCTATTTTTCATTAAAGATAATAGTTTCTCAGATAAAAATTAGGGCTACCGAATATATTCATTGTATGTGTAACAAACAATAACATTTTAGGAAAGCAATCTACCAGTAAATATGTATAAAAATTTGAAATTTCAAATCCCATACATTTTTCCCTCAACAAAGAATTGCATTGGATTTCAATTAACTCAATTTGTAAGTTTTCACATCTAATTTCAATACTGATAAATAGAGGTGAAGTAAAATGCAAAATTGTAATTTGTAGCTTTTAAAATTAGAGAAAATCTTTGACTGAATTCTATCTCTACCAATTTAAATTACTAAGCATATTCTGCAAATTTTTACTTAGGTGATTTAATCAATAGATATTGACAGCTTTTCTCCAAAGTAAAACAAATTTCCTTTTTTTATTTGTTTTTGCCAAAGTAATAATTTTTGTTTGAAAGCATTAATATTATCAAACAGCATTGTAACATGATTTTGGCTCCTTGAAGCTCAAGTTGATTAAGATAGAAGTAACCTTAATCAATAATTTAAGAAAGCCAGGTCCTTTCACCATTGTCCATCTTTTTATTCAGCACATTCATAACATTGTTTTTAAGAGGATTATTCCTACATCCAGCAACTTGAAGAATTTTAATATTTTATGATTCAAAAGTCATTGAACTTCTCTATAATATGTTGATCAGTGTATTCACATTTTAAAATTTCCAGAAATGAAGCAAATTGAGGATAATTAAGTTTATGTGCTTGATTATAATTTAAAATTGTGGTGACTATTTTTTTAAAAAATCTGACATTTAAAATTTTGGAGCACAATACTTGCTGGTGAATAATGCAATGAAAATATATAAAACAGTCATGCTATTTGCATGTTAAAATTTTTTTTTCATCTACTCCTTTAGTAATCTCTGTTTTAAATAAAGGGCTGTAGGCCAAAATGTGGTGGTTCCCTTCCTTCCTCAATGGCTCAACAGCCCAGGATGGGCTTCTTAAGAATTCCATTCAAAGCTGTCCTGTTCTTGGCCTGATATTTTGAGTTTCTGATATTAATAGTTTTTACATCTTTTTCTAGACAATCGATCCCCCTGAGTCATGGTCTTCCTCTTTTTCAAGTACCATATGGTCTGACCACAAAGATTTTTTTTGTGACTCGATTGTTGTCCAATCTTTTTAGGAGTTTTGTCCATGTTAACCTTTGTATTGCAACAAATTTAACAATACCTAATTATTTAAAAAATTTATAAATTTCTAAATTTGTTTTTCTCCAAATATTATTGCATTTTAAATCTCCAAAAGTATTTCCAAGGACTCTTCTTTCAAATACAGCAAGAATCTCCTTGTCTCTCACGGCCATTGCCCATGGTTTTTGTACCATATGTGAGAACGGGCCTTATCGGTGACATGTAAATGTGTGTTTGATATGCCTTCTCTAGACTGTTTAAATATTAATTTGTGATAGTAATAGAGATATTTGCAGTCCAAAAAATGCTGAATATTTTATTTTAGTGCTGTGCATGAAGGTTCTTTTTTTTCTTTCAACAACTGTTAACAGTTCAAGGTATCCAGGTATATCATTTTTCAAATGTCATCAAATAGAGCTTTCATGTTAAAATAAGGATTTTTAAAAAAATTTAGAACATGGCTAACTTTTTCAGATTGGAAAAAAAAGTCAAATTATTAATTTACATACTGCAATCTCTTTCATCAGAACTAACAGTCCCATTAATACCATCATTGCAGTCATCATCTCGGTCGCACTTCCAAGTCTCTGGAATGCACTGCTCACACTTCCAAGTCTCAGGAACGCACAACTCTCCCCCTTCACAACGGAAAGAATTGGCAGGACATGAAGTTTCTGGCCTCTCTGCAAAATTAGCAAAGCATCAATAAAATATTTACTGATTTCATAACTTATGTAACTTCATTTTAAATGGTATACATAGTTCAGATACAAAAATACAATTATAATTTTTTTTATTGAAATGAAAAAATTTAGAGTTTTTAATATATATTTTATACAGTTCCAACAATTAATTTTCAGGAATTCGTAGAGTGTTCCCAAACTACATAAACTATTGACAAATAGTCTCGTTATTTTGAAAAACCAACAGACGACATGGATAATAAAACTGGTCTCACTTCGTAAGCTTCCACACCACATCAAGAATTCAAGACTGCTGAATTTCAAGTACAATAACCCATTACTTTACATAACATAGTAATTTTTACATTATTTCTTCAAATGTATTTAATATTAATTTCTGGATTAATTTACAATTCTTAAAATCATTTGTGATCAGATCTAATGTTTGATTTTATTTTAATAAAAATGAAAAACACATTTAACCAATAAAATAAGATACTAAACTAAAGTAGGAGATACAACAGCTCATGAGGGTCAAGGCCTACTGTGTCCATCTCAGTAAATGTGGCCTTGGGCACTGAGGTGCATGAGCAGATGTTTCGCTCTTGTGCTCAGTCTGATGTGAAACCCTCAGTGTTTAGTTCCCAAGCACAAACCTGGTACTCATTTATTGAACCCCTGAAGGGATAAAAGGCTGAATTGACCATGCCCAGCCCGGGATTTCAACCTCAGACCTAAGGTGTGGAAGCTCAATATGCTACCACTCAGCCCCTGGGCTTCAAAATAAGATACCATTAATGCTGAAAAATTCTTTGTATCATTAATGCATAATTTTATAAAAGATTAGATTGTGTATAAGCCTGCTGAATAAGAATTAAAAAATAAATAAGTAAAATATACTTGTTTCGCAATCTTTCTCATCAGACATGTCCCAACAATCATTCTGTCCATCACAAATCCACGCAGGATGAATGCAAGCTGAAGTGTACTCGCAGTTGATCAGCTTTTGCAGTGGATCCCAGAATAAAGGATGAAGAGAGCAATCAGGCTGAGCTTCAATGAAAAACAAAATGGTTTCAGTTAGCTAAACAAATGAATACATTCTATTTTCCTTTGCAAACTAGGCAGCTGGTTGATGTATAAACAATGATAAATAAATTTTAAAATACAAGCTACATACTATCCAACTGTATTCATGAAAGCAAAAACTTTAACTAATAATTCATTCCATTAAAAGAACCCTTACATTATTTCCCTGCCTTCTTTTCTAATGTTTTTGATAATTTTCATTATAAAATGCTTATGTATTATAAGAAAAGACTTTCTAAAATAAAATTAATGTCAGTAAGTATCTTGGATCTTTCAATAAGGTAATATGTAAATGATGTACCCTGAAGTTAAATAACAGAATTAAAAATTACAGCTAAAATATAAATTGAGATTCATTGAGAATTTAGATTCATTACAAGAAAATACTCCTAGACATTATAGACTAAATTCAGAATGATTCCAGAGAAATTGCTGAGATACTTGCATCTTTACTTGGATATTTAAAAAAAGAGCTTTTAAGGTTTGACAGTTCCTAAAATTATTCAAAAACTTAACTAATTGAAAAAAACTTGCAAATCATTTTCATTTACTTTACATTAAGACATAAAGTGACTGAATCAAGTTAAATTTAAATAAATGTCTTTAAGTTTTAATTTTAATACATACATTGATCCTTTTTACGTAAAATACTACTTCATTAAAAGGAATAGTCAAATTTAAAAACCCAAAAGAAAGAACACTTATAGCTACTTTTTTGGATTTTAAGATAAAATAAATAAGAGCCATAAAAATTCAATAAAAAGATTTTGCTTGAAATACAATTAAATCCTTTAAAAGGAAATATTTTAAATAATACTTACGGCAATTCATTTCATCACTGGCATCTGGACAATCAGGATCATTATCACAGCGATACGACTGGCTAATGCAGGGTCCACCAAAGTGACACCTGAATTGGTCGGCTGCGCAGCTGCACAAAATCTCATCACTATAATCACCACAGCTGTTCTGACCATCACACACACGACTGCGAGGAATACAACGATTGTTGGAGCAATGGAAGAAGTCAAAAGGACAATCTCGACTTTCTGCATCAAAATAAAATGCAAATAAATCATAATATAAAAATAAATTCGAGAATTTTCTTCAATAAAAATACTAGCATATGTAATTCAAATTGAATCATTCTTATTTATAGAATTTTTTAAAAAATGCTTCCTTCAATTATAAGAATGTAATAATATGGCTAGGAATAGTTTTGATATAATTTTAAATAATTTTCGGTAAACTTAAATTTGAAAAATTCACATTTTGAGTATTTTTAGATAATATTATTAGTAAGAAAGTTTCTTAAATTCTAATAAAGATTCCAGATGTTTAGCTACAAAAGTTTTCACTTAATCAATGAAATTATTAAAAATGTTCACACAGGACGTGTTCTGTACATACTCATAAAAAAAAATTTCCAGTAAAGTAAAAATATCAACTTTTTACTATAGATCTCAGGTATATAGGAGAAAGTTTTGAAGTGAAACTTCTTTGGGCTTGAGAGTGAATGAGAAATTTGCCCAGTTTTGCGTTAGCGTGAAAAGTAAGTATATATATATATATATATAATCTCACCCCCCCCCATAGTCGGCATGGTGAGGAGATAACGAGCGGGGACACCACGTGACTTGCATCATATCCATGATGAAAAAGTTGGATGATTACCCACCCAATTGGGTGTCCTTTTCCCCCAGACACAGGAACATCTATCAACGGTTGTACGAGTTGCAGTGTATGCATTACGGTGTAGACAAAATAACTCTCACAGCAAAAGCGTGCCTTTTTAAAATATATCCTTAGATTGTTGGCTACATGGCAATGTGTTCGATGGCTAATTTTTTTAAAAAATTTTCATTTGATTGAATTATTATTAATTCTAAACAGAATGCCTAAACCAAATGTACAAAGAGGAAAAGAGTTTTATGAAAGGAAAAAAAAAGAAAAACTAGAGCAGCAAGTCCAGTAAAAAAGTGACAAAACCCCCCCAGAAAAATAGTGCAAATTCATCAAGTGCTACTGCCAAATCTCCATCCGAGTACATGAGAGAATATCGAGCATGGAAAAAAATATTGCAAAATACTCTCTTAATGCCAAGTTTAAGGGATGGGAATGCTATTGAGACTTTTAATAACAGCACAGATTAATATGGACTTTTTGAACCACCCTGTGCCATCAACTACAGAGCCCACAACAAGTCTAGTGCCTGTTGGAACTGATGCATGTGAATCAATAATAAATTCTATCTTGGGTTACAAAGACTAGGATTCCCATAGAAATTATCACAAAGATTTTCAAAAGTGATTTGCTGATAATCTTTTCGGTCAAGAGTGTTCCATTTGTGATAGATTATGGTTTAAAGATTTGGGAATGCCGGTTGCTGAGCACAAAAATATTTTACCGGGAACTAATTTACAAGACATTATAGCATGCTACAATTGCCGACAAAGTTTAAATAGGAAAAGTATATCAAATTTATCAAAATATAAGGGTTTTGTATACCCAGATAGACTCATTTGGCCTTTCATGCAAATTAGACGATTAAGGCATGTACACAGTCGGTTTGGAATATTAGGGCAAATAATCAATGTTCCAACATCGCCAAAGAAGTTTCACTTTTATCGTGTGGCATACCACGCACCATTTTTTTTACATACAATCCCAAAAGACAATATTCCTTTAAGCACATATCATATTAATTTCATAGAACCATTACTGTGGTAGACACCTTCAGTAAATTTCTTTGATTTTACCCAGTCAAATAAACATTAGCTGCAGAGGCACTGCAAAAACTTAAGATCCAATAGGCTGTTTTTGGAAATCTTTCAAGAATCAACAAAGGATCTGCGTTTATCTCCAAAGAGGAATTTAACAATACAAATCACCACAGGAGTTCCTAGATCAAATGGTCAGATTGAAAGAATGCATTGAAACCCTCATTCCAGTGCTTGCAAAACTGTCAATACACGATCCCACGAAATGGTTTAAATTCGTCCCAGATGTGCAATGAATGATCAACAGTACCATCAGCAGATCCACCAAATTCATTCCTTTTCATTTATTGACAGGCATGAAGATGAGGGATGAGATAGACTAACACATCAAAGAGCTACAAGATGAAGAATACATGAGCTCCATGATTCGAGAAAAAGAGACTATTCATGACGAAGCAAAAGTGAACATCTTGAAAGAGCAGGAGAAGAATCGATGTTGTAAATCTCTCACTCAACAAAATCAATGACTTGGTGGCAGTAAAAAGAACCTAATTAAGAGGAGGTCTGAAGATAAAACCCAAGTTTTTAGGACCTTATAAGGTGGTCAAGATGAAACCCCATGATTGCTCCGATGTAAAGTAGAATCTCATGAAGGGCCTCTGAAGCAACTTCTACTTTAGATGACCACATGAAGTCTTGGACTGAAGATGTAAACTCTTTCCATTATTTTCACACAACATCTTCATCTTCATTTTACTTTTATCTTTTTCGATATTTTCCCCTTTTATTTCCTGATCCAGTATTTGGAGGACTTCACTTGTCGATGGCTGAGTGTTGTGGGAATTGATTTCTCAGTTCCTTGCCAGAAAGCAGCACCTTCGTTCCTGATACCATGTGCAGCCACAGATAGCAAAGCAGGAGACAGTTAAGACCACAAACTCTCATGTAGGACTGAGGTTCTCAAAGAGAGGCAAAAAAATTTCTAAAATATACTACATGAGTGCTGTTTGTGTATTCATTGACTCTCCAACTCTTAAAAACTGTACCTATATGTAATAGATATCACGTGAACCTATGCATACCTCATCAATCATCAAAGTAAATGAATATTTTCTTATTCAAATGGTGTATGAGTAAACCAACCTGATTCATACCACATACACTACTTAAATATTTTATTTGTTGTTACAAAAACAATTAAATACAAAACAAAATTCCAGTATCCATTGAAAATAATGATAAAACTATCAATTTCAGCTCAATCAAAATGTGATGATTCTTTCCTCCTTGTGAGGATCGATTTTTTTCTTTGTTATTAACATCACACTTTGAGGCTAAACAGGACTATTTGGAAAGAACTTCATAATTCTGAACCTCAGTTAAATGACAAAGATGACATCTGAGATGTTGCTCCGAACCCTCCAAACTTCCTTACTCTGATAATAAGAGGACTTTAGCCTTTACAGATTACAAGCAAACCAGCTCCTCCAAATGGTGAATCTTTAGTGGCACTAGGATTTGAAGCCATGACTTGAAAATATTAGCCACAAGTTAGTGACCATTAACTACTTTGCTACAGAAGACACTCCCCTTTTTAGAAAGAAGGTAAATTTATATAGGGTTGCTTTTATTCTCCATTTCATAATATACTTCACTTAAAAGTAAAGAAGGAGCTGTTCTAACAAATGAGTCAGCTACAGAAAATTGTTTAAAATATTCCGTTTAGTTATAAAATGGAATAAATCCGTTTGTGCAATTTTTATTTATTTGTTTAAAGAAACAATAAAGAAGATTTACACTTTTTTATCTAATATCCTTAATTGAACTATTCATTTATCTGTTATGTACTTAAGGCAATAAATTGCATTTTAAAAATTAAAAAAATGTGGAAATACAAAGGTTTATAAAACTAAGTATTTTACTAAAATTGTTACAAGAATACATACTGCAATATACTTCATCTTCATCTGTTCCATTTTGACAGGCAGACACGCCATCACAAGTAAGTTCAAAAGGAATACACATTCCATTACCACATTCAAACTCTTCATTGGTACAATTGGCTTCCTTTCCTACAAAAATATAAATATTATAAGGAATTAAATCTTACCCTTTATTTATTTTTGTGCTTTGTTAACCTTTTCACCTCATTATTAAATATAATTTTTTTCTGAAAATTTTTGATATTTTTTTAATATCTAAGATTTTTTTTTTTAAAAAATACATTAAGTATTGCATTGTCTTTGATCCTTAATTTAATAGTATCTAACAGTTTTATGAATGAACACTTATAAAACTATTAAATAATTATAATCAAGTATAAATGCATTTATTCCAAAAGTGGATTTTTATATTAAATTTATCAGAATATTCTTCACAATTTTAAACAGTTTTAACAAAAGCAAAATACAAAAGAATGCATTTTATAAAACTGCTATTCTCTCATAATTCAATACAGTCTTCATAATGCACAATTTGGTAGTAATTTGAAATCCTACTTGATTATCTATAAAGAATTACATTCATAAAGTTAGAGGATGTTTGAATTATAACTCACTTCCCAAGAAAATTATTTGATTTTTGAAAAGAAATGTTCTTCTAGTACAGGAATTCTAAAAAAATTTGACTTTAGAATCTGATATTATCTTTCAAATTTTTAGAGATTGAGAATTTTGCAGATATACTACTATGTAACGACATATATGGTAAATTGTTAAGCCCATTAATAGAAGCCAATGCTTTTACATAGGAAAGTAAAATTAAGAATGTCAAAAAAATGCTTTTTTTCTTGCTGCTTTAAACACTGCTTTTAAAGGGCAATTCTTTTTAATTTCATCCAAGATTATTTACATTATTTAAGTTATCATAGACTTGCCCTTCCTTGTAGCAACCCCTAAGAATTTGAATTATAAAAGAAATATGAATGCATCTTTCCAGTTTTTAATTAGAATTTAATTTATTCATTTCCTATTTTTCATCTCACACCACCAGAAATTCTTTCTCTCCATATGTAAAAACCCCTGCTCTTGAGGATTATTGGGAATAAACCACATAATTTTTAACTTTGATCAAATGATGTGGATATCACCCGAGTAGGCATCTAACATTATAGAGTTTCAAGCCATACTTTTAATGATATAGTTTACTCCATTATGTCATTTAATTACTTTTGGTTAAATCAGAACCGAAACCTGACTGAACTTATGTATCATAGACAAAAAGTTTTTGACAGTGACCACTAGACTACAGTATAATCCACTCCAAAAAAGTTACGAATCTTCTCAATTTATCAAATGAAGAAACTCGATTCATTTTTTATTTCTATTACTTTTTAAAATAAAAATATTACTTAACTGCATATGATGACCAGGGTTCCTCAAAGGTTACCATGTGGTAAGCAAGGGGTAAGAATAGTCCCAATGTATCCCAATGCATGTTGTAAGAGGCGACTAAAATAGGGTTGGGCGCAGGGTTAACAGCCCTACCCCATAAAAAAACTATTGTTACGAAACCTCAACAGATTGCTAAAACCGGCTCTAATATACCCAGACAACTCCGCATGAAAAAGGACTTGAGTATTGGAACATGGAATGTTCGTACCCTATATAAGGGTGGAGCTTTGCAAAACTTAATTGATGTTTTTGTGGACTACCATATTGATGATCTAGCTATTCAGGAAATTAGATGGCTGGGAACTGGAATACTGGATAAAAAAGACTGTACACTGTACTACAGCTGTCAGGAGAAAGCTCACCATTTTGGTGTAGGTTTCAATGTTAATAAAAGATTGAGAAATACTGTCATTGACTTTCAGGCCATAAGCATGAGACTGTAAAATCCGACTGAGAGGAAGACATTACAATACCACCTTAATCTGTGCCCACGCACCGACAGATGATAAAGACGAAACAGAGAAGGATCTGACCTACTCATGAAAAGTTATAATTCATGTCCTGCTCAAGATATGAAACTTGTTATCAGAGACTTGAATGCTAAAAATGGGAGAGAACTTTTTATTAGCTCCAATATGCTGGCCTTCATAGCCTACACAAAGAAACCAATGAAAACGGACAGAGACTTTGGGATTTTGCTGTATCAGAAAACCTATTCATCATTAGTACAGCTTTCCCACATAAGGAAATACACATATAAACATGGATATCCCCTGATGGTCAAACCCACAACCAGATAGACCATGCACTTATAGATAGGAGACATCGGAACAACATTATGGATGTAAGAAGCTACAGAGGCGCAAATGTTGACACTGACCACATACTCGTCAGGTCTAAAGTCAGATTTAGATTGTGCAAGAATTTTTTCCGAAAGAGGGAGAATGGCAACTATAAACCTGATACCTCTAAGCTAATGGAGAAGAATATTCTCAAAGAATATAAATTAAAGCTATCAGCAGGAATCATATCAGAACTGGATATCAGGCAACGATTTCAATTGGAAGTCTGTAAAGGAAATAATCTTGAAATCTGCAAATGAGACTGTGCCTGGCCTAGAACGTCGTGCCAGAAAAGAATGGTATGATGAGGACTGCAGAAAAGAGACAGAAATGAAGAATAAAGCATACTTACAGCTGTTGCAAAAGCACTGCACAAGAACTCATGAAGAGAAATATAGGGAACTGAGAAAAGTAGAGAAAAAACTACTCAGAAGAAAAAAAGAAATCTTTTTCAAGAATTTATTAAAGAACCTGGAAAACTACAACAGCCAAAATGAGTGTCGAAAGTTTTATAAATCAATTAATAGAATGAGAAGTGAGTTCAAGCCAAGAACTATAACTTGTAGAAATAAGAGGGGAGAACTCTTTAGTGAACCACATGAAGTAACTAAAGTGTGGAAAGACTACTTTCAAGATCTGCTTGAGGGGAGAGATGAACCTATTGTCCTCCAGAATGTCCATACTGAACCGGACATCATAGCAGATGAGAAAAACCCACCACCCTCCATCACCAAAGTAACCCTTGCTATTAAAAAATAATAGATCAACAGGACCTGATAGCATTCCATCCGAGCTTTTAAAGGTTGATGAACCAGAACTTGTTAATGCCTTGCATAAAATTATGGTAAAAATATGGGAGACTGAGAAAATTCCCATTGAATGGGAAGAAGGCTCTGTCTGCCCCATCTTTAAAAAAGGAGACCAACTTGAATATCGTACCTATAGGGGAATTACTCTCCTTAACACGGCATATAAAATATTCCCCAACTTGCTGTTTGCAAGACTTCAGCCTTGTACTGACAAAGTAATTGGAAACTACCAATGTGGTTTTAGACCACAGAGATCTACCATAGACCAGATTCATACATTGAGACAAATCTTGGAGAAAACTAAGGAGTATAACATCAAAACATTTCATTTATTTGTCGACTTCAAAGCTGTTTATGACAGCATAAATAGAGATAAGATGATTGAAGCAATAACTGAGTTTAAAATACCCAAAAAACTTGTCAATCTCACGAAAGCTACTTTAAAAAATGTATGCTGCAGGATTAAAATACAAAAATATCTGTCTGAGCCCTTCACTACAGAAAGAGGCCTGCGCCAGGGAGACTCGCTTGCCTGCTTGCTCTTCAATCTGGTATTGGAGAAATGTATCCGAGACGGTAGCTTGGACCGAAGCGGCACCCTGTGGAATAGGTCACTACAATTACTGGCTTACGCAGATGGCATTGACATAATTGGAAGATCTGAAAAAGCAGTGAAAGAGGCTTTTCAAGCCCTTGAAATCTCAGCCACAAACATGGGCCTCACTATCAACGAGGATAAGACAAAGTTCATGGAAACACTGCCCTCTTCTGTAAACAACACCTCTTTATGTGTAAACGGTCATTCTTTTGAAAGGGTTAGTGAGTTCAAATATACCTCTGAACCATTATTAATGACCAAAATAAGCTGAAATAAACAACCGTATGAAATCGGCTAACAAATGTTTATTTGGACTAAAGAAGCAATTAAGATCGAAATTTATCAGCGGAAAAACAAAGTTAAGATTATATAAGACATTAATTTTGCCTGTGTTGCTGTATGCTAGCGAAACCTGAATGCTGAAGTTGGAGACTATACAAGCTCTGGAAACTTTCAAAAGAAAAGCACTGAGAACTATATTTGGGACTGTTAAAGATCAAGGATGTTGGCGTACTAGATATAATTTTGAGCTATATAGGCTAGACAAAGAGCCTCAAGTTACTCAAGTCATCCAAAGTAACAGATTGAGATGGCTCGGCCACACCTGGAGAAGCCCTGAAAACAACCAGACCAGAGCTTACACTTTTAAGAATCCTATGGGATCTCGAACAAGAGGAAGACCACCAACACGGTGGATAGATGAAGTTGAAAATGACTTAAAAACTCTAAATATTAAAAACTGGCTGAGAGTTGCTGTGTATCATTGGAATTGGAGGAAGCGAGCTGTGGAGGCAGCCAAGATCTGTAACAGGTTGTTACGCTTATAAAGAAGAAGAATTGCATATGAACAAATTGATATAGTTTAACAAAAAAGGAAAGAACTATGAGGAAAAAATATAAAAATCAGTACAGATGTAGTAGTTTAATGTAACAAAAAATAAGAAAATTGAATGACCAAAATTGTACAAATAATTACAAGCATTAAAGGTAAATGAGGTGTACTTAATAGAATCTAAATGTATAGTTTATCTCCCTCCCCCATCATTAGCTTTAGATTTATCACAGATATTCAGTAATACATTACTTTAGAAATAAGAAACATAATGGTTGGAAATTTATCAGTCTATTTTTAAATTTTTTTGCACAGTAATCCTTTGTAATGATATATCCCAATCAATAATGAAACAAATTTTTTGAAATGACAGATAACAATATTGAAACAAAACACTCACCAACACAGCGCTGACCATCTGGAAGCAAAGTTCGGCCCAAGAAACAAGTGCACGTGACAAGACCATCAACAGCAACATTGCACTGATCCTCACAACCACCATTCAATATGTGACAGGGATTCATAGTGCCTATATAAAAAGGTTTTTAATTAAAATAATGATATATTACTCTAAAAATCAATTGCCAACTTCTTTTATCTTTACTTAACATTAATAATTTACACAATATACCAATAGCAGCCACTGGATTAAAATATGTATCATCTATTAAAATTGCAATATGTCAGTTTTTATTGTATAAAAAAATTAGCAACTTTTTTTACATTGTATTTTATATTATTCAAGGTTTCAAGGCACATAATATAGAGTTACACTAAAATAATATTTGACTAAAATAATATTTGTGTTAGTTTAAATCTTTCTTTTGTTATTAGCAAAAATTTCTTAAAAAAATCACTAAAAAAATTAAAATCTGAATTTTTTTAAAACCAACTTAACAATACAATTTATTTCCTTTTCAAAACAAAAATAAATGAAAAAAAAGAATTAAAAAAAGCTATAGGGAAGTGAGTAAAGGAAGCTATTTAATTTAATGCTACTAATATTGCAGCATATTAATTTAATAAATACAGTAATATTACAGTAAACACTTTAAAAAATAAAACTTCTTATTTTGGAGTTCATATTTTTTTAAATTTAATATGCAGTATTTAATGCATCATAAGATTTCAGAAATATTTATATCTCAAATACACGATTTTATCTATTATTTAGTCATTTTCTTCTATATGCTATGATATGAAAGAAATACAACTAATTGTGATTAATTATAACTAGATTACAGACTATTGATCTCGAATCCCAGCAAGAAATAATGAAAATGATATTTTAATATATTTCTTTATATTTCTGCACTAGCTAGTATAGATCCAGATAAATTAAACACTCATTTCACAATAATTTTTCATAAATAAGATTTGAAATTCATGCAGGGCTGGCAATTAAAAATTAAAACCTATCTCTCTATTAATATATACAAAGAAAAGTGAATACAATGAGTTCATACTTACAATCTGTATCATTAGCAATAGCTACTATCCCCATGGGACGAGCGATATTTTTCCTTAATGTTACAACATTGTTTCCAGTGTATTTGTCTGCTCTGAGTACAGCATGAGAGACCCAGTCTGTCCAGAAAATAAAATCCCCATACACAGACAAGTCAAAAGGATGCTGAGGATGCTCACTGAGTAATACCTTAAAAAAAGTTTTTACTGGTAGTATGCACAAAGATATTTAAGCAAATGTTATATTAAGAAATAAATTTTCTCTATCATATCATACATAGCATGTGCCACATATTTACAATCTATAACTATTACAGAAATGTATCAATTACATATGCACAACGATAAATTCTAAATGGCTTTTTTTAGGGCGAGGGAGACATAAATGAAATGAAATTAATTTTGTTTAAAGAATTTTCTAAAAATGTATAGTTTTAAACTTAGAGGCATTTTATTCCTACCCAGAAAAATTCATTATAACTATTTTACTCTTTGAAAATTAAAAAAGAAACTACTGAATTATAACGAATAAGCTTATCTTAGCCAACAGATTAATTCTGTAGTAAATTCTATTTTAAAACTACAATTTAAACTTTTAAAAAAAGCGATTTTTTTACAGAGATAGTGGTTTACAAATATATAAATAAAACAAAAAAAATCCTATTTCTTCCAGGTATCTGTTAAAATTTCTATCTGTTCTTTCTGAGTTGTGTATAACTTTTACATTCTATACTAAAGATATTAAAATTTTGATAGATGCATGATTTATTAAAATTAAATTAATCAAAACTGATTGAAAAATGACTTAAATGAAACATAAAATTCTTTCTTTGACAAGTATCGAAAGTAATTCCTTAAAATGTAGAAAACAAACCTACATATCGTTCAGTTCCATCCAAATTGCAACGCTCCACCTTGTCTAACCTCGCATCAGACCAATAAAGTTTTTGCGCCTTGTGGTCCAGAGCCAATGCATTAGGCATACGGATGTTGGTTTCAACGATTGACTGAAGATCAAATCCACTCAAAAAGGCTCTCTGAATACTTGGATTACGAGTATGCCAATTAGTCCAGTAAATTCGCCTGTAACATGTAGTGAAATTATTGACATAAACCTAAGTTTTACTGCAAAATAATATCTAATATGCCATCTGTTTGTATGTTTAATAACAATATTTTATCTCTTAATATTGTTCCTTTACAATAAAATGCCCCTTTGCACATACAGTAAAACATGACAAGCTTTCACAAATATAAGATGTGTGGGGGATAACAAATTGTTCACTACAGAATACAATAGCATACACAACTACATTTGAAGCATCTATTCTCAATATTTTATCTCTTAATTGTCATAGGCATGTACAGATGGTTATCAAAATAGTGGATATACTTTACATTTATAAGGAATCCTTTATTAGTATGGTGTGGGATTGCCTTTGGCAGGTAATACAGCTTAGATTTGCCTTGGAATCAACTCATACATGCTGCATATATAATGTTAAGAAGAATATTGTACCATTATTCATGCAGATATTGTAAAATTTCTATGACAGATGCTAATGAAGGACATCTATTCTGTATTGAATGCTCTAAACTGGACCATAACAGATCAATTATATTTGATGATCAGGGACTGAGTGGACCAAGGTAGATGTTAACTAATGTTCATCAAACCAGGATTGGACAAGTCTCCTGCTGCATGGATAGTTTCATTATTATCCAGGAAAATTCCATCTCCTGCAGGAAATAAAACTGGCATCATAGGATGGACCTTGTCTGCTAAAATTTTTCCATACTTTTCCCCAGTGATCCTTTCTTTCAGGGTTACCATTAGTCCAGCAGAAAACCACGACACAGCTGCCCATATCATGACTGATACACTTTCATGCTAAACAATTGGAAGGAGACAATCATGATCATAAAGTTGTGCAGGCATCCTCCGAACATGCTTCATTCCTGTAGTAAGGAAAAGTGTGAAAGAGGGGATTTGTCAGTTCCACATATCAATTGACCAAGTTTTGTTAATGTGACATCACTGTAAATGACGTTTGGCATTAACATCTGTGACAAGTGGCTTTGGAATTGCTGCTCTGCCATAAATGTTATGCTTATGACGGTGCCTTCTAACTGTTATCATTTATACTGGAGAATCCAGATGCTGATTGAGCTTTGTGGTCACTTTAGCTGGAGTTGTTCGCTTTTTAGACATTACAATCTGCTTCAATACCTGTAGGTCTCTTTCACTAAGTTTATCTTTCTTCCACTATTTTGCTTCGCTGAGCTTGTCCTGACTACAGACACCTTGCCTCTAGAAACACTAAAAGTTGGGATGTTTCAGTCACACTTGCTCTAGCTAGATGAGTTCTTACAGTTTGGCCTCTTTGAAAATCAGAGAGGTTCAAAATTTTACGCTTTTCTAAAAAATCCAAGACTAAAGAACTTCCATAAAGCTACTACATACTACTAAAATATATGCTTTTCTTTTTGTAAAAAAAACAGGTAGCTCTAATTATATTTTAATGTTTATAAAGCACATTAAAAATCATGTTTATTTACATGTGCTTTCATTATTTTGATAGCCATCTGTATGTATGCCTTTCTGAATTACTAAATTTTTTATTGTGTTGTTATTGGTACAACTATTCAGAAGGCTTTGGAGTTTAATACAATGACTGTGTTTGTAAAAGATTTGCTTTTTTAAGAGAAAGATTTAATCATTTATGCCTTTTCTTCCTCGCAATACACTGCATCTCTAAGTGAAAAATGGTGGCACTGGGGAATGAATTGTACAACTTTTCCTTGGCACATACACCCACATTTAAGGGGTTAAGCAATCTTACTGGAACATTATATTTAAAAAAAATTAATATTACAAAAATTGCTGATTTTCCACAAATTTTTAATGCTTTACTTTAAAAAATGTTTTATAAAATATTAAACTTTAAAAAAAAATTACATCAGCCATGAAATAGCAAAATTAATCTACTCATGTAATGCATTCAACTAGATTTTTACATAAAATGGAAATCGTTAAAATAACAGAAAGCAGTTCCCCATGAGTAAAGAGACCCATTATTTTGAATTATATTCAGATAACAAGAACACTTCAAAAAATAACTCCTTTCTCAAACTATCAAAACCTTAAAGGATTTTATAGTTCATTCTGAATAAGGATACAACAACCATTTTATACAAAAGCCTTTGATAGAATCACATTTTAATTTTAAAACAAATAAAATTTATTAATACCTCTGCTACTGTGTTACTACAGTATCTAGAAAATGAATATGTAAATATAAAGCCAAATACTGATTTAAATCAATACAATATCATAAACAATACGATACATTTCTCTAAAAAGATAAGATATTGTTTTATATTAATTATGCTACAAAATGCATTAGGGATTATCTTCAGGGCATTTTTTTTTCATGTGCTATTTATAAATTATAATACAGTCATATCATATACAACTCCTCACAGTTCACATTGCTGAAGAAAGACATTTATCCAGAGTTGTAAGGTTTTTTAAGTCTTTTGGTGATCAGTCTATGGAATCAATGCAACAGTGAATGCTTTGATATCAACCCTGCAAGCCACAAAATTATTTGCTCTACAGTTAAAAAATCCATTAAAAGATGACAATTTCTAACACAGGAAATAACGGTAGCCAAGATCTCCTCTCTACACGTTTCTCAATATTTCCTTTGCCCAATTATTAATTGAGGATATTATACTTTGATCACCAATTTTGGACTGTTCAAAGATCCAACTTCTACTTTGCAGAAATTGAAAGATTCTTACTCCAGAAGTCAGTCACGATTTTTTTCCTGTACCCCATGGAACACCTAGTCTCCTATAATTCTTTTATCATACTTGACAAAATAAGTTTTCTTTTTAAATCATTTTGTCTGATGATTATAATGTCCTTAAATTTATTATTCAACCAAATGCTAATCTTGCATTGAAACATACTGGATATTAATGATTTTAACCCCTTGCAGCCAGCTCCATTTGTTATAAACTGTACCTGCATTAATCTTTCCAAAAATGTCTGACACTGGTATGGCTTGCAATTTTTACTATGGTTTATTTTGGAAGTAGAGTTAATATTGTTAATATCCTGAAAATTTATGCCTGGGCTTAGTTTTTGATATTACTCCTATTTTCAAAAAAGTATAACAATAATTTGTAGAAATGGTTTAATAGTTTTAAAAAGATATAACATCAGCCAAAACAAGAATATTTCTGAGAGGTGATGATATCAAATATCATACAAGCTGAGGATGTATTTTTTTATATACAGAAAATTTATTACAATGTATTTTTGATATATTAAAGTATTAAAAAGTTCCTAATTTTACGTACGAAGCACAGCTGTCAATATCAATTCCTCTAGGTTTATCCTCTTCACCCAGTTGAATAATGACTTCTGGTGTTGCATTGAAGGAAGCCAAACTGATTCGACTCAAAGAACTGTTGCTGTGACTTGTCCAGTACAAGTCTTTGTGTATTGGATCATATGCCAAACCTTCCACAGATCCTTGTTCTAAGAGAAAACATCTGATGAAGTATTGCATTATCACATTATTAGGACTTTTTTAGTCTTAATTGATAATTTATCAGACTATTCATTGTATTACTCTCATTTTCACCTTTTAAGATAACACAATCTGTAAAATTTGCTGCTACAATTTAATGAGAACTTTTTACACAATTGTTTCTGAACTATGTGTGATATGTCCATAAAAAGGCTAAAATATTTTAATACTTATTTTATCATGAGTGTATAAGCAATTAAACATTTGAAAAACACATTTCCTATTATTTTGAATTAAATGTAACTTATTTGTTAAACTTAACTGTATTTCTATGAATCTATTATAATGTGACAAGATAAAAATGCACTTGAGATATATTTCAATTTAGTTCAAATAGGAACAGAATGGTAATAAATTGATAGAAATTTAAAAATTCTATATTAACGATTAAAATCTATGTTTTGTTACGCTAAGTAAGCAACTTGAAATCAACTCGAGAGTAAAAGAATACACAAATTATTAAAGAAATTAATATATATAGAATACCATTTCTGTGGTGCTTGATTTTGTTAAAAATGGAATGCTAAAAAACTAAATGCCATTTAAATATGTAGTTTGTCAAGTAACAAAATCTAATTCCAAAGAATATAGCAATGCCTAAAATATTTATCCACAAACAAAACAAAAAACTCAGATATTCACTATAGATCAAGATTTAATAAAAAAAAAATTTTTACTTTCAACAATGACTGTTGGATTAGATCCATTGAAGAAGACACTGTTGATGGTTCCCCTCTGGATATCCGAGTAAAAGATACGCTTTCCATTGTAGTCAGAGGCCAATCCGATGACATTCCGCATATGCACCTTGCTGTTGATGCTTGGATAGGGAGCATTGGGGTTGTTCTCATCGAACATGTGAATGCTCTCAATTTTCAAAACTCGTGAAAACATGATGAAAGCATCATAAGCTAAATAAAAAAAAAACATTAAAATAGTATAAAAATAAAACTATGATAAACAAAATTAAAACTCCATGTTAAAAAAATTATTTGAATTCGAATACTTAATATATTACGCCAGATATTCAAAATGGGTTATTAGTAAAGAGACTTACAATGAGGCATAGCTGCATACAGACAGTAATCAAAATAGTACCGAAAAATTGTTGAGCTACCCAACTATATGTGACATTGTATAAGGTCCACTACATTATTGTTATATACAAATTCTTATGTGCTGGATTGTCTTTTTAATGTAGGAAAGGTTCATGTAATTAACAGACAGGTTCTTAAGAAGTTATTGCAATTTATTATGGAACTATCCAATAACTACAACAGATCTAATTAAACATAAATAATTAACATACATAAAATTCATTAAAGTATGAATTCAGAGCTTACTAAGTAACACAAATTATTCCTAACCCCCAATATCATATATTGGTCAATGACAAAACTCAGTTATTCTTAGCAAGAGTCAAGTTAAAGCTTTAACTCTCACTGCTGTTGCTTCCCTTCGTCGTCCTTATATAGGCTGTGAAGAACCTTCTATGACTTCTAGTGTTTTCACATCAAGTAACTAACCTAATATCTTATAAATTTTTCTAGAAAATCTATTTTAGATGAAAAATTTAGCAATATTTGTCTCTTAACCAAAAGGTTACTCTCTATTAATTTACTCTTATTGAAAGAATTTTCCCTTGGCTTGCAATATCATTTGGCAGACCCAAGTTATTATTATTATTATTATATCTATGTAATATGACTATATTATTTTTTTTCACATTACATAAGGGTCAAATCTATACAAATAAAAATGTAATGTGTGTTTGTTTGAAGCCGCTAATCTCCGAAACTACTGGACCATTTCCTCTGAAATTTTGACATAACGTTGCATTTGAATCCGGGTTCTTGCATACTTACTATTTCGTAATTCTTTCTAAATTTTTTAAAAATTAATTTTTAAATGATTTTTCAGTGTTATGACATCATATGATGTCGCGTTTCTCACTAAATGTAAAATTTATACTTTACACACAGTTTCTCAAGATTATTAAACATTTTTACTATAGCTATGCTTATCGGTTGGAATATTTATCCAATCTTTCTATTCATTGATATTTAACTAGGATTATTTTTCGAATAAATCCTTTCTTTAAGGATTATTCTTTTAATAACTAAAATTTTGTTTTGTTGTTTTGGCTACATTTAGATAGTATTATTGCGGGATGTTTATGTATATGATTTTGCTTACAAATTACAACTTACTTTTTCAATGTTTTCTCAGAGAAATTACTTATTTCTTTAGAATGCGAAGTTTATAATTTTTACAAGCCAAAACTTTTTATTGATAAGGGTATTTCAGTTCTTATTACTGCAATTAACGTTAGTATAGTATTTCCGTTTTCATTATCTGTTTTGGATAGTATGAAATTAATATGTGTGGGAACCCCATGGGTTCCACCCTGGACACCAAGATTAATTTGAGGCAAAAAATCACTAAGAGCCATTTGTATAATAATAACTTATATTTATTCGATTGATTCAAATGTTAGAAACTCTAATGACATATAATATTTTTATGTTATGTCAAACAAAAGGGATTTACCTTTAATATTAAATTAAATTACGAAATATGAAATTAATCAATAACTAGGTGCAAGATCAATAAGGTCTACCAAAATAGGAGGTCTGAGAAATATGCGTAACTCGAATTATTAGCTTTCATTCACTTAAACTAATTTATTAAACTAGCACTTGTTTTAAGTAACTATAAACTATAGTATATCACCTGGTAATACTTCGATATCTTCAGAGGTACATTGACTTTTAGGATTATGTTGTTGAATACTAGCAATAACTCTTCACTATCGTAATCCAATTGAATCCTCTAAAGGTTGTCTCTGCTGCTGCTGGCTCAATAGCCTTCATCTTTGCTAGCTTACAACACTCTACTTAAATACCTTATCTACTTTGCATATCCTGTTCGCTTCTCAGAGTTGATTGGAAATATACATGAATTTATATCCCCAAAAAGATGCCTAAGAATATTAGTGGAAAGGTTCCATACAGATTCGTCACATATGAATATTAGTAGTGCCTATTTTATCTTTCTCTCCTGTAATCCTTTAATTCAATATATAATTTTTATATTTTTTTGCTAGCACCTTTGCGATGTTTTAATTTGTCGAAATTAATCGACGGGATTGTTCTCAAATACATTTTTTTTAATCTGTTTGACATTTTTTATGTTCCTCTAAAATATGAAATAAAGATTTTCTAATAAATATTTTGTGTTTGTATGGAACTGTTCATATTGATTTAATTAAAATATTGAGCCTTATTTTATTTTTGATAAGACATATTTTATAACTAGCTGTACCACATGTTGCTGTGGCTCAGTCAGGTTAAAAAGACTGGTGCGTCAAAAGTATCATTAGCCAAAGTACTATTAATCAACTCTCTATTATAACTCGCCCAGTTGACAACCCCGATTTCCTATGTGTTGAATTGGCAACTAGATACTTCATTTCATATACTGTTGCAAATAAGTTGCAATAATACGTAAGTACCATTTGCTTTTACAGGTACATAGCTACTGCTGTATCAGCCATACCAATGATACAAGGCCCCCAAGTTACAGTGGTCCTCATACGTGTTACTACAGTCACTAATATGTTGCTCATATCTAAAATCACCCCCTAAAAGTGTTTTGATACAGGGTTCCACTCGAGCTGTTTTGCAATTTCATATGTCTTTATTTTAACCTTTAAGTGCATACAATTGACTTCAGTGCATAAAATTGTCTTGCAGAAAATCAAACTTGGGTAATCATACTGGCCTAGCAAAAGCAGTGTTGGTAGTAATTGCATATCAAACTGGAATAGGCATCAGAGAATGAACAAAACAGACAAATAGCTTAAATACATGTTGAGGAAGCAGATGATCGTAAGATTAATTATTTTTGGTATTTATGTACTATCCTAACAATCACAAGTATTCAAACTTGCCAAGTTGGCAACCCTGACTCCGCATGTCATGTATGTACTGAATTGGCAGTTATGTGCTTTGTATCATATAATGTCACCAATAGGTTGCGATTATAAGTAAGTACCTTATTTTTTCAAATTATGTTTTTGTTTTGATAAAGATAGTTCAGTTCTTTTTACGTCAGTTAATGCCAGTATTGTACTTCACATTTTTCAATTTATTTTTATACTCGGGATATATACTTTAGATAATTCTTTTACATAAAGTACTAATTTTAATTAAGTACTTACGTATTATCACACAATCGTTCAAGATAACGCGCCACTTTGGCAACCCCAATTTTGTATGTGCGGAATTGGCAATCATGTGCTTCATTTCGTATAATGCCACCAATAGGTTGCGATAATATGCAAGTACCTTTAATTCTGTACATTACTATAACAGACTGGCCACAACACACCAATTTGACGTGATATCAAGATCATGCCAAAAACGAGTAGCCTACCAATATGAAATTAATATTAAGAGTATTATCTTTTTCTCCAGTAATGGTTAATTAATTAAATATATATATTTTTGGATTTTTTTATATTTTAGTTCTTACATTTTTTTTTTTTTTTTTTTGACAATAATGTACTGCAAATATTTTTTTGCACATTGCGATGCCTTTGGCAAAATTAATCGGTGGTATTTTTCTTAAATATGTTTTTTTTATCTGTTTTTGACAATTTTTAAAATTTCGTTTGATGTCTGTCTGAAATACGAATAGCAAAATAAATATTTTTCAATATATATATTTTGTACGAAAATGTTTATCAAATTTAATCAAAATATTGATCCTTCTTTTATTTTTGATATCTTTAAGATTTAATTTTATGTTATAACTAGCTGTACCCAGCTAAATATAGCTGTGGCTCAGTCAGCTTTAAAAGACTAGTGCACCATAAAGTATGTCAAGAGGCTTACTAAAGAAGAATTAAAACAAATAAAAGAAAAGGTACTTACATATTATTGCAATAATCACCAACTCTTTAATAACTCACTAAGTTGGCACTCTTGATTTTTATGTCGTACATGCTGAATCTGCATTTAGGTGCTTCATTTCATGTCACCCCAATAGGTTGCGATAATAAACAAGCACCAAAATAATTTCAAAGTACATAAATCTCTATATATAAAAGTGAATGTGTGTCTGTCTGTCCTTGATAGATTCAAAAACCATGCATCCAATTGCTGTGAAAATTTGGGAAATTATTAGGTATATCCCAGGAAGGTTTTTGAAATTTTTTTCTTAAAATCAGAGTTGGAGTTCTAAGTGCTCCCGAACAAATATTCCAAAAATATCAAAATAACATTTAATTAGTATCATTTGTTAAAAGTGTAACCATGAATAAAATGAAAAATTAAATTTTTACTCATGAAATTTACTCAAATTACTTGAAAAATTTGGTAGGCAGGTTCCTTTCATGAAGTAGACATAAGTTAAGAACGGATTTCGCAAAGACGGAACTCCAAGGGGCATTACGGGGGTTTAAGGGGCATTATAGATAATTAGTTTCATTATTAAACTATTAGATGTACAATCTTGAAATTTAGTAAGCGGATTCCTTTCATAGAATAGAGATCCGCTACAAAATGGGTTTTTGAGAAAATCGACTTCCAAGTGGCGTAGCGGGGTGCCAAAGAGTTGTTTTACATAATTATTTCAATTTTTAAACTATTAGTTTAAAAATTGAAATATATAAATCCACTTACCAAATTTCAATACTGTACGTCTAATATACAGTATTGAAATTTGGTAAAGCGGATTCCATTTTCATACAGTAGAGATCCGCTAGAAAATGAGTTTTGTGAAAATCGAATCCCAAGTGGCATTACTGGGACTTAAGGAACGTTATCGATAATTATTACCATTTTTAAGCTATTTGACACACAATTTTGAAATTTGATAAGCAGATTCCTTTCATGGAGTAAAGATCCGCTACAAAATAGGTTTGGGGAAAAGTGACCCCCAACGAGCACTGAGCGTAATAGATAAATATTTCCGTTTTTCAACTATTAGAACCCCCTGCTTGAAAATTAGAAAGTATGTTCCTTTCATGGAATAGAGTTCCTCTAACAAAGAGTTTTGCAAAAACAGACCCCCCAAAGGAGTGGGTTGCGAGGGTTAAGGAGTTATAGAAAAATTCCTGTTTTTGAATTTAATCCATTTACTTGAAATTTGTTGAGCACATTTCTTTAGTTGAATAGAGTTTCACTAAAAATTAATTTTACAAAAATCAACTCCAGGGAGAATCGAGGGAGTTATTGGGGTGTATTGACTGACAAAATTCATGTTTTCGAACTACTAGGACTAATAATAAAATTTGGTTTGTATGTTTCTTTTGCTGAATTGAAATCCACTAAGAATGCTCTCAACCGGGCTACAGGGCATATTGATGATAAAAATTCCGTTTTTGCTCTATTAGAATTAGACTTTTAATGTAGCACGCATGTTTATTTTATAGAGTAGATGTCCACTGAAAGTTGCTTTGGCGGAAATCTACATGATTATTGGGTTAAGTGGGTGCAAAAAAATCTTTCTACTTCTATTTTAGATATTAATAGAAATTATAATTTTGTCTTTTATATCAAGAGGTGAGAGTTACAGCTATAAACATATTTTTCAATACAATCGAATTCTTAATGCCATATATCAATATCAATAATTTATACATATGCTAACAGTATATATTTATACAACATTGTGAAATACCCAGTGAAGCGGGTGGGTAACAGCTAGTAAGTTCATAAAATAATCAAAAACATATTGAGGGGCAGTCTTTTACTCAAAACGAATTACTACATTAATTTGAATCAAAAACTTTCTTAAGCAAATAAAATATACCCAAATTTGATGAAATGGTTCTACTCTGGAGTCCATGAGGGCAGAGGTTTAGTTTTGAAATTATTTTGTGATGTATCACAATGCTATTGAGCTGTGTCTTTTACGATAGTGTCAATTTTGTGTGAGCATAGTTTATTATTTCATTGTTCTTCATTTAGTTTTTTAATTGTTTTTCTTATTTCTCAGTGCAATAGGGGAGAATTTTGTTCTGTCAATTAATTTTCATTTGAAATCATTGGGAAATTAACCTCTTTGGAGTGATTTGTTCAAGTGGAATGAAATATTACGTTTCCCATTACATCAGAATTGAGCTATGTTGATTGATTTGCATTTGAAGTTAAATATTTTGTTAGAATTTTTATTTTTTTCCCTTTTTAATGTTTTGCAGTTTTATATGTTTTAAATTTAACCTTCCTATTTTTAAGTCAATAAGCTTCCAGTGTCTGTTAAATTTTGAATGTAGGTAGTCACTATAGTTATTTTTTTATAAATTGCATTGCTATTGTGTGAGTGATGTTGATTTTGTGCAAGTATATGATAAATGTACAAATGTCCCAATTTTTCTGTGGATCATGCAAAATTTCTTATGTACCATCAATTTGTGACTGTTGCTCTAGAACACACAAAGGTATTTGTATATTACAATCGCTGTAACAAAATTGGTGCCACGCAAATCGCACCTTGATATCGAAATAACAAAGATTCTAACATTTTTTATATGAAAAAGAACCAATCAGTCAGATTTGGGGGAATAATGAGATTCTCATGGTGGCAATTTGGCTGCGGTAATGCTAATACACAAGTACCCACACAACGAATAATCATCCATGTGAAAAGCAGTCTGTGTCTAGATATAAGTTACTCTGTTATAAAGATAGGTCCTTTAATTTGTTGATAACAATTGCTAATGCTAATTAAATGGTGAATCGCAAGAATTATCAATCATTATCAACACTTCATCAAACATTTTTTGTTAAGAAATCCATGTTAATATTTGAAATTTCCCTGCATATTCTACTGAAAATATCTTCAGCCCCCCACACATGTATGGTTTATATTTCTACCCTAACTGTTGGAGATGAAGGAAAGCAGGCACATTCAATATGATTGCAAACAATGCACAAATTTGATTTTGTTGTCACATGTTGCTCATGTCATTGATGATACTTCCCAGTGTTAATGACATTTTAACACAGGCAGTCACCTTAATTATTTTTTTTTCTACATTGCATTGATATTAAGCAGTCTTTTACTATAGAGTTGATTTTATATGAGTATAGTTAATTTTTTCCCATTCTTTTTCATTTATTTTTTCCTCATTTCTCAGAGCAGTTGACAGGAATTGAGCTCTGCCTATTAATTTTCATTTGAATTCAAATTATATAGTAAAATTGACCTCTTCAGTGATTTGTTGCAGTAGAATGAAATATTCTGTTTTTCATTGCGTTAGAATTGAGCTGTATTGATTGATGTACATTTGAAGTTAAATATTTCATTAGAGAGAGTATTTTTTATTTTGTCCTTTCTTTTTGTTCCCTATTTTTTTTTCTTTTTAAGTACAGTCAATTGGCTTCAGTACATAAAAATAATGCTTTGTAGGAAATCAAATTTAGGTTGTCGTATTAGCTAGGCAAAAGTAGTGCAATGAGTAATTGCATAGCAAATGAGAAAAACATACAAAGACACATGCTGAGAACACAGCAAAGTAATATGCAACCAGACTTGAAGATGCATGTTTGCGAGCACATCATTTGCTTTTTACAACATCAGGTCTGCTCTGTTCTTGACAAAAGGAATACAATAGGTTATGAATGGCTGAAAGATATCAACGAGAAACAGCATTTCACAGTCAAACATGACTTGGTGGCAAGTAATCATACGATAACAGTCCCATTGCATTCCAGTGCAACCCAGCAGAAGATTATTGGCTGAGCCAGCATGTTCTCATCAGCGCAATTACAGAAGTGTGTCATTATTGCAAGACTGAAATTTAAGGGAGAAACAAAAGGAATGTTTTGCACCACTGGAAAAATTAAACTGCCACAACTATTATGAGTCAACTGAACTACAAGTTTACTAATAGATGTAAATTCTTTGTCTTTAATAAACCTGGCAGCACAATGAGAGGTTAATTGAAGAAAGAAACAAATATTGTAATTATTTCATGTATTATAAGGACAACAGATTTACAGTATACAGTAAAATTAAGGCCTGAAATACTCTTCAAATTTCCCTTCCTACAAGCACATGAAGAAGTTGCATTTTTCTCATTACAAATTAATGACGCCAAAGAGGCTCTAAAACAGGGGTCGGCAGTCTTGTAGCTGAGGGCCATTAAAAACTTTGCTTGCCAAATATGCTATGAAATCAAAACATTTCCTATACCATTTAGAAATACAACTAATGTTTCCAAACTAACCCTTTGCCCTTGAGGAATCTAGAGTAAATCCATTTAAAAATTATCCTCAAGTTTGAGGTCTCCACTATGAAGACAATGTAAATAATTTTAGGTTCATAATATAAGGATGAAAATAAGCCATAATAAACTTCACGTACTTGGTTAACAAGTTACAAAGGAAATCAGTTAAGGAAAATTTTTTTTGTGTACATATATTTTGCTGCCCATCTGATATAGTAGTTAGTGATACTGACTGCTGTGTCGTAGGGCCTGGGTTCAAATCCTGGAGAAAGCATGGATGTTTGTAAATGTATAGTGCCTTTGTGGCAAGGGGGTACTCTGAATATACATCGAGCTGCAAGTCCTCTCATGAGGTTGGTGGAAGGGGAAGAGAGTTGGGAGGCCTCCCACCTCCGGATGTTCTCCCACAAAATTGGGGTGGAACCAAGCCAAATTGTATTGTCATCTGCATGATGCTCAAAGCTACAGTTAACAGGCATACATCTTAGCCCTATGCCATGATGAATTTCGTGGGCCTCGATCTGACACTGTCAGGCAAGTGGCATTAGAAACAACAACATTTATAATTTTTTATTATAAAAAAATCATACCTCAAATGCAAATGTTTAAACATACTAAAAATATGTGCTTTCTCTTTTCTTTCTTTTTAACCACACTGAACCACAGCAACGCGTGGCAGGGTGCAGCTAGTATAGAATAAAATTCTTAAACATATAATCAACGTGAAAATTTATACTCATCATTCAGACTGTTTAAACTACTAGCCTGCAATGTATTTAAAAAGTATTTATGAAAGAATTAAACAGATGAAAAAAATTATAAAATGATAAAGGCAAGAATATAAAATAAACCCAGGATAAAATTTAGAAACTTTTAATATTGTATATAGCATTGGATTATATTTTTAAATGGGTGCAAATCTAAATGTAACAAC